>JAFJYJ010000144.1:0-398867 GCA_019022615.1 Acacia melanoxylon | reverse complement strand
AAATTACATCATCTAATCAGTAAATTCTAGCAATGCATGAAACAAGTCGAGAATGTGTATGGCCGAGGTCAATACATCATATACAAACAACTTGTGATTTATCTTCAGGAAAATGGTTCAACAGTTAGTATGAAGATAACACTCATGTATTGCTTCAACTTAAAGAATGATATATCAAGGGTGATAGAACGAAGCATATTTCACCAAAATTCTTCTTACTCATGACCTTCGAATGATGAAATAGATATTCACAAAATCAACAAGTAATTGAAGTAGATTTGTTACCAATCATCAGTACAATCTTTAAAGTTTGTATTTAATATGGTCTTCAAGATTTGTAAATCTTTAACTGATGCTGTCAAGTGGCAACTAAAAGGAAGATGTGTTCAAAAGACATTGAAAGTAATGTTATCATCGGGGTAAAACTATGTAATTAAGAGGGAGTTAATATACTACCACTTCTTTTCCTTATCTAGGTTTTGTCCCACTTTGGGTTTTCCTAGAAAGGTTTAATGAGGCAAACATTAGAAAGTCAGAATAATGAATGATGCGATTTTTCTTTCTGGCTGTTTTTATCCCACTGGGTTTCCGTTAAAGTTTTTAATTAGGCATATTCATAAAACGGACATTCAAGGGGAATGTTATGAATATACTAATTATGTGGATGTAGTCTACTTGTTCCTCAAATAATATTTACTGATTTACATCGCTCACATGAATGTTCATGTATATGTATTTACTATTCACATATACGTATTTACTATTCATGTGGGGCCTGCATACTAACTTTCTCTCTCAAATTCCAGAATGACCATACAGCATATCAAGGAATAATTGAGATTTTCAGAAAATTACCCACCTAATTCCTTTAATTACACTTAAGCGACCTATTTTTCTTCTATAACAGCCCATCAGAAACATTTTCTAATACACTCAATCTAACTCTTCTCTCTACTCTCTTCTCTAATTACTCTACTCTCATTCTTCTTCATTTACCTTAAGTTATCTTTAGTTTTATAACACTAATAATGATTGCCATGCCAGCTACAATCTTTGATACTTAATTATATCTCTCTTAGAAAATAATATACATTCGGATCGATGATTAAGGGCATGTCAAGGAACATATGGGCCCCTTCGTGTAGGAACCAAAACATATTAATATACATCTTCATCGTAAGCATGGACGACCAACCCTATCTACACCACAACCAAAGCAAAATCTAAATCTTTTTATGTGTGTTTATCTTAAGTCGTATGAAGGGTAATATCAAAAAAAGTTTGCATGAAGGGGGAAAACTAATATAGGTGAGGAGTTAAATATACCACTCGTATGATTTATAAGTTACCTCCATCCACTTCATAGAGAAAATGTGGTTAAGTCATTAAATTTGTTTGAAAAAAAAAACTCAAATTTACCCTTATTAAAATCATGATTTATATTTTGAGAAATTTAAAAAAGAAAAGAAAATTGCATTAAACTTTATAATATTGGAAACAATTTTGAAAATAATAATAATTAATATCCATCTACTGAGGAGTTATACTACCTTTAGTTCTTAAAATAAGAGCCAAATGACTTTTTTATAAAAATTAAGAAAGTTAAATAAATTATTTAATCATAGCATAAGTTGTGTCTCATTAGATTATATATCAATTTATAAGTCAATTAAATTAATTTAGAGAAAATAATAAATATAAATATTTTAATATAATTTATTTAACTTGAAGTCATTAATCTCTAAAAAAAAGTCAACTAATTCTTATATCACTACAAAAAAATCTCTGACACGACGGAATTACCCACGGAAAAAATTCCGTCGAAATTACCCACCCGAATTGGGTAATTCCATGGGTAAAAAAATTACCCACGGAATTCGCGTAATCGAAAATTACCCACGGAATTCCGTGGGTAATTAAAAATCACGGTAATTTTCCGTCGCTTAAAATGTCGTGGTAATTTTTTGAAAAATTAATGACGGAATTACCCACGGAAAATTACCGAATTACCCATTACCCACGGAATTCCGCAATTTCCACGGAATTTTTTCCGACCAGTCTGCTTGAATCGGGGTTTTTTTGTAGTGTATTAAAGACCGAAGAAAATAGTAAACACCACGTATTACTTCTTAAAAAAAAGACTTATAACATGGACCAGAGGCATAAATGATAAGAAATGGACAAAAAGTCCACAAAGGAAGGTTTTGCGTGATGAGAATGAAAGTGCATATGGTTAATAGTGAGCAAAAATGAGAGTGTGAAGTCAAAAGTTATGCTTTTGGAACAAACAAAAGGATCGAAGCTGGGTTATTACTTAAAAAAAGAGACCTTGAAAAGATGGCGCGGTCTCTTATCTACTACGTCCAAAAAGCGACACATAACAATAAAAATGTTTATTATTATTACTTGTTAAAGCATGTAATCCAATTCATCAAAAACCTCATAGTTTCAAACTTAATTTATATCATTATGTGGTGTGAGTGTGTGTTAGTGTGAACACAATTCTTTCATTTTCATCTTTACCGTTGAATGAAGCGCCTGCTACAGCTACTGCCAAAAGGGTTAGGCATGCTTTATTTGAATGGAGAGACCAGAATAGCTAAGATAAAAGAAAATGGAAGGAGAAAAATAGAGAAGAAAAAAAGATGGATCGAGATATAATAATGTTACCACCCATCTTATTTGGACGGAGGAGAGAAAATATGGAAGAAAGAAAAAGGGTTAAATGTCATGATATCCTTGCATCCTGAAAATATTTGTTCATATTTGTGTATGTAAAGGTGACTTGGTGGGGCTTGCTACAGTGTGAGATGATGGTGGTGAAGGTTACTCGATATGGGGCATTTTTTTTTTCTTTCCTCACTTTTCTTCTGCCATCCAAACAAGAGAAAACTCCAATCCTATATATTTTCTCCTCATATTTTCTTTCCTCTCAAATTTTCCTCCCATCCAAATATGTGGTTAATGATAATAATAAAGTCGCTAACCATGTTAGCGAAATTAACAATAACAATAACAACAACAACTTATGAACTAGTATATTTGTTTATGAATAATGAGTCATATATATTATGTTTAGTTTATGAGTAAGTATAGTATGAAATTATGAATATCTATAAACCTTATATGTGATAATAGCATTGATGATTGTGGGCAATATATATATATAACATTGATAATTGATTGATTCATCTTTATCTTAGCACGAAGATCGATGATATAAAGATACCGTATTGGCTTGATTTGGGGAAAGGATATTAAGAAATGAGCATCATATATGTATTTATCGTCAGTGACGTTATTACGAACAATAATTTAATTAACGGTCTTCTGAAAACTACGTTAGATGAACTTTTGACTACTGTGTTGGTCTTTGTTGTTGTATATACATAATCCAAAGCTTCTTTATGAGATAGAGATAAGATAAATATATGTAAAAAAAGGAATAAAAGCCAAGGATATCATACGTTAATAGAGACAGAGGGTCCCCTACATTATTATTGATTCTGGACTTTTCTCAGATTTTTAGGCAGCTGATGATCTCAATTTAACCAGAGAAAAAACAAAATTAATTAGTAGGTGGAAATTATAGTTATTATGATACTCAATTGATTTTATATTATTGACACCCCTTTAATTTCCACATTGTATTATATACTGCCTCAAGCCCACTAACTGGTACATGCAATTTATCGAGTTGAACATATGAAGGATATATTTTATGGTTTAATTTTTATGAAGAAGCATTGAAAAATAAAAAGGAAAATGGGAGAAAATTCCCTATTTAAAATTTTATTAGATAGAAATGTCTAATATATATTTTTTGGCTTGAAGTATCTGCTTGTATCTACCCTTTAACTTGAATGATTTATATTGAGATCCAAACTAATATAGATTGAGTGCCCAGAAGGGCGACAAAGATCTACTATCAAATATTTAATAATGTTATATGCTTGAACTCGAAACCA
Source organism: Acacia melanoxylon (assembly GCA_019022615.1). Taxonomy (NCBI): domain Eukaryota; kingdom Viridiplantae; phylum Streptophyta; class Magnoliopsida; order Fabales; family Fabaceae; genus Acacia; species Acacia melanoxylon. The sequence goes on along the minus strand of JAFJYJ010000144.1, from coordinate 394,899 downwards.
TATAACCCTTCAACCAAATGCTTTGTGTTAAAAACATTATATCTTTTTATACAAAGAAACTATAGATAAGCTGCACGATTTTATGCAAAGAAAGTACGTACTAGCGGTAAAATTAAGGAGAAGAAAGCCAATGGAACCATAGTGAAGTAGCTCTTGAATCATCTGCTCAATGTGATCATCCTCAAGCACTTGCAGCTGAAAGGGTGGTCCCTCCGGGAACCAGGACCCAGTCTCAGAGCTTGGTACGGTGACAGCATTGCCGGCGGAAGGATGAGTGGTGAGAGAGGTGTGTTTGTGTTGTTGTTGGTTATGATGATGATGATGATGAGCTTTTTCTTCATTTGAAGAAGCTTGGTTGTGAGAGTTGGAGAGAAGGGAAGAAGAGGAAGAAGGAGAGAGATTAGGGTTAAAGGGGAAGTTGGTGGTGGCTTGAGGACCACACATGAGTATGGCTGCTTCATCATAGGCTCTTGCTGCATCTTCTGTTGTTTCAAATGTCCCCACCCATATTCTCGTCTTCCTGCAACGTCAATATCTCACTTCATAAAAAAATTATGAAATTTTTGGCATGGGACAATCAACTTATACGACATGAAAGGGACTTTTTGGCATGGGGAAAATAGATCTAGGGGAACGGAGGGGAATTCATAAAATTTCCCTTCCTTCCCCATCATCTCATAATCTATTTTTCTCATTATCTCTCGCCAGTCATTGTAACTGTTTTTGAGAAAAAAAAAATTAAAATAAGATTATAATTTTTCATCGATTTTATGCATACGCATTTGTAATTACGGGGCTTATTTATAAAATAACGATATGAGAAACATGACCCTTCCTTCCCCTTCCTCAAAATCCTTCATACCAGACGGCCCCAAAGCTTTAAATTATAATACGATGCAAGAAATGAACTTCATTATCAAAAAGTCGAAGGAGAAGTATAAAACTGCCATCACTTCTTGCACTGGATGTGCTTATCATTGCACGTTCTTCTACTATTATTGGACTTTTAGGTAATTAAATCTATTGTTTGGGACCTCATGTAATTTCCTTCATGGTGCCGTTAGTGTCTCAAACTCCAATTAGAAAAAAAGAATCAGAGAGGGAAAAGAGAGAATACAAGATGGGGTGACGAATCTCGGAGACCCATGAGCCCCAGTGCCTCTGCCGTACTCCGCGATACCGTTGCTGGGGTCTTCCCATTCTTGCTTGCTGCCGAAACGTTTCTCTCTCAGACGAAACGTCTTTGTGACTTGTGACAAAGCGAAACGATGAGACTGTATTTTGAGGGAGAGAGAAGTGGAGGAGGAGGGGGCTGGGGGAAGAGAAAGAGAATCTTAATTGCAAATTTATAGAAGCGCCAATCTTATTATAGATGGGCCCCATACCAGACCACATACAGAGCCACCACTTACCTTTTGCATTTTTATTATTAATCATGTTATTAGAAATCGATTCGTCTAACAGTCAACCAGTGAATTAATTTTCTTATTAATTAATCTTGTTTGGATGGTTGGATTGGATTGAGTCTGATTGTTGATGAACAATTTTCAAAAGACGCAATTCATTCAATAAATGTTGATCCAACTAATAATCAATTGTCTCAACTCACTCAAAAGCATCGTGAGTTTAAATCTAACTAATGATGAAATGTGAAAACCTCGTTAGTAGCTGATTTTTACATACTCACTGTAAGAGCTTTAAGCTGAAGATATGCCTCGACTCTAAGCGGCAGTATAAGAACACTCCGTAACGAGCTTTTTTCAATTTACGTGCTCGGTGAACAAAATCGAGAATTGTGTTTGATAAATTCTGGGTTTTTTTTTCCTATTCCTGATGAACCTGGCTTATTTTTTTAGCCGTTTTAATAAAAAAAAAGTAAATTTTCTCGCTTCTTTTCCAAGCCACAAAATGAGAATCATTTTTCTAAAAAAAAGACTCATTCCCCTCTTCGCGTAAATTTTACCTCGTTCACCACCACCACCGCCCCACCACCACCACCACCGCCACCACCACTACCATCACCGCCACCACCACCGCCACCACCACCGTCGCGCCACCACCGCGCCGTCCGCCGCCACCACCACCACACACCCGCTGTCCGCGATCGCTACTACCACCGCCCCACCGCCGCCACCACCACCACCACCACCACCACCATTGCCACCGCCCCCACCACCTCCATCGCCGCCACATAAATAATTTTTTGAATTTAAAAATTACATAAATAAATTTTTTAGGAAATTTAAATTTAAGTTTATTTGTAAAGTATAATAATTATATTAATTATTAAAGAAAAGGACAAAATGGTACAAATAACTCATTAATCCTCTATCTTCCTTCCTTACTATTTTTTTAACTCCCAAATAAGGGAGGAAAAAATGTATTACCAAACGTAATTCCGATTTCTTATAAAAATAAAATGGGTTAACAAATGTAATTCTAATTCTAACTCTTCCAAAGCACGAAAAAAACTATTTCATCTCGTAAAACAATGTTTGGTAACAAAATGGCTGCATGCACACCCTAATAAGCTTGAAAAACTCTTGGTTATAAAAGCAATGCAATCCATCATATTAGTATTTTATTAATAAAGTTTGTTTTTGTTAGGTTATGTATGTATATTTTATAAAAAAATAGTTTTGTAAGAATAATATAATTATGTTTTATTTATTATTATAAACGAGTCTATTTTTTTGTAACATGGAGTATCAGTTTATATGTTAAGTCAACTAGTTTTTTTAAAAAGTAGTAATTATTCTAAATAAAATGAATAGAGATATTATATCTATAATTAAGACGGAGGACTTAGTATGAAAGGATGTTTATGTAAATTACTCCTCATTTAGTGTAAAAGTAAATCCTCCCGTTCCATTAAAATAAGTACCAAAATTAAGGGTTTTAGCAGCGGCTTATTAGTGTTACCATTTCAGTCAATTTTACTTAAATCAACAAAGATGAATGTCACCTTTTTTGTTTTTGTTTTTTTTACTAGAATTATCTTCAAAGGCGAATTCAAGTTTAAATTCTTTATAGGAAAAGTTGTTCTTTATTCTCATCTCGTTCTTATTCATTGTTTTCAAAGTCTAGAGTACAACCCACATGCGTGTCCTTCATATATTTAATACTTTCTGGCCTTAATTATAAGATATAGTTGATTTTTTGGAGAAGAAATTAATAAATTAGCTTAGAGTTTTTTTTCCAAGCTAATTATTTAGCTTCCTTAATTTCTCCAAAAAAAGTCAACTTATTTAGCTTCTTTATAATTAGAACCTATAGGGTAGTAAATATTATTGACTATACACACACTTTAATATATAATTACAAATCAACCATATATTAATGCATAAAACCGTCAAGTTTTTCATATTATTTTGGATGTCCTTAATGAACATGTGTCAATGTGAGCAAACCCATGTTATGCTGCTATTTATTTTATTTTATTTTTGCCACATTAAACTTTCGGAAAAGGGTCTCTCCACCAACCCTTCTCTCCACTTAATTTCTTCATCAATGGATCGACTTTTAATGGTGGAGATTATGTACTATATTAAAAATATTATTGTAATATTAAATATATATGATAATAATATTTTAAATAACAAATCTCAACCATTAAAGCCAATCCAATAGTTGAAAAATTAAGGGAGAGAAAGTTGAGAAAGGGGTTAGTGGAGACACTCTTCTCCTGTTATATTTTACCTTAATATTTGATTTTGATAAGATGAATGATGGTGGATTTGGAGGAATGTTTCCATTGATTCCTCTCTATTTCCTCTCTATTGAATGTCTCCACCATTAGATTGTTTTAATTGTTGAGATTTAATGCTATATAAAAATATTAATATAACATTAAACCTCAACCATAGAAACTTGATCAAATGGTGGAGACATTTAATGGAGAGAAAATCAATGGAAACCTTCTTTTCCACCCATCTGTTACCGTCATTTTCCCTTTCATGACCATTGGATCAAATCTAATATGATATGGTTTAATCTTTTCTTCTTATCATTCTCGCTATTGTAATAATATTTTTATAAAATATTAAATTTGGACTATTAAATTTTAATTCAATGATAATGAAGTGGGAAAAGGATGGCAGCATGGGGAAAAAGAAAAAGGAGAGAAGTCAGTCCATTGGTGGATATATAGTATCTAATCTTATTGGCTAATTTATATTTGAGTTGTGTCGATCTGTGAGTTGAGTTAATTGAAAGAAAAGCTTGAACTATGTCACCACCCTGATCTCATGTGTGTGTCAATTATGTATATGATGAGGTGGCATGTTATTACTTATTAGTAAGAGATCACTGGCTAATCTAAAGTTTAGAGAAATAGTGGGTATATTTTAGTATGGAATAATTAATTTGCAAGTCCTTATAGCTTCAACTAATTTTTAAGTAGGTCCTTATAGTATTTTTTTTTTTACAGGTCCTCATACTTTCACTTGTTTTTAATTAGGTCATTGTAGTTTTTTTTTTTATGTTTATCAGGTCCTTATTGTTTGAGTGGAGTTTTAATCAGGTCCTTGTAGGTTTTTTGGAATTTAATTTATTAATTTAATTGAAAGTTAAAAAATTAATGATATTACAATATAATTTACTAATAAAATATTTAGATTAATAATTAAGTAATTCGAAAATAATAATTAATATGATTAAATGTTTATTCTTAATTTATTAATTATGATTCTATTCTATTTTAAAAATTATTATTATTATCTAAATTATAAAAATAGAATTAAAAATAAATAATATAAATATATGTTTAACTAAGAAATAATGTAGAATATTAAAATAATTGATAAAAAAGAATGTTAAAATAAAAATATCGTGATAATTTAATATTTATAGAATAATATTTGATAATATTATATTTAATAATATAATTTATATTTATAGAATTATATTATTAGAATTGATTGAATAAAAATAAAAATTACAGGGCCTAATTAAAAATTATGTGAAACTATAAGGTCATGTTAAAAAGGAAAACAAACAAACTATATGACTTTATAAGAAAAACAAGTGATAGTATATAAGGACCTGATAAAGAGAAGAAAAAGGAACCTAATTAAAAATTGGTTGAAATTATAAGAGCCAGCATATTAATTATCCCTTTTATAGTATCTTATATATCTAAAAGAATACGTATTGAATTTAAGGCTGATAAAAAATATATAATAGATGTGATGTTTTTGAAAAATAGGTTATGGATACGATTTGATATATTCCCATATTTTTTCAAATAAATTTTTTTTATCTTTATAATAAACCAATTTTTTTAAAAATCCATACATATGATGATATTTTTGGAAAATAATGATATTTTAATAAAAACTAAAAAATAGTATTATCAATCTTATTAAGAGTTAAAAGGTAACCTACAAAATATATAAGAGTAAAAAAGAGGTAAAATACAAAATATATCATTCATAGCCACAATACAAACAAAATTTTAAAAAAAAATTTATAAAACATTATAGTAATAGTTTTAGAAAATATTAAATATGAACTATTTATTTTCTAGTTTGAGGGTGGAGATGGGATTCAAATAAGAAAATGAGAGAGAAAAGATTATGGGGTATTTCTTCCAAATCTATCAAAAAGAATACAAAATAGACAAAAGACGAGGTTTATCCCCGTAACATCCCATTTGAAAACCGCAATATTTTTTTTTTTTTGAACGCTTCCAAATATTTCAAGCAGAGAATCGTGAGTAGAGGCATCGGGAGCGAAAGAGTAATCACCGCTCATAGCCAAAACATCAACCATTGTGTAATATTGTATAGATTACAATAGTCCTAAGGTTTAGAAATGAAATAGCGAATGACAACAACGTAACAATGTACATCGATAAGATAGAAATAGTCTTCAGCTGCACGTCTATTCCGGCACTTGCCTCGATCCCCGAACCGTGGTCCTCCCGACTGAAGCTACAAACAGATTCAATTCACCATATTGAATCTCACAAAACGCTAACCTCATACCCAAACAATACAATATACGTACAATAGATATTTCTAGAGCTAATACCACAAAGATATCATAAGAATACAAACGATGCATGATCATTATGCCGACAAACATAAGCACAAAGCAATATGTAAAGCCCCATAAGGTAAACAATAACAAATTTCGCACTATTCACCAAAGGCCACGATAATTACTCGTGTCCTCGCCAGAAAACAAAACTAAGTTACCAAAACTATAACCCGTATAACTGTTCTGTATAACGGTCTACGAACATATCATTGACATATAAGTATTTAAGATGTACAAGATTAGTGTTACAAAGACGCGTCCGTACCTTCGTTGGCAACGTTAGTACTACCTACGTGAAGACGTACTTTCACTAAGAACGTGAACTTCAAAATGTCGTTCGTGGGCAACAGAATTCAAAGAAATCGAGATTCTCGATATCCTATAAGAATAATATCACCTTTATTAGCGATTTGACACTATAATCGGCTTTTTAGGTAAAATTACCATTTTGCCTCTTCTACCCCTAATCTACGGACTTCACCAAAGACTTCTTACTCTAGCAAATTTTCTTCCCCCGAAATTTTGCCGTAACTTCGACGCAACTATGATTTTCGAAAATAATGACTAAAATAGCCCTCCCATATGATACCCAAATCATACTTGAAATTTAAAGGCTATTCTAACAAATTCTACCCTTACTTTTAAAAAGAACTCGCTAAAGTTCCAACTTTTCATACTGACCCCTACTATGTTTTTACCTCTTTAGGCATATTTTTCAATGCAATGAGGCCTAAAAACAAGCATAGGAATCTTATCACCTACTTCCTAAATCTAACTAACAATTCTACTAACTACCGAACTAAAGACTTAAAAGCTAAAGGCCAAAAGACTTACCCGTTGGAAGAATTGGCAGAGCTTTTCCCCGTGAGCTTATCTCTCTACTTTCTCTCTCAAGAATTTCAGTCAAGACAAGAAAGAAATGGTGTGAGGATTTCTCAAGAGCATGCCTCCTATTTATGACTTTGGTTAAGGCTTGTTTGGAATTCCAAATCAGAAAGAACCCATTAATGCAACTTGAACACAAAGTCACAACTACACCTCCCCCCTTGGTCGACATCTTTGGGCTGTTTGGCAGCCAAGGATTGGCCAAGAAGTGATGACTCACCTCACTTTATGGCCAGCCCAACAGTTTTCGACGCCGTACCATTCGGACTCGCAGAATTTTCGAGAAATCTCAAAATTCTAGATTTAGAACTTTGAAGACCTTCTCTTCTCATCAATAATATCTATTATAACTTGAATTTTGACTTTAGACAAAGGTTCCAACCGTCCCGCCAAGTTTCTCGAAAAACGTGTCCGTACGCGTCCCGTGTCGAAACTGTCTAATCATCAAGCTCTAGATAATAAGTCACCGATTCCAAATGTATTTTTATAATTATAAACTCATCCCTAGATGTTGAGTTATAATTTATTTCCTTATTTTCCCAAAAATGTGACTAAGAAAGATTTTCCCTATTTCGTCTTATTAGGACAATGTGCTACGTCTCGAATTGACTTCCTAAGAGGTCACTGAAGGTAAAAACTCACTGATCAATATTTTACCTTGACTTTGGAATTCCTATTCCTGGTTCCCTAGATAGGATCTGTTTCCTAAATATAAGATTACTATTCATGCTTTTTAATTATATTATATAATAATCAAAAATTTGCAAAATATCAAGATATCAAATTTTGCTTCTTATTCTCAAATTCTTTGGCCAATTTTCGCAGCCATCTTCTTCTTTTTTTTTTTTGTAAATGTTTTTCAAGAATTAATTAATTACTTAATTCAATTTTTATTAAAAATTCTACAAAATTCCCTAATTGGTCCATTCTTGTATTTAGGTTTAAAAATACCTAAACTCAACTATTTTTCTCAAAACTTTCCAATTTAATTAGTAAATACATTTTATTAATATTCAACTAATTTCCACTAATTTTAGAACTTCACATAATTATTACCGAAATTTCCTTTGCTTATGCTTAAGTAATTAGCTATTAATTACTTAATTACTCTTTTAACCATAGTTGGTATTTTTCTTAATTAGAATGCTTCATTACCTTCATATTCTTGTATTAACATTAGCATTTCCATGCCTCTTGCATTGTTTCATAATTACAAGGGTATTTTGGTCATTTTATTACTTTATGAGCATCCTTTCTCATTTTCCCAAGTTTGTAATTTATTTAATTACTGTAATTAGAGATAATATACTCTCTTAATTCAACTGGTCATTTTATCGACTTTTAGGATTTTTCATGAATTTTCTAAGTTAATTACCCATTTTGGTCATTTTGGTACTTTGACCCTTAAACTCCCTAATTTCTTTGCGTAAATTCTACCTAGAAAATAGACTATAAATACCCAAGAATGGAGATTGCAATTTCACTTATCGAAATATCCAACTTTTATTTATAATATTCCGTATAAATATCCGGGTATTACATTTCTCCCCCTTACACAAAATTTCGCCTCTCGAAATTTAATCTATACTAACTAAACTTCTCGCCATAAACTCGGGTACTTCTCCTTCATGTCACTCTCGGCCTCCCAAGTTGCCTCGCTTTGGTGTCAAACCCTTCCGACCACCTTCACTATCTGGATATTTTTAGTCCTAAGCCGTTTCTCCCGGCGTTCGAGAATTGGCCCGCCGACTACAAAGGCGTTACCATGCCGTACTTCAACATCATCGTACTTTATGACATGATCTCGATCTCGGGTAGGTACTTCTTCGCCAGACACGTGAAAAACATCATGGAGATTACTGTGTTCGGGGTAACGCTAGTTGATATGCAACATGTCCTCGCTCGCTAATACTTCAATCGGTCCAACGTAACGCGACTAAGCTTCTTTCTTCGTTGTTTCCGCCGACACCTTGCATCGGAGATAACTTCGTAAACACATGGTCTCCGACTTCAAACTTCAACGGCTTCTCCTCTTATCTCGCATAGCTCTTCTCGTCTCATCACCAGTGCAGTGAGGAGTCTCTTCTTGATCGCGACCGCTTCGTAGGTCGCTTCAAGCATGTCTGGCCCAAGTAATCGCCTCTGACGAATCCGTCCCAAGACAATGGTGATTGACACTTCCGCCCATACAATGCCTCGAACGGGCCATTTGTATACTAGCATGATAACTGTTGTTATATGCAAACTCGCTAGCGAAAGATGTTGATCCCAACCTCCTTTGAAATCTAGGGCACATGCTCGCAAAGATATCCTCCAAGCGTTTGTATGGTCCTTTCGGATTGACCGTCTGCTTTGTGGGTGATAAGCCGAACCGAACTTCAGCTTGGTCCCCATACCTTCATGTAATGATTGCCGTAAACGGGATTTGAACCGCGTATCCCTCGAGACAATGCTCGTAGGAACACCATGTAATCTTACTATCTCTTTGATATAAATCCCCGCCAATCGTTAGGAGAATAGTGGATACCGATGGGAATGAAGTGCCGACTTGGTTAGTCCGTCAACAACTACCCAAATTGTATCATGGTTTCGATTTTGGGTAGACCTACCACAAAATCCATGGTTATGTTCTCCCACTTCCATTCCGGCAACTCTAGTCCTTGAAGACCAGGGGTCGTCGGTGTTCAATCTTTACTTTCCGATGTCAAGCATTTGGCCACGTATTCCGCTACGTCTTTCTTCATCCCGGCCACCAAAACTCGGATTTCATACTGGTACATCTTGACCATGCCCGGATGTAGAGTGTACTTACTCTTATGAGCCTCATCCATTATTGTCCGCTTTAATTCATCAATTGGCGGTATGTAGATTCGTCGCTTATACCGACCAAACCACTAAGTGATAGGTCATAGTCTTGGGTCTCACCTCCGAGGATCTTCTCACGTATCTCTTTTGCCCAATCATCTTGCTTCTGCGCTTTCTCTACTTCATCTCTCGATCATACTCCCTTGACTCGCAAGAAGTGTAGCAAGATAGGCATCACCGGTGCGTCGACCCATGATTTGGTTGGTTAGATTCGTGTCTCGAAATCTTCCAAAGCGCTTTCGCTCCCGTATCATCATGTGTGATACCGCACGTCTTTCTACTAAGAGCATCAAGAACAACGTTTGCTTTACCCGGATGGTATTTGATCTCCAGGGTGTAGTCTTTAATCAACTCCATCCAACGACGTTGTCTCATATTGAGTTCTCGTTGATCGAACAAGTATTTCGCACTCTTGTGGTCACAAAACACTTCTACGCTTACACCGCATTGTAATGCCTCCATATCTTCAAAGCGAACACGATAGCCGCCGAGCCTCTAGATCGTGTGTGGATAATTTAACTCGTGGGGTTTCAAATTGACGAGGCATAAGCCACCACTCGCCCAATTGCATTAGGACACAACCCAATCCTTGCCCACCGGCATCACCGTACTACATAAGTCTCATCGATCTCGGGATAATCAATACGGTGCCGTAGTCAACCTCTCCTCGCTTTAAAAGCTCTCACTGTACGTCATCTCCCCCATACAAAGGGTTGATTCTTCCTCGTAAGCTTTGTCAATGGTAGGGCAAGACGCGAGAAATCCCGTATAAATCAAGCGGTAGTATCCCGCCGCACAAGAAAACTACGGATCTCCGTCGCGCCCGGCCGTTTCCGACCCGTAACCGCTTCACCTTGCTTGGATCAACCGCAACTCCGCCGCTAGATATAACATGACCCGAGAAATTTCACTTCCGGCCAAAATTCACATTTGCTCACTTAGCATAAAGTTGTTTTTCCCCGAGTATGCCTAACACCTTTCGCAGATGTTCTTCGTGCTCTTCTTTGCTCTTAGAATATATCAAAATGTCGCCGATAAACACCACCACAAATTGGTCTAGGTGTTGTCGGAAGATACGGTTCATGTAATCCATGAATACCGCAGTGCATTTGTCAATCCGAAGGGCATCACAAGGAATTCATAATGCCCATATCCGTTCCGAAAGCTGTCTTGGGAACATCGCCATCTTTAACTCGCAACCGATGGTATCCCGAACGCAAGTCAATCTTTGAAAAGACCGGTGGAACTGCATAATTGATCCAAAAGATCATCAATCCGGGGAAGTGGGTACTTGTTTTTTACAAAGCACTTTGTTGAGCTCGCGGTAATCGGCGAGTCTAAACTTCCATCTTTCTTCTTTACAAAAAGTACCGGGGCTCCCCACGGAAACGCTAGGTCGAATGAACCCTTCTTCAAAAGCTCTTCCAACCGCTTCTTCAACTCCCGCATCTCGTTAGGAGCCATTCGATATTTGCGCTTTGATATTGATCCCGTACTGTGCATCAAATCAATGTTGAACTCCACTTCTGGATAGAGGTAACTTCCGTGGAGATCCTCTCGAAATACATCGAAAATTCATTCACCACCGGGTATGTCCTCGGAGTGAAAGGTTAGCTTCGCTTTGATGAAAAAGAATACCATGAAAGCATGACATCCTTGCTTCACGCACCGATCACTCAGAAGCGGAGAGAAAGTTCGAGCTCACTTCAACCTTGTCTCCGCCAAATGATATCTCCTTTTTGCCTGATCGATCATCGCACCGCTGGTCGCAACCGCTCTTCAGCTCGAATATGACGTCAATGTCAAAGTGGAAGAGGTAGACGGATGAGATCCACTTTAGAAACTCGTCCATCCACGTTAGCGGTACAATTCATACATGCATCGTGGCTAAAGACTTTACACCCAACGGTGTAGCTACAACAAGATCAAATGGTAATCTCAAAGTGCATGCAATCCTAAACGACTTGCACAATCATAGGAAATAAACGAGTGACTAGCACCCGAGTCATACAATGCTTCCAATAGATTTCCATTGAGATAGATGGTACCTTGAACCATCACGGACTTCTCGCCTCTGTTGGTCAATGCAAAGATCCGACCAATGTTCCGAGGTCTCGCTCTGCGGGTCCTCTCGAGGCAATCCCGGCTAATGTGTCCGTGCTTCCGACATCCGAAGCGATTTGTTTCCCATCACGCTTGGCTCCGGATGGTACTTCTTACATTTCCGACACGTCCGGATCCCGCCCGCTGAAACTATTTTGTTGGTAGGGCTTAACATTCCCGCTTGGCTGTCATTCCAAGGCGTTTTCCTCCTCTTCGAGGAGAACCTCCGCGGTTTGATCCACCGCGATTTGCGTTGTTACCTTCCCCGCTCTCGAGTCTTGCGCAGCTCCTTTGGTTACTCCCGTCATTCTGCAGGATTCTACCGCTTGGGCCATTCTTGGAAATTGCCGAGATACTAACCTTACCTTTATATCGTACTTCAATCCGGTTAATAGTCGGTTAGCCTTCCACTCTCATTCTTGTAGACTTTTAGGTATGATGAATACCTTGACAGTTGGTAAACGGGCGAAGCCAGTCAAATGACTCTTCACTCCTTGCTTGATCTCAGAATTCTTCCTCTTTAATTACCTCGCGTTGATGGAGGAAAGTATTGTTCGTTGAATTGTTCAAGGAACATTTCCCAAGTAATGGACTCAAGGCGGTTATGAAACACTTTTCCACCACCCGCGGGCATCTCCTGCCGGTATATTGCTAGCCGGGCCATCCGATTTCCGGGGCACTCCATGACTTCAAAAATCTTCTCAAGACTCAAAAGCCAATCCTCGCCTAGCTCACTCTTTCCTCGGAAACCGTGTGGTTTCAACTTGGGAACTGGTTTACCCAATTTTCCGTAGTTCTCTCTATTTGTTCATGCCTGGGTTGTGATTGGGATCTCCTCGGACCCTTCGTGCTCTTCATAATTTTCATCATCTTCATTGTCATCATACCCTTCGTCGTCATCATTGTTATTATCTTCATTTTCTCGATCATCCTCGTGTTGTTGTGCGTCTAATTGCCTTTGTGCCTCCTGGTCTTGTTGGTTTTGTCTTGCCGTAAGAAGATCAATCGAACTCTTTGTTCTTGCGTAGTTCTACGCATTTCTTCAATTTCTTCACGTCCGGTTGATTCGGTTCATCGTTTCGTTCATCCCGAGGTCAGTCGCTCTCTTCCTACTTCCTCGACACGGCCTCGGCTTTCTTCCTCTTGGTGCACCAAGACCTCTCAAGTTGCCATGTTTTAAATTCTTTTTCCTTTAAACAATTATGAAAGAATATATAAATATTAAAAGTGACAAAACAATTTGCACACCAAACATATATTCACATATATTCATTCATAAAGTTTATACATATCGGGCGATCTAATACTAATACAAGTCATACTGTAATCTCCTTATTCAAACGTATTTACAATATTCAAAGGTACTTGGAGATACAAACTAAACTCCCTAGTTTCTACAATCCACAAATGCTTCCTTGTACCGACGTTCTTCCTCTACATGTAAAGGCGAACCAAGCTCTTCAGTAGCGAAGGTGTATGCTAACACTTAAGATAGGTCCGTCATCTAATAGTTCATTACTGATCCTTGCCCAAAAGCGGGTATAGGGAAAGAAGTACAATGTGGTCCTAACCCAATCATGGGTGAATGTCCCCTATTATTGGCTTGGTAGTTTGAGATCGGGTTAAAAACACAAGATATTTTCCTTTAAGTGGTGCTAGTGAGATTCGTAGCTTCAATGAGAAAGTTTTCCAACAAAATGACTAACGTGTCATTATCATTCGTGACATAGTAGAAATTTTCTCAGTTCACCGCCTCATCTTCAAGAAGTTGAATGTCGTGGTAGTCAAAGTTATCATCAACTGAGGAATGGGTAGGGCTTCCTGGATCAGCTTGGTCCTCAATCTCCAGGTCGTTCAGGTTGAGATTAGGAGAATCAGGTTCAGAGTCCTCTGTAGCAGGGTGATAGGAGGGTTCTGGCTTACTGTAATAGTGACTAGGAGTTGTGGGGTCTGTACACTCGTGGTTTGGATCCAAAGGAAACGGTTCATAGTGATCTGTATTCCAGGGTATAATAGGTTCAGCATGGTTTTCAATCTCAGGCTCATCCGGTTGTGCGTTGTAGGAATCTACCTCTTCTTCGATGGAATCTCCTTCCGTAGTCGGTGGGATGGGTTATTTGAGGGTTCGGGCACCGACGGAGGAATGGATCTCCCGGCAGACGCCTCCGTAATCCGTGATAATTGTAGAATGGCTCTAAGACGGGCTCTTCGTCCTGTTCATCTCTACACATTACACCAATGGCCTTATCGCACTCATTTTTAAAAATGTGCTCATAATTAAAAGGCTTAAGAACCTAACTCCGTTATCCGAATGTAATGGCCGTGTAAGTGTCTACCATGGGGGCCTCACCGGATTAGCAAGACTTATGGCACACCCACGTAGACTAGCCTTGCCTTTGGCACCAAACCGTCCGTGGTAACATAGTTAAATACTTGCGAATTTCATGCTCGATACCAAAAATGTAACATCCCATTTGAAAACCGGAATATTTTTTTTTTTTTTTTTGAACGTTTCCAAATATTTCAAGCGGAGTAATCGTAGTAGAGCATTGAGCGAAAGAGTAATCGCTTCATAGCCAAAACATCAACCATTGTGTAATATTGTATAGATTACAATAGTCCTAAGGTTTAGAAATGAAATAGCGGAATGACATTTAATAATGTAATAACAAGACGATAAGATAGAAATAGTCTTCACCGCACGTCTATTCCGGCACTTGCCTCGATCCCCGAACCGTGGTCCTCCCGACCACTACAAACTCGAGATTCAATTCACCATATTGAATCTCGTAATGGCAACCTCATACCCAAACAATACAATATACGTACAATAGATATTTCTAGAGCTAATACCACAAGATATCATAAGCATACAAACGATGCATGATCATTATGCCGACAAACATAAGCACAAAGCAATATGTAAAGCCCCATAAGGTAAACAATAACAGCCGCACTATTCACCAAGGCCACGATAATTACTCGTGTCCTCGCCGCTAGGAAAACAAAACGGTGTTACCAAAACTATAACCCGTATAACTCGTTCCGTATAACGGTCTACGAACATATCATTGACATATAAGTATTTAAGATGTACAAGATTAGTGTTACAAAGACGCGTCCGTACCTTCGTTGGCAACGTTAGGTACTACCGGCGGAAGACGACTTTCACTGAACGTGAACTTCAAACAATGTTCGTCGGGCAACAGAATTGCAAAGAAATCGAGATTCTGATATCCTATAAGAATAATATCACCTTTATTAGCGATTTGACACTATAACTGGCTTTTTAGGTAAAAATTACCATTTTGCCCTTCTACCCCTAATCGGCGGAATTTCACCAAAGATTTCGTTACTCTAGCAAATTTTCTTCCCGAAATTTTGCCGTAACTTCGACGCAACTATGATTTTCGAAAATAATGACTAAAATAGCCCTCCCATATGATACCCAAATCATACTTGAAATTTAAAGGCTATTCTAACAAATTCTACCCTTACTTTTAAAAAGAACTCGCTAAAGTTCCAACTTTTCTAAGCGACTCGACCCCTACTATGTTTTTACCTCTTTAGGCATATTTTTCAATGCAATGAGGCCTAAAAACAAGCATAGGAATCTTATCACCTACTTCCTAAATCTAACTAACAATTCTACTAACTACCGAACTAAAGACTTAAAAGCTAAAGGCCAAAAGACTTACCCGTTGAAGAATTCTCGCAGAGCTTTTCCCGCAGCTTATCTCTCTTTCTCTCTCAAGAATTTCGGTCAAGACAAGAAAGAAATGGTGTGAGGATTTCTCAAGGAGCATGCCTCCTATTTATGACTTTGGTTAAGGCTTTGTTTGGAATTCCAAATTGTAAAGAACCCATTAATGCAACTTGAACACAAAGTCACAACTACACCTCCCCCCTTTGGTCGACATCTTTGGGCTGTTTGGCAGCCAAGGATTGGCCAAGAAGTGATGACTCACCTCACTTTATGGCCGGTCCCAAATCGTATTTCTCGATCGGTACCCGATTCACGTAATTTCGGAGAAATCTCAAAATTCTAGATTTAGAACTTTGAAGACCTTCTCTTTCTCATCAATAATATCTATTATAACTTGAATTTTGACTTTAGACAGGGTTCCAACCGTCCCGCCGTTTCTCGAAAAACGTGTCCGTACGCGTCCCGTGTCGTAAATCGGTTCCGAATCATCAAGCTCTAGATAATAAGTCACTGATTCCAAATGTATTTTTATAATTATAAACTCATCCCTAGATGTTGAGTTATAATTTATTTCCTTATTTTCCCAAAATGTGACTAGCAAAGATTTTCCCTATTTCGTCTTATTAGGACAATGTGCTACGGTCTCTAATTGACTTCCCAAGAGGTCACTTGAAGGTAAAACTCACCGATCAATATTTTACCTTGACTTTGGAATTCCTATTCCTGGTTCCCTAGATAGGATCTGTTTCCTAAATATAAGATTACTATTCATGCTTTTTAATTATATTATATAATAATCAAAAATTTGCAAAATATCAAGATATCAAATTTTGCTTCTTATTCTCAAATTCTTTGGCCAATTTTCGCAGCCATCTTCTTCTTTTTTTTTTTTTTGTAAATGTTTTTCAAGAATTAATTAATTACTTAATTCAATTTTTATTAAAAATTCTACAAAATTCCCTAATTGGTCCATTCTTGTATTTAGGTTTAAAAATACCTAAACTCAACTATTTTTCTCAAAACTTTCCAATTTAATTAGTAAATACATTTTATTAATATTCAACTAATTTCCACTAATTTTAGAGCTTCACATAATTATTACTGAAATTTCCTTTGCTTATGCTTAAGTAATTAGCTATTAATTACTTAATTACTCTTTTAACCATAGTTGGTATTTTTCTTAATTAGAATGCTTCATTACCTTCATATTCTTGTATTAACATTAGCATTTCCATGCCTCTTGCATTGTTTCATAATTACAAGGGTATTTTGGTCATTTTATTACTTTATGAGCATCCTTTCTCATTTTCCCAAGTTTGTAATTTATTTAATTACTGTAATTAGAGATAATATACTCTCTTAATTCAACTGGTCATTTTATTGACTTTTAGGATTTTTCATGAATTTTCTAAGTTAATTACCCATTTTGGTCATTTTGGTACTTTGACCCTTAAACTCCCTAATTTCTTGCAGAAATTCTACCTAGAAAATAGACTATAAATACCCAAGAATGGAGATTGCAATTTCACTTATCAGAAATATCCAACTTTTATTTATAATATTCCAGATAAATATCCGGGTATTACAATCCCATTGACTAAATATATGTTTATCAGATAAAAAAATATTACCTCGGTCGGGATGAAATTCAAAATCAACTATATATAGCCCAGTCCCAAGCTTAACCCGCCATAGTCTCCAAATTCCAGCCTCGAACTCATGAGTCCTCCCAATAAAGCAAAACTCACGCCCTCAAACTAGATGCCGAAACCCTATATCAATGCTCTTTCATTTGTAGAGATTGGAATGACCTTATTACTAGCTCTGATTTCATCACATGCTACAGCTCAAAACAAACTCTTAGCTCCAGAAACAAAATCTTCCTTATTAAAGCATGTCACTGCACAAAGAGCATACAAACTTATGAAATAGGTGCAAGCAATGGGCTAGTATGTCTTGCCAACAAACAACCTTTTAAATTCATCCTCTGGAATCCAGCAGCTCGTAAATATGTATGGCTTCCCCTTTTGATGACTTGGGATATGATCAAAGATTATGTAATGTACGCTTTGGTTTTGATAGTAATATCAATGACTTTAAGGTAGTAAACCTTGTTTCTCATTATCATAATACGATCTATACGCACTCAGCTTGGGTTTTCTCATGTCACTTGGTCATGGAAACATCTCAAATGTAGTATCCCTCCTTCATGGAACATTAATGGTCACTTGGGCCACGTATCTTTTAATGGTGTCCTTTATTGGATTGATGTGGAAAAAGATTATAGAGACTTTATACTTACATTTGATCTGAGACATGAAGTGTTTGGACCAATATTGTTTCCTGATGGAGTACCAGATTATTTTGTTGGTAAGCTTTTTCTCTTACGACAACAGGGGACTCGCTCCTCTTAATACAAGAGAAGATTGTATTTGGTGAGGAAGACAACGCAGATGAAGTATAATCTAACATTTTTCCCATTTGGATTGTGAAACAATTTGGGAACCATCGATCATGGACAAAAATCTCCACAACTGCAACAGAGATACCTCTTAGTCGCATAATAGGTGCAAGGAAAAACGGTGACCTCATGCTAGAAATGAGAAGAAGTGGGAAGATTTGTAAGTACAATCCAACAAGAGCTCAACCAATGTCAAAGTGAGACCTATGAAAAACAGTGTTTTCTTTTGCTATCACTCAGAGAACTTGTATTTGCTTGGAAAAAAAAAAGATGTTGTTTTCATACTGATATTCAAATTTTTACAAAAGTTTTTACGTTTTTCTTGGATCTCAATACTAGAGGCATAGGGAGAATGAAAAGTGACTATTTGTGGTTTTATTTTCACAATAATTTTATTTTTGCAATAGAAATCTTTAAAAAAAAAAAAAAGGATTAGTGACGGAATTGTATAATTTTATCGTCAAATAGACCATCACTAATTAATTAGCAATAAAATTTCGTTGTTAAGTCAGACACGAAACCATGCTAGGCTGCTTTTTGTGACCTTCATATTTGATTTTCGATAAGGTCAATGTAAATATTTAGTATCTAATATTTTTGTGCTAATTTAGATATGCGTTTTGTCGAGTTGAGTTAGTTGAATGAAAATCTTTTTTGACCTGTTTAAAGAAAAGCTTGAACTATGTCAGATATATATATATATATATATATATAAGAACTTTTATTTATTATACTTATTTTTTTTATTAGGTTAACAACAAATAATATGATGAAGTGGCAATGTTATTAGTAAAAGATCAGTGGCTAATCTAAAGTTTAGTGAAATTGTGTAACATCCCATTTGAAAACGGCGGAATATATTTTTTTTTTTTTAAACGTTTCCAAATATTTCAAGCAGAAATAATCGAGTAGAGCATTGGAGCGAAAGAGTGATCGTTCATAGCCAAAACATCAACCATTGTGTAATATTGTATAGATTACAATAGTCCTAAGGTTTAGAAATGAAATAGCGGAATGATTAATAATGTAAGACGATAAGATAGAAATAGTCTTCACCGCACGTCTATTCCGGCACTTGCCTCGATCCTCGAACCGTGGTCCTCCCGACTGAAGCTACAAAGATTCAATTCACCATATTGAATCTCGTGTAACGGTTAACCTCATACCCAAACAATACAATATACAAAGACAACATATATTTCTAGAGCTAATACCACAAGATATCATAAGCATACAAACGATGCATGATCATTATGCCGACAAACATAAGCACAAAGCAATATGTAAAGCCCCATAAGGTAAACAATAACAACCGCACTATTCACCAAAACCGCCACGATAATTACTCGTCCTCGCCGCTAGGAAAACAAAACGGTGTTACCAAAACTATAACCCGTATAACCTGCTACCGTATAACGGCCTACGAACATATCATTGACATATAAGTATTTAAGATGTACAAGATTAGTGTTACAAGACGCGTCCGTACCTTCGTTGGCAACGTTAGGTACCATCGGAAGACGTGCTTTCACGGAAGAACGTGAACTTCAAACAAATGTTCGTTCTGGGCAACAGAATTCAAAGAAATCGAGATTCGATATCCTATAAGAATAATATCACCTTTATTAGCGATTTGACACTATAATCGGCTTTTTAGGTAAAAATTACCATTTTGCCCTTCTACCCCTAATCGGCGGAATTTCACCAAGATTTCGTTACTCTAGCAAATTTTCTTCCCGAAATTTTGCCGAACTTCGACGCAACTATGATTTTCGAAAATAATGACTAAAATAGCCCTCCCATATGATACCCAAATCATACTTGAAATTTAAAGGCTATTCTAACAAATTCTACCCTTACTTTTAAAAAGAACTCATAAAGTTCCAACTTTTCTACGACTTACCCTACTATGTTTTTACCTCTTTAGGCATATTTTAATATGATGAAGTGGCAATGTTATTAGTAAAAGATCAGTGGCTAATCTAAAGTTTAGTGAAATTGTGTTAGCATCTTTTAGTATCTCATAAATCCAAAAGAACACGTATTGAATATAAGGTTGATAAAAAAAATGATGATGGTTAATATGATTTTGAAAACTAGATTATGCATATGATATCCTATGCTCCCTTATTTTTTTCAAATAAAAATGTTTTATATTTATAATAAACCTATTTTTCCAACCAAAAAACAATAACCATACATATAATGACATAGGATATCGTTGAACACGTAAATATAAGGCTTAAAAAAAATGATGATGGTTAATATGATTTTGAAAAATAGATTATGCATATGATATCCGTGACTATTTTGACATAGGATATCGTTGTAAAAGGCTTACCGTGACTATTTTGAAAACAGTAAAATCATCGTTGTAAGTCAACTTACAACGATGGTTTTGAAACAGACGTATATTTTAAAACTTTTAATGACATTTACATACATGTCTCTTTGAAAATGGACGTCTAAGAATTCTAAAAACAGACTTTAAAAATATCTTCTGTAGTAGTGTATTTACTTGAAAAGAAAGGAGAAGATGTTTTATTTCATATTGATATATCAATAATTTTTGCAAACTTTTTATAGGATATCGTTACTAGAGGCATAGTGACTATTTGTTGTGTTATTTTCACAATAATTTTATTTTTCAATATGAATCAAGTGTTTTTTCTTACAATTTTTTTAATACCAACAAAAATTTAGTTACAAATG
Source organism: Acacia melanoxylon (assembly GCA_019022615.1). NCBI lineage: Eukaryota > Viridiplantae > Streptophyta > Magnoliopsida > Fabales > Fabaceae > Acacia > Acacia melanoxylon. The sequence continues at coordinate 374,125 of JAFJYJ010000144.1, read as the reverse complement.
TTTTGCAACGTAACGTACGTTCACTTTGAATCAAATTAATTAGAAAACACAAAGATCTTTTGAGCTATATATGATGCTTGTGATTTGAACTTGAGAACTGTAATTATGGAGTCACGGTACATCGTGACAGATATTTGTGTACAACCTAAATCCAAGTTGATGCCAAAAGTATTTACAAGTTTTTTGCATTATTAATTTATAGGATAATTATTTAGGCTGGCTGTTTAATTCCTTGATATATGTTCAATTATCTAATAATATTTTTGCTTCAAAATATGTGCATTTTTCCTTTACCCTATATATATATATATACACACACACATAGATGAGGAGAAAAACAAGATCAGAGACGAGAATACTAAAAACAAAAACTTTTAAATTTACTATTTTTTTGGAGTTTTCCTCCTAGTATTATTTCTTCCCTAATCTTCTGTAGATCTAACATAAGGTTAAAGTATTTTATTTTATTTTTGTCCTTCCGGTATCTAGAGCTTCGCCCTAACTAATCCGAATCCAACCCGGATCGCGCACCTGGCTATGGTGAGTGAGTCTCCCAACGGGGCTTTTCTACATTCACAAGGCTTGAACTCGAGACCTTATTTAAGCGAACAAGCCGCTTACCACTTGTGTCAACCCCGTTGGTAGGTTAAAGTAATTTATTTACTTATGAAACTCATTAACTTGTAACATTATTCTAACTAATAAGTAACTTGATAATTAAAAACACATACATAAACTTCTTTCATAAATGCATAGATACATTTATCTTTTAGTGATTAATAACTCGATGCATGTTACCTGAATATATTGAAAGTTTTATGTCTGCAAAAAAAAAATGAAAGTTTTAATTATTTTAAACACACCCACCTCAGCATCCGAGTATATTCATCAATTTTTTTATTTAGTTGGGTCACTGGCATAATTTAATGAAGTAATAACAAAAAAACTCGCATCTTTTACAACAAAATGTAAGCTTGTATACCTTAAAAAAATGTAAGCTTATAAAAATACATTTATTTTTACAAGTATTTGCGAGTCTTATACATTACACAAAAAATGAACTATATTATTTATGACTAATGAAGTGGTTTAATATAATAAATAAAAAATTAAATAAAAAATAATTTTCTTAATATCGCCGTTACAACAACATGAAAACCGTAAATTTATTGAAAATAATCAATTTATTATATCACCGTCTTAAAATACACACACACACACACACAACTATATAAAGTAACCGTTTCACAATTAAATAATGGGGTTTAAATTTCTCATGTTGCATGAAAAGAAGAAGATTCCTACACACACATGAAATGGTGGGACCCATATATATATATATATATGTGGGTCCCACCATTTCATGTGTGTGTAACATGAGAAAACACTTTTCCTACAACATGAGAAGTGTTTTTCCCTTAAATTATTGTGCTTCAATGTTAAAAATTAAGAAAACAGTTTCAATGATGTGAGTAACCGCTGTTTGCAAAAGTTGATGGATTTACTTACTTCCTTAAAAAAGTGCATTTAATTTAGTGAAGACCTCATATTTTAATCTTGTTTTTAGTAGTAGTTAAGAGTAAGGTTGTTAAACTCACGAGTTTAAATAAACTCATGACAACGTGACAAAAATGTAAATTCTGATCGTGTACTTGAATGGTAAACTAAGAGTTCACGTTTATTAATAAATAGGGGTTAAAACTATACAATAAAATAACAAAATATAAAAATGACAGTAATTTAGTTTAAATATATTTTAAATATGAATAACTGAAATTAAATCCATCAACATTTATAATTATTCGTATCCAATAAATAAATTTCTATGAAGTTTGTATATGATAAAGCCATTGAACATGATCAAATGAATAAAATAACACGAGTTTAAGAGCGAATTGACATAATTTTGCAAGGTAAAAGCGTAAAAACGATAAACTTGGTATGTAAACTCGTGAGTTTAACTGAGTTTATGACTAGCACGAGTTTAAGTACAAACTGACTCAATTTTATAAGTTAAAAACGCAAAACCAGTAAACTCAAAGAGCTAACTTAAGAGTTTGACAACAATAGTAGTTAAGAGTTAAAATTTGTGAGGAAGAGCCTATTTAATTTGGTGGTGATGTGTAATTAGTATTTGAAATCAAAAATGATAGTTTGAGGCGTGAGACACATTGAGGCATGACTCGCGTTTAAGACACGTAAATATAATTAATCAAGGAAGTAGCTAAGTAACATGTTTAGTAAATGCTTTTCAAAATTCAGGCTCTTTGGTACAAAACAACAAATTATTGGCAGTCTAATATAAATGCATTGATCTTCATATTGATAATGACATCAATTAAAGGATATAAAAATGAAGTTAGTTGGAGTCATGCATGCTAGAAGAAAACGTGTACGTAGTTATTTTTGCCGGACAAGATAAAAATACGCAACTCTTCAAGATTAAACGAATATTTTCTGCGAAAAGCCGTAGAATAGAACAATAAAAATATAAATATAAAACTAATTGTAAAAGAGTGACGTGGGACTTTCTTTTGACAGGACCGGCACCATAAATACAACAAATATAAGTTTGTTTTATAGTGAAGCATCTAGGAATTTATTTTTGGAGCTCTTATCTGTTTTCTTTCCATCTTTTGTATCTGGTTTTGTTACTTGACAGTGCTCTTTTTATATGAATGATATGATATTCTCTTGGCAATTTTTTTTTTTTTTAAAGATGGTAGGCGGCCATTCATTTGATATACCACAAATGTTTTTTTTTTTTTTTTTATATTCAAAATGACCCACATTCATAAAAGATTCGACATATTTTTACGTAGATTATCACAGGCCTAAACCATCCTCCTTTATCTAGACTTGGTTAATAATCTATCCAAAGTGAGCAAAGTGACATTGTACTATCAGCGGATCTTATCTAATTAATGAAATAAGATTCGACATATTGTTGATTCTATGTGAGAAAGAGAAAGAGTATTTTGTTTGTTCATACTTATAAATCATATTATGAACATACAATGTTACTCTTTATTTATTGTTGTGCATATTATTAATATATTTTCTTAGAAAGTGCATGTCTTAAATAAACCTAGAGTTGGGTTGCTATTAATTTTAAATAGAGTTAATGAAATTTGGGTTTTTCTTGATTCCAATGAAACATTTGAAAGGATTTATAAATAAAATTATAAAAGTATCTATCTTCTGAAAGGTAGATGCTTTTTCTACATGTGAAACAACTGTACTAATGCTAGGTTGGTTGTGTGAAAAATGATTTCATATTTCTTTAAAGTCTCAATAGACTCAATGTGGATCAAATTCCGACTATTTAATAATTTTAGTAAGAATATACTGTATATTTTTTGACCTGAAATAAGAATGTACTATATGATAATTATGTTTATGGACGAATTCGTATGCAAACAGTATAACAATAATGACTAAACAGTGTGTTATAAATATTTATTTAATTTTGCATTAATGTAATTTTTATCATCATTGTTGTCACTATGCTCCTTGCGTACCTACTATATAAGTTTATTTTAGAAGAATGATTTTATTCATAATATAAGTTATTTAGAAAGTAATTAAACAAAACAAAAACAGAGAGCAATTAACACATATAATTTTAAACAATTCAATTTCAGGTTAACACAACTTAAATAAATGTTATTATTGTTGATTTTGGATTTGACTCCAATTGGGAGAATAATTGACTTTTTCAGTTAGAGTTTAATTTTTCTATTTGTTTCATTCATTCACACAGAGATGGTGGGGACTAAAATTAGGATTAGGACTAATCTTTTTATGACTTCCAGAGATCTAAAGTTATAACTTTATATGATTTCCCTCTCCCCTCTCTCTCTCTCTCTCTCTCTCTCTCTCTCTCTCTCTCTCTCTCTCTCTCTCTCTCTCTCTCTCTCTCGGATGTACTGACCTGGCTTGCTTAACCAATAGTTTTAGGTTCCCGTACCATTACTATATATGCAACTATGGCAACTACTTATTTGAAATATACTTAGTTGCCATTTAATTTTGATCTTTCCAAATTCCACACGCATCAGTCTGAATCCACTGTAAATTTTGAATATCAAGGAGTTTGATTTTAAAATATATATACCATTCTAATTTTTATAAGTACATTTTAATTAGTTCTACATATCAATAAATGATATACTTAAATCATTAAATATATCATAAATTTGATAAAATTTTACAAATCTTTTACTATCTCTACATTTACTGATCATTCCCACATCTTTCTCTCTTTATAATGAAAATTAAATAATGATACAATTGAGAAACGATCGTTAATAATCTCTAAATAAATTTATATTTATGACAAAAAAAATTCTTCTACAACTAATTTTTTTGCCAGAATCTACAACTAGATTTATAATCGGGGTCAGAATAGTGTAGCACTATGATCTTATTTACAAGTCTTTTTTTACTAAAAAATTTGATCTATTTATAAGTCCAGTTTCAAGATAGTAAATGAGATTATAACAATTTTACTTATATTAATTATACAAATGAAAATAGAGAGAGAATAAAGAGTTGAAAAATATTCATTCATAAATGAAGGTAAAGTTAAAAATTAAACTCATAATTATTAAGTTAATTATATCTCTTTAATTTATGTGAATTAGTTGAAAATAATTTATAAATAGAATAAAAATGGTATATCATTTTGATGACATATGTTCCTTGCTTCACTTGTACTCAAACTCAACTGTCATTGTCACAAACGAAAGTCCTAACAAACAATAATGTGAGGAATGGTAGGCCATCTATGACTATAGCCTATCATATTCTTGTGGGGTCATGACAATTACTCAAATCTCAATAAACTTTGGATCAATGAATCAGACTAAGGAGAAGAAACCATACTGTCATGAGATACTCCCTCAGTCATTAAATAATACTACTTTTGGTCTTAATTATAAGAACTAGTTAAATTTTTCTGGAGAGATTAAGGAAACTAAATAAGTTACTTAATCATTTCATATGTTGTTTTCTTAAATTATATATTAGTTTATTAATCAAACTATTTAGTTTGAAAAAAAAATACTCTAAGCTTATTTGATTAGCTTCCTTAATCTTTTCAAAAAAGTCAACTAAATCTTATAATTAGAAGAAGGGAGTAGGTCATAGTGGGATTCTAAGAAATAATTGAATATAATTAAAAATGATAAATATAAAGAAAATATAATTTATTTTCTAAAAATATCACTATTTATGAATGAGTAAGAAAGAATAATAATTGTTATGGATTCATATATGATGTTTATTTGTTGTATGGCCCAATAAGGGTAAATCATACCAAAATTTGCCCATAATGAAGGAAGATCCTAATCAGCCTACAATCAGGAATCAACCAGCAAGTGAGGTAATATACGCATATTGGCTGAGAGGCGCACAAAGCCCAAGGTCCACTACTAGAAAATCGGAAATAGTGACGGATTTTGCTACGGAAAATTTTCCGTAGCAAAATTGGTTGAATTTGCTACGGATTTAAAAATCCGTAGCAAAATAAAAAAAAAATTTGCGACGGATTATGTAATCCGTTGCAAAAAGCAGGATGTTTGCGACGGATTACTTAATCCGTCGCAACCTTGGCGTCCTAGGTCCGCCAGATGGCGACGGGACCATATGGTCCGTCGCAAACTGCGACGGAACCAGTGTCCGTCACAATTTGGCGGACCCAATTTGCAACGGACAAAATGTCCCGTCGCAACAAGGCGCGACAAAAAGTCCGCCAATGAGCGACGGATCTTATGATCCGTCGCTATTCGATGTTTTTGCGACGGACGGTTGTCCGTCGCAAACTATTTTTTTGCGACGGATCGCACGATCCGTCGCAACTATCACCGATCGCACGATTGCAACGGATCTTGCGATCCGTCGCAAAAAGCAAAGTCTCTTTTATGAGACTTTGCTCCCCCGACCTCCCCGACCCCAACTTCTCCTTCGGTTCCCCGACGCCCCACCCCGGCTCTCCTCCTCCGCCCCAAGCTCGCCCCAAGCTCGGCCCCCTCCTCCGCCCCACCGCCCGGCTCGCCCCCGACCCCCACTTCCCGGCTCGGCCCCTACCCCCTCGACCCCCACCCCCCACCACCCACGCCGCCCCCCCCCCCCAACCACCCACGCCCCCCCCTCCCTAGCTCCTCCCCCGCTCCCCCTCCCCCCCACTCTCGCCCCTCGATCGTCATCCTTTCTCCGTTCCGGTCCACCGTGAGGTTAGCCTGATGTATTTTTTTTTATAACTATATGGAAATATCTATGTTAGATTTGCTTTATTACATAAATGAAATATGCATGTTAGTAGAAGATAAATCTTCTTTTGTGTTTTAGTTTTTCCTTAGCTATTAATTACATAATGATCTTGATACTTAATGTGTTTATGAATTTGAATTATGCTTATAGTTAGTAGGAGATTCCATGATTTTTTTAGTTATTGGGTTTTAGTGATTTTTATTTATGATATTGATTTTTTTTTAATCTTGCATTGTTTTTTGGGATGAAATATGTATGTTAGTAGAAGATAAATCTTCTTTTTTGTTTTAGTTTATCCTTTGCTATTAATTATATAATGATCTTGATTTTTATTTATGATATTGATTTTTTTAATCTTGCATTGTTTTTTAGGACGAAGATAAATTAAAAAAGTAATTTTTTCAAGTACACATAGTTAATAAACGTATAGAATTATTTTATGTGAAGTATTTTATTTGGCACTTTTTAGGAATTTAGAAATTCCAATTCGATTTTGGTGTGATAAAATTATGATTTTGTATTAGTTGGTAATGATACATAAATCTTTAAATTGGTGGTGTTGAAATTAGAAACTCCAAAATACTTAGTATTCTATTCTTTGTTTACCCTCCACACGTGTCCTCCATGTTCGGTGTGCTATCATCATTCTCTGGTTGCTTGCTGGAATCTGTTCTTTGTTCAATGCATTTGTTTGTGGTATGTTGAGATGTTAATTAGGTTAGTAACTGAACTAGCTAGGAAGTATGGAAGGCAATCATGATAGAAGTTGGATGTACAATCATCTAACTGATAGAAGACAACTAACTCAAGCATTCATGGGGGGTTTGAAAGAGTTCATCCAATTTGCTTTGGCGAATTCAAATAATTCAAGTAGGGAGATCAGGTGTCCGTGTGCCAAATGTAGGTGTTTAAGATTTACATATGATGCGGGCACGGTCAAAATTCATTTGTGTCAAAAGGGATTCATGAAAGATTATGAATGTTGGGAATGTCATGGCGAAGTCCGACAGACACCGAGTGGTTATTATGGGGACAATAGTCATCGAGAAAACCTTAATCAATATGAGCAGTTGGTTATGGATGCCGCGGGATCGTTGATCGGCCAATATTTTGATCCCGTTACTCATGCTGAACCGTCATACATGGGAGAGGAGAACGGTACACATACTCAACCATCATACATGGGTGAGGATCCTCATCCGGAAGCCGCTAGGTTCTATAAAATGCTTCAAGAAGCACAGCATCCGTTATGGGAAGGTTGTGAACACTTTGAAAATAGTGAATATTCATCGCTATCGGCTACCCTAGCAACACTAAGCTTGAAGACCGATCACCATATGAGTGAGAGGAATTACAACGAAATGATGCGAGATCATGAGTAAGGTTGTTCCCAAAGACAATAATTTGCCGAAGGACTTTTACCAAGCAAAAAAAAAGGTGAAAGAGCTTGGGCTTGGATGTGAAAAAATCCATTGCTGCCCCAGAGGATGTATGTTGTATTACAAGGATGATGTTGAACTGACCAATTGTAAATTCTGTGGACATGACAGATATAAAGTTGTGGGAAAAGGAAGGAAAATGACCCATCATGCATTAAGCAAGATGTGGTACTTTCCTCTCGGTGCCCGGACTTACAAGATTGTATGCATCAAAACAAACAATACCGCTCATGAGATGGCACCGGGAGCATCGTAGAGATGAAAACTTTGTGACGCATCCATCTGATGCCGAAGCTTGGCATAAATTTGACGAGGCGAATCCTTTCTTTGCTATGGATCCCCGTAATATTGAGATCCACTAGATAAGGAGATATACGGTTGGTTATGATCCATTCATCCTTGCTCAACAGGCGGAACAAGTTTACTATACATCATACCTCACATCTCGCCAAGGGTGGAGGGGAGTTATTAAAACCAAAGCACGAAATATTATATAAAAGTCGAAAGAGCCGGAATCAAATGACGGTATGGCTAAACCGTTCCAAGCTTATGTGGAACATGTACTGCCCATAAACATCTTCGACGACGAAGTACCAAGCAATCTTTTTTATTCTCGTGCGGAGTTAGAGTTGATTCCTATACAAATTGACGATGAGAAATCAGACGATGAGGATGAGGCAGAAGTGAACTTTTATGATAGTGAATCTGAGTTCGACGACTATGAGAGTTCAGAGGAAGACGTGCAAGTAGATGTCGATGAACAGGAATCGTCCGGTTGATGAGTGTTAGTTCTTTGTTTATGACGATCTGTTATACTACATACCGTGTTACTTCGCTCACATATTTAGTAAATATCTTTATATATATATATATATTGACATTATGTCTATAAGGATTCAGAGATGGAGCATCTAGGAGGCCGTTCAGGTAGTGGACGTGGTAGTGGTTGAGCCCAACCCGTTCCTATAAGAGGGGGTAGGGCGACGGCAACGGCTCCCTATGGAGGCAGAGGGCTCAGCACTTCCCCAGAGGTGCCACCATTTGATATGTCGTCGTCACCATCGGGTTATTTGCCATCTTTACCATCGCTTTATATGTCGTCGTCACCGTCTACCACCTGATCCATAGCAAAGGGGACAACAGGTTTACTTTACCATTTCTGATTGATTTACATATGTTTAGTTTCTTGAAACCATCTATGGACAAACATCTTCAATATTTCACATTCCTTCCTTAGCACACTGCGTCGCCTCAAAGCCACGTCAGGGAAGAAGGTAGTGCCTCCGATACACCAATCTGGGGCTCAACAGATCCTTCGACAAGGAAGCTTTGGATCTATCTTGACGGCAACGAGTAAGTCATGCCAAGTTACCAATAATGTTACAATTTTATTCTCTAATTGGTTTGTATGCTAATATTTGCATGATGTCCTCTGTCTTCATATTTGTGCCTGATAATCCGGTGGGGGAGTTCATCTCGACCTAATTATTTCGTAATTACAATCAACCTTGGACCACGTGGACAAAGATTCCTAAGACCCAACGAGATGTTTGGTTCAATGAGTTCTTGGTAAGTTATTTGTTTTATGGTTGTTAATTAAGTACTTTTAAAATTTGGAGCATTAATTGTTCGATTGATTTTCGGATAAGCATATGACGTTTCCGAACATCGTGAAAATCAAAAAAGCTTATAACCACAAAAATACGTGGTTGTCTCGAAAGCTCTATTCATTGAGAAAGTCAAGAGGCAAGACAGATTGGCTTCCACATGAGACTAAAGAGGAATTATTTGGCAATTGGGAAAACAATGACAATTTTAAGATTATAAGTGCGAAAAATAAGGAAAATAGGGCCAAAATGGAAAGACCATCATATCTTTGGCGGCTCCATCAATTAGTGAGCATCGACGCAAAGTTGTAAGTACACGTTATTTTCTATATAGGTATTCAATATTTTGTACTTTGAAGTAATTAATTAAGGTCATCATTTGCGTTTGCGGTGTAGAGTCTCGGGAAGTTCCCGGGATCGATTGAGTGGGTTACCTTTGAGGGACCCATTCCCGACGATCTAAAGGGAGTGAGAGGCAATGGATTAACCCAAGGGCGCAAAGAAAAATAGCGGTTAGACATTTATTGCCTTTATTACTTGTTTTATGTACCACCATATTTATTTCATTTTACATGTCTTATTTGTTATGTATTTGTTTGCTTGTAGGAAAACTATTAGAAGCTGTCGCAGGAGAGAGACTCGCAGCGTGGGTCTGACCCCGCATCCTCTCAGTCCGATAACGAGAGTTTGTTCTTTGAGGCTACTGGCGGATTTGACAAGAAAGGGAGAGTCTTTGGATATGATGCCTCGCCGACCGATCGAAGCAAACAAAGCGCCCTCATCCGCCCCGGAGGGGTTTCTTCGGTAAACGTAATACATTTGATATTGATAATTTTCATTCTCTTGTCCATTCAAATGGAGATGATAAATGTACTAATCAATTTTGTAGATGGAGGATGAAGCAAGCAACACGAGATGACCCGAAACGGAGATGATGAGGCGGCGAACACTCAAGAAACGGAGATGATGAGGCGACGGATGCTTCAGAACAAGAGATGATGAAGCGGCGTTGAATCGAAACGGGCGATGATGCGGCAGGAGATAACTCAGTAAACGAAGATGATGAGGGAGATGCAGCTTCAAATCATGTCCCTCCTGAAAGACAGAGGTTCCGGGTTGGCTCCTGGTGATGATGATGATCACAATGTTGCTGTTTAGACTACTTTTTAGTATTTGCACTTTGTTATTTTATATATATATATATATATATATATATTGTTTTCGCTATGTAAACTCTTTTTTATTGTTATTAAATCTATGGCACACAACTTTTTGTTTTCAATTTTCTTAAAAAAATCCAAAAAAAATTTAAAAAAATTATTAGTTTTGCTACAGAATTTGATTCCGTAGCAAATTGCGATGGAAATTATATCCGTCGCAATGGAAATTATATCCGACGGATAAAATTTCCGTCGTAAAAAATTTCCGCTAGAATTTGCTACGAATTTGATCCCGTAGCAATTACGGAATTTGATCCGTCGCAAATTGCGACGGATAAAATTTCCATCGCAAACTGTCGCAATTTGCGACGGATAGTCAGTTCCGTCGCAAATTGCGATGGATAAAATTTCCGTCGCAATTGCGACGCGGTTTTTTGCTACGGACAAAATCCGTAGCAAATTCCGTCACAAATAGATTTTACTACGGAAAAAGGCTTTTTTGCTACGGATTTTTCCGTAGCAAAAATCGATTTTTTTTTTTGTAGTGGTTCAAACCCTAAGGTAATCTCTATAAATAAGGAGTTAACCTAAAATGTACACATTTTCTATTCATTCTATTAACTATTCAACCTTATTGTGCACACACCCCACTTGATCCATTGCTCTCTTTGGTTTATGCCTAATAGATATCTTGGAGGTATCTACCTTATAGATATCTTGGAGAATCCCTTTAATCCAATATAAATCCGCTTTCATCGTTTTGATATCCGATATTTTATAACAGAACAATAATAAAAAAAATAATGAAAGATAATGAATAGAAAATAAATTATGAGAGAGTGATTAAGGATAAAATAGATAAAAGTATATTAATTATTGAGACTTCTTATTAAAAGAGATAAGCCGTTAAAGAAAATGATCTTATATACGAGCGGGGGGAGTATTATTATTTCACGAAGCAGTCTCAATCATACGCCAACGTGTTCCGCACACATACCCATCCTCTTCCTCGTTTCTCGCATACTATGTGGCCTTAGATCTGAATATCTGATACTACGACCTATTTCCTCTTATTATTAAAATAGGAGTTAAATAATTAATTAATTTGTGGATATTAAATAATTAATTATTTAAAAAAAAAATTGCGTGTTCGTTTCTCTAAAATTTCATACTTCATTCTTGGCGACAATTGCTCTCTTTGCCATTGGAGCTATATTATTCTCCCCAGAAAAAAAAAAATTATAAATTCGGGATTTAGAAACTGTTGAAATCATGCATGTTTGAGAAAGTGGCGGTGGAAAAACATGTTTATACAAATTGAGATAAAATTCCTCTCATAAATTTACCTCATATACTATAAATCACGTTGGGAAAACAAGTTCTAACACTAATCCAAACAGATTAACGAAACCAATATGGATTCCCCACTTGCCTGACTAGGGCTTCCATGAATCTCTGCTCCCTCAATTTACAGTAGCAGTTGTTCATGGACAAGGAGATGGGACCCACTACTTTCTGTCTACTATACCCACAAAAAAAGAATTCAGCTGAATATTACTGATAACGGAAGCAGCAGTAACTGTGTTATTAGCATGCGTGCATGACAGATACATACGACTAATGAATGTTTTAGTAGATTCAATCAAGTCTATAAATTGCTAAGCATGTTAATCACATTTTTGGTTGAAACTTGAAACCCACATTTGAATGCTTGCGTGTTTGATTTCCCATTACTTTTGTCCTTTATCAATCAGACTTTTGTGTGCAAATGTGTTTGTTGGAGTCACATGGGGATCCAGATATTTGAACTCTATCCAATAAAAAGACAGTCCCAATGTGAACCCATGTTAGAGTAGAGAAATAATTTAATGAGAAGAAACAAATATGTGTGCATTCAGAAGATAAACTATTAATTCGATTTGGATAATTTTTATTAGAAAAAGTATATAAATAACATTATACCTATTGTAAAAATACTAATTAAAGGTGGATGTACATAAATTCCCAACTCTTGCCTTTCATTTTCTACATTTTATAACCTCGTTGATGAATATTATTTAAGAGTTTTCATGTTCATAACTCAAATATTACAATTTGTACACTTATGAGGATTAAAGTTTGTCATTTACTTTATATAACTCAAATGTTCATTGGTGGCATCTAAATGAACAAGATATTGCTCCATATTTTTTTTTTCAATTCTCTCTTGTCTCTCTTCGTCTATTTCATCTCAATCTCTCTTGTATTTTCTTAATTTCATAACACATTATTAGCAAAAAACTCTAACAAAGGTTTATTTTTCTCACCATTTGGTTTAACGATTTTTCCCATCTTCTTTTACCGTATATCTATTTGATTTATATATCGTGTTCCATGACTAAGATAAGAGATTATTATTGCTTTATTTTCCTTATCAAGTTTTTTTTTTTTAACTTTTATTTATCATTTTCAGGAATATCTTATGGGTTTAATGTTTCTGCTTTTGTTGCAGAAATATTTTTTCAACCACACTTATATAAAAGTGAGTGGGTCCCACTAATATTTTCTCTCTCTTCTCTTTACAATGGGACACACTCACTTTTATGTGAGTGTGGCGGGAAAAATTTTTTGCAGCAAAAGCAGAAACATTAAACTCATATCTTATTTATACAATATTTATATTTGGGTTAAGGTGCAGATTGGCTAATGAACTTTTACTCCGAAGCGCCAACACAAAAAACTTCTAAGTAGACATACCAAAAAAAACTTTTAAAAATGTAAAGTCAGCACAACGCCGTTAGAAAAAAAACCAACGTCCGTTAAAAGGTAAACTTTTTAATTAAGTGTTAAGGTACACATTGGCCAACGAACTTTTACTCCAGGATCGCCCAACACAAAAAAAAGTTTACTCCAAAGGTTCATGGGCAATCCACCCAAAATCCTATTACAAATCTTTGTCCAGACCCTCAACCATGTGCATTGGGGTTAGGAAAAGTGAATGCAACAAAAAAAAAAATCACAAACGTAACGAGTATATTTCATTTTAAGTAAGGGTGGTAAGTTTTCGAACGTGCCCGGCAAATCCATATGCAGTCCACCCAAAATCCGACTGATGCAAATCCTTGCCTGGATTCCCCAACCATGTGCATTGAGGTTTGAAAGGGTGAATGTAACCCAAAAAAAATCATAAATCTAACGAGTATATTTCATTTTAAGTAAGGGTGGTAAGTTTTTGAACTTTCCCGGTGCAGGTGCAGATTGTGATTTTTAAGTGGACTTAAAATGTCTACTCGTTAGATTTGTGATTTTTTTTTTGTTGCATTCACTCTTTCTAACCCCAATGCACATAGTTAGGGGGTCTGGGAAAGGATTTGCAACAGTCGATTTGGGGTGGATTGCACATTGACTTGCCCGGCACGTTCGAAAACTTACCACCCTTACTTAAAATGAAATCTACTCTTTACATTTGTGATTTTTTTTTTCATTCACTTTTCCTAACCCCCAATGCACATGGTTGGGAGTCCGGACAAGGATTTGCAACAGTTGGATTTTGGGTAGATTGCACATAGACTTTTTTGTGCTGGTCGCTCCTGGAGTAAAACGTTTTTGTGCTGAGCGCTCCTGGAGTAAAAGTTTGTTGGTCAATCTATACCTTAACCCTTAAAAAGCTTACATTTTAACGAACGTTGGTTTTTTTTTCTAACAGCATTGTGTTGACTTTACATTTTTAAAAGTTTTTTGGTATTTTTGGTCCACATAAAAGTTTTTTGTGTTGGGCGCTCTTGGAGTAAAAATTCATTGGTCAATCTGCACCTTAACCCTTTATATTTCTTAATTTTATATTATGGTATTCTTTACATTTATGTTGTTATATTATGTTATTTATGTTTCATTTGTTTATTTACTTATTTAACATTTTTATTTATTTATTTTATTTATATTTCATTTAAAGTTATATTAATATATTATTGTTATCTCATTATGTAAATATTTTATTTTCATTTGTTTATTATTACATTAATATATAATAGTATTATATATGATCATATGATGTGATCTATATGATCATGGGTATATCCATTATTTATATTTGATTATAAATTTGAAGTTACTTAGTTTATTTTACAGTATTTTTATTTTATCGAAAAGCCAAGCCATAATGTTCTTAATTTTGTGATCATGTGACTAGAAGTCACATTACTTTTGTAATAGTTCTTATATAAAATAACACTATTTGTTCATTAAATGACATGAGTGACAAGAAAAACTTTGGCACTTTGATAATTTAATTGTTATAAATATCAAAGCCCTGAAGGCTAAAGGTTCGAATATCAAACTAAACAAACAAACAAACAAAAAACTTTTTAGCTTTGCAGGATTTTTGCTATTGTCTTGAAGACCAATATTTGGAGAAATTGATTATGTGCTATTGAAAGTAAAGAACATGTCTATAAGAGTGAAAATGAACATGATCACATTACATTAGTGGAATTGATAGTTGAAAACCAAGAATATTTTGTCTTGGCTATTAAACCATGGTTGTGGAAATAATAACATTTCTAAAGTCATTAAAATTATGAGCAAATGTTATACTATGACTAGAAGTCAAATGGATAGAAAAAATGTATAATATATATGACCAGAAGTCATATAAACTAATATGTATCAATTTATTGAAAGTAAAGATCAAAATGGTTGTGAAGCCAAAAAGACCATGAGATATTGTGAAAAATACTAAAAGTAGTTATGATGCTTAAAGCAATAAGTTATGTGAGAAAGATGACTAAATTGTAAAGCCAAAAGAAATAATTGTGAGCCCTGAAAGCTATATGATTTTGGTTTTGATTAGTGCTTAAATTTAAATTTATTGTGATTAATATGTGAGAGATATTATTATTTGATATTGTGGCATCGATAAGTGTTCATGAGTGATATATGAAATCAAATAGACAAAAAGGTAATTATTGGTCATTTTAAAATTTTAATAAAGTGCCAATTTATTTTCAAATTTAAACAATACTGGTAATTATTGATATTTTGATTTCATGGCCTTTTAGGATTCTACCTCACGGTTATATAACTCCTAAATTAAATGGTTTATAGTATTTATTCATATAATCTTCAATTATACAATTAAGTTGTTTAATTCTCTTCTTTATGTATAATTGTACTATTTATTTGTAACATTAAGTATATAGTGTAAGTGAATATATATTATTCATGCATCAATAGTGCTTACCACGTCAAACCTACCTCTATTTTCTTATTGAGATTTGTGTTTCTCTGTTACACTATAGATTTTCCAACAAAAACTCAACTCATATACCTCAACATCAAGGTGCTTTCTTTCATTATTAGTCCTATTTTTTATTTTAGCTCTGTCTTCTATCTTTTTCCTCCTTTTGAGCATCATTATGTTACCTTACATATATATGCATTTTTCTTAATTCCCAAACATTTCGTTATTGAAAGACATGCAAATATTCTAAAATTTTATTTTAGGGTTAAGGTGCAGATTTCCCAACGAACTATTACCCGAGGAGCGTCTGGCACAAAAAACAATTGAAGGGACCAAATTGGCCAACGAACTATTAAAAAGTGAAAAAAAAAACAAAGAACTATTAAAAAGTGAAAAAAAAAATACCAAAGAACTATTAAAAAAAACAACTATCACTATTACGTTAAAATATGAGGCACTGGCGTAGGACGATGGCGGAAACGCTAGAGAAAAGAGCAGTTAAGCCTTTTTGTTGGATAAGGCAAACATCAACAAAGATGGGATCCATGCAAGCAGGTGTTGTGGCAGCAGCGGTTGCTGCTTGTGGCATCGGTGGCACGCAACTAAGGTGTAAGGCGCGTGCCGGTTGAAAGTTGTGGACTGCTGAATGAGTTCAAGAGGGTGAGTGGAACACCCAACAACAATGGAAGCTTTGGAGACGCCGACGTCGCCGACACTGTAACAGTCAATGGAAGACAGAGACACCAAAACAGTGACGGGGTAATAGTTCGTTGGCAAATCTGCTCAAAATTGTTTTTTTTAATAGTTCATTGGTCAATTGGTCTCTTCAATTGTTTTTTGTGCCATAGTTCGTTGGCAAATCTGCACCTTAACCCTTTATTTTATTTTGGTATTGATAAGTTATTGTCTTCTCTCCCAATTGATTGTATTGTTATTTCTTTTAGTCGTTAGCATTCTCATACGACATATACAAGTTTCATACATTAACCATGATATAATATATATAATATGATATATATTGGAATCAAATTAGTTTTATGTGACATTTGTGAAAAAAATTCATATATCATATTTGAATTAAAAGAATGAGAATTTATTTAAATTTATGAGAAAATTCATATGAATAATTTATGATTTGTTAGGCAAAAATGTTTTTGTAATGTGTGGGAACTATATATATAGTGCAAGTCCAACTTATCAATGATCAAATAGTAGGGAATATTTGAAAGAAGTATATGTATATCATTATTATTCATTATTTCATATTATATTGCATTTATCTTTACATTTCTCTCAAATTAATTTTATCCCTTAAACATCACAATAAGATCTTTATGTATTTTGATTATGGATCTCCTCATATTTCTTTATGTAGTGGAAAATTCTAAACATTTCATATTTTGAATATGCATTAAAAGAGACAAATTGAAACATATTATTATTAATGAGTAATAGAGTTATATAAAAATGCGAAAATATACATTAGTTCCCGAAGAACATATATGTAACAAAATTGATATAGTTCCTAGAGAACTAGTACAGATTTTCTTAATTTTATGGGCAAAAGAAGAATTAATAATGAAAAGTTATGGCTCATTGATTTACATCAGAGGTTCACTCTGTTAAAGGGTCTAAGTGATAGCTCAATAGATTGAAATCCATAATTGTATATAAGGTATGAAATACTTAAGCTTTCAAGTGAAAGATAGGTTATTTGCTTACTATATACTGGTTTGTCTTTGAAATATAGAAATAAAGAAAGTGTATTTATATGACTCATACTTAAAAGAAATATTGTTAGAATACAAGTGTGAATTAATATTGAAAAGTTCTACTCATATACTTCCTCACAAAGCCTATTGATCTCTCAAAAATGGATATCATATTGATATTCTATATCAATATCTATGGAAATTGAAAAGTTTGTTGTTGGTTAAACAACATGTTACAACTGATCCAAATAAATTTATTGTTGGCATGACTTATTTAATCATCAAACTCATTTATAAAAGATTATGTATGACATCCATTGAAAAACTAAAAGATTCTTCATGAATAGCTAACATACTATATAACTCAAGAATCATCATGCGCTTTTGTTCTCAAAGAAATTTGATTATGAGAGTATTACAAGTTATGATTTGGAATAGATCTCTTTATTTGTGAAAATATATCAAACTCATATAGGGGCTCATTCAAATAGCATGTAAACCATACAAGTATTCAATTAATTTGATAGATGCATCTATATAATATGGTTACATGTGTGATTATTATTAGTTTGTAACCTAAAGTT
This sequence comes from Acacia melanoxylon, assembly GCA_019022615.1. Classification (NCBI taxonomy): domain Eukaryota; kingdom Viridiplantae; phylum Streptophyta; class Magnoliopsida; order Fabales; family Fabaceae; genus Acacia; species Acacia melanoxylon. The sequence continues at coordinate 356,132 of JAFJYJ010000144.1, read as the reverse complement.
TGTAAAATTGTTTGAATAAATCATTATATTGAGCGCACAATTTTCAAATAATATGATCCAGAAATCATTTATTAAAGCCTCGATAAATAGCTAGATCAATACTATATTGAGAAAAAAACTTTATTTCGATGTTGGCATATTTGATCTTATATATTGTGGCACTTATATATATCAAGCCAACAAAATTCTCCTTGTAAAATTGCCTTTTGGTCAAAAGCCACGATATTCCATCTTAAAAAGTTTGAATCTACATTTCCTATTGATGTGTCACACTACATATAGATATGGATATTTTTTTAAAAATAATAATAATAAGATAAATGTTGGCTAAGAACCTCATTCTTCTTATTTTTCTCTAAAGGAAACAAAATGATGTTACTAGTAGAAACAAATAGATTTAAGAGACTTATACTGCATGATTAGTCGATTGTCATTTGACAAAGTTGTCCTAACATGAGAGGAAGAAATTTAATAACTGGAAAAAGAACAAAAGGAATGCAATATTACCATCAAGTATAAATCCTCGATATATAGCAATATGTTCATTAAGTTTAGCATTCATAAAATATTGCATAAAATCTCCCAGATGCAATTACTGACTTAAATGAGAAATAGTAAATCTTATATTCCAGTTGAAAATGCTTTAATCGGAATAAATGAAAGAGAGACATGCCCGAAGTATGATAAAATAATTAGTCCAAAAGAAAAAAAAAACATCAAATAATCAAGATGATCATATTGAGGAGGCAATCAAAAAAGTACTCCAAAAGAGACCAAGAAATAACTAATTGTAAAAACTTTAAAAGAGGTTCAAATACCTAAAAGTAATAATTAAAGAGATGTCAATGAATTATGTCATAGGAAAAATGGATCCGAAAAGATTAAGTTGTCAACAACGATCTTAATAATAATTTCATGCAATCAATTGAGGATCTTATGCATAAATCTATTTGTGAGTAGACTGGTGATTGGCCAAAAAGGAAAAGTAAAAGGGAAAAAACACAATGAAAATGAGATTACATTATTTCAATATGTGAAAATTATGGACCTACAAATCCAACCGTAATACAAAATATATAAATTTTAAGTGAAAATAAAGATTTTCACAAATTCTAATGAAGACTATGATGAGGCATATTATTTTGTGGTGGATACGATAATTTTGTATTTCTTGCATCATATGAAAATAAAATTATTCATATGTTAGATGCTATTATATACAGCCTATTCATATGTCTCATTAAATAGTGAAATTTATATGAGAATCTTTGAAGGATCTAAAATACCATAAGCATATACAAGAAAATCATTCTATATATAAAATATTGTGCGAGTTTGAAAATAATTCAAGCACATAAACTTATTTGAAAAATATATTAGAAAATGAATAATTTTACATTTTACTTGACTTGTAGATTGAGTTATTAAATGCATCAATAATTTCTAAATTACATATTTTTGCCACTGTGAATTTTTTTTTTTAGATTGAATTTAATAGTCCAAAAGTACCTTATATTATATGAGAATTTTTATATATCATACAAATATTGTATTTATAATGAATTTATTGATAAAAATTAGTTCTTGCAAGGGCCGTAGATAACAAAAATGAGATTTGGTATGATAGTTCTATGAATATATTATATGATATTATTTTGTTCATAACAAACTAAATATGTGGATGCAAAATATTTTTTGGTGATTTTCAAAATAATTTTCCTTTATTGTTTCCACAATGAATAAGATACAAGCAGAATATATTGGTATTTTAACATATCCAAAAGATATGTTAGAGGCCTGCATTTCAGCAGAACTTTTGGTAACAATGCAGCATTCATAGTTAGGCAGCTAAAAGAAAGATATGCTCAAAAATACATTGAAAGTTATGTTGTCATCAAAGTAAAACTGATGTTATCAAGAAGAGTGAATATTATATAATCATAAGGGGAAGTTGAGATCATGTAGTCTTTTCCTCAACCAAGGTTTTGTCTCACTGGATAAGATTTTTAATGAGGCAACTTCAATATGTATCATATACTCTTTTTCCTTCACTAGGTTTTTGTGTTAATGAGTTTTTCCTAATAAGTTCTAATAAGGCACTATTTGTTCATGGACATCCAAAGAGGAATGTTATAAAAAAACACTAATTGAAGCTAGATGTCCATAAATTCTCAACTCTTAGCATTTTATTTTCCACATTCCATAATCTCTTCAATGAAATTTGTGTGATCAAAGTTTGTCATTTACTTTATGTAACTCTTGTTTGTGGCTGAGGACCTATAAATAAAACTCTATGTACCACATTTTAGTGGCATCCAAATGAATAAGATATTACTCCATATTTCTCGTCTCTCTTTCATCTCAATCTCTCTTGTATTTTCTTAATTTCATAACAATGAGCTAAAGTATATCTAATTAAACTAACAGGGCGCTAGACTTAGTAAAGAGGGTTCTAATCACTTAAACGTGAGCTCTCAAATTAAATCTGTGTAATGCAAAAAACGCTGCTATTGAAAGAGTTATCCTCAATCAAAACCTGACAATGCTCAAATTTGACAGCCACATATATATATATATATACACACACAACTAAAAAAGAGGGAGTCCTCAACATGTCTACTTTATATAAACTAAACATTCACCAATCGTCCATTCACCAAAATTTCCAACAAAATAGGCATATCATTCTATACATGCCCATCAAATCAGTATATCCATGAATGAATTATCATATAGCTAAACTGGGCAGACCCAAGAAATTTCAAAACTGGGACCTAAAGTGAGTTAACATTGGTTCAATTTGTTTGACCTTCTACCTTCTTTCAATGACCAAACACAAAGTAAAGGATTAGAGGAAGCGAACTCTAGCTTTTACACTAAAACAAATCATCCAAAAGTTGATTCCACTTTCAAATCCTTCTAATATGAAGCTTCATTTCCTACCCGCACTTCCAGTTCGGGGCTTAGCCTTAACATCAGCATCCTGTTCACAATATTTCAAAGCAAAAGCAGTTCAGATCGCTTGAATTATTTGAATAAATTAAACAGAAAGAAAATATCAACACAGGAAGCTACTAATCAATATCATGTTTGTAAGCATCATGATAAAATAATGAGGCAAAAAGAAAGCTACATCCCTTAACTCATTTTCCCTCTTTAAGGCTTTAAATATATTCAGTTAGACAAACACAAAAAATAGGATAATTATGAGAAATTCAATGAAACAGTAGGTGACTCTGTGCACAAGGTTAGTCCTTTCTGTTCTGTTTCATTCTTTAATTATATTTAATATTTAGTCTTTTCATCTTCCTGTGGTTTCATCCAGGTTCCAGAGAATAAAGATAAGATAATAATTTTTCATAGGAGACTCAGTGCACAATGTACCTGTGGTAAATGCAAGTAAATATAGTTCTTAACTGCTGCAGGATTGTGATTTTCTGCACCCTTGCTCCAATCATAACAAGCCTACAGCCAAGCATAAGAATTCAAAAGTAATCAGGAACAGAATGGAAGGGACGAATCCAGTAAAAGAAAAAAAGCTGAGTAGAAAGCTCATGGGAGAGCAAAAGCTGCAATTATTTTGCTTTGCTGGATTCAGAACCAATTGCAATCTTACATATGCATGATAGGCTAACCCAAACATCTAAACCTAAGTAACAGGATGAGATTTAAGCAGCTCAAATTTTATCTTTGTTTACTCCCACATCAAAATGGTATTTTAATTAATATAGATATAATAATAATCAACCAAATCATTGAATACTTAAATGTATCAATCCTGCAATTTCAATTTTCAATTATTGTCACCTTTTGCTCTACAGACATCATTACTTTCAACAGAATGCATAATCTGTAGGCGGGAATACACACACACACACACACACATTGAATTTGTATACAGTGAATCAATTTACAAGTTCAAATATATTCAAGGTAATTAAATATGTAAGTACATACAGCCAGGAAACAACATTATGTTACTCTCACCTTGTCTCCAAGTATTAAAATAATACAAGGAGAGAAACGCATGGTTATATAAAGATGATAATCATTGTGCATTCAGGAAATAGGACCACAAAAATTTGCATCTGCCAATAACTTGAAAACACACCCATAATTCTCAAATACATCTAGAAAATATAAACCCGAAACGAATGAATTTTCAGTGATATTTAACATCACATGTAATAAATTAAATGCAGCAGATTAGACATTTGGAAACATGCATTTCTAGGTGCCCATGCACAAGAATGGGGACACTTCAACAGAAACAAAATTATGAATGTTAAACAGATCTACACAACATAGGCCTCTTGTTTAAAAACACAGGCTGCATAGAATGCAGAAAAATACAATTTGCGAAAAGATTGAAATAAGACATACCGCATAAGCAAATATGGAACCATCATTATTAAATGTACTGCACGTTATAGGCAAACTACACCTTTGCATGGCCTGCAAACACGGTAAAGTATTACAAGCAAAATAACAATAGTAAAAACATACCAAATACTCCAATAATATAACAAGATGGGTTGATAGAAGACTTTCCATTATCCTCAAGATAGTGAGAAATGATCAACACTCAAGAAGTATGAACCCCAAAGGAAAAAAGCATATAAATTCCATTATAAAAAATGATTCAATCTTCAACTGCATTTGAATTCTGTAAGGGTTGAATTCTAAGCTTACTGCACCATATATTAGCAAGAAAAGGAAAATAACCACAATGTTATCATAAAAGTGGCTACACATCTTTGTCTAGGGTTGAGACACACAAACAGAACGACCCTGTATTAAAAGCATCTGCAAAATCTTGTCCTCTAAAAATAAGATAAAAAATCATATGGAGATAACTGATGCATCGTTTGGAAGTTTATAGAGATCAATTTCTGCAAGAAAAAGATAAAAAGAGGGGTGAGAAGGAGGATTTTAGATTTAAGGAGAAACCTTGAGTCTCTGTTTACTGTCCTTATCCCAAAAATTAAAAGCGCCATCAGATCCAGCAGTTGCAAAAGTGTGATGTAACTGCACACAGATATTAAATAAGATATAAGCTATTAATCATCAAATTAACATCATTAATGGTGAAAATTATCATAGTATTACAGGATGGAAATTCAAAGAGTTGACTGAGTATATCTCATTATTCTCTCTGTGGCATTTGAAAGTAAAGTTCTTGTTCTGTTGTGCATCATCCAGGTGATGTACTCCAACCCTTCCCTCTATTGAACCAACCTACAGAGAAAGAGATCAAGATCAATACACGTTCATGCCAACATGAAATCTTGGAATAACCAGAGTAATGTTTTCAGCAAATGGAGGTTTAACCAGTGGCAATATTAAAACCAAGAAAACAACAAAGAGTATAAATGTATAATTACAATGCGGCCAGTTCAGATTTGTAACGCTTAATGTTAAATAAAATTAAATTCTACAAAGAAAGGATCGGGAATACAATTCAATCGAAACTCTCCATTAAATTGAATTGAATCTCATCATCTCAATAGATCAGGCCTTTACACCTTCATCTGACACATCAATTCAAAAGCCTATGGGAAAATATAGCCGTTATTAACCAGATTTCTAAATACCAAATAGAAACAAAGATTGAAATTCTGCAGCACATTTTGCTCTATGTAAATGTAAATCATAAGTCAATGCATACCAAGAAACCTTGCTGATCCGGAAAAGCAGCAACACATCTTGTCTGATACTTCAAGGGTGATTGGATTCTTTTGAACTCTTTCTGTTGAAATTTTGAACATTGATTTGAAGACACGTTATATTGATATTTATCAAGTAAATTGCTGTTCAGATAATAAGAATCACTTCCCTTTAATTAGTTCTTGTGGAACCACGGAAATCCAGAATCAACAGAAAAAGTAAAATACAACATTATTTTTTTTATCAAAAACAAAAACAAAAAATAAACCACATTTATGTTAAGTAAAGTTACAAAAAGACATCAAAGGTTCCAAACAACTATAACCAACCTAAATACAGTAAATGAGGACCCTGATCAGTTTAGGCACATTGACAATTTACGGGGATCATCTTCAGTTATTGACAGAAGAATATAACATCATTTAACGCACATTTCTCATAACTACGAAAATTATGCAATAGTAAATATTACTCAAATTACTCAAACTAGATGTGGGTCCCATGCATGGCACGCATTGTTCTTGATCAATAAATATTCTGGCTTCCTATAGATTATATGCATTGATATTTGATTGGATACTCGACCAAATGCTTAGTTGAAAATTTCAAGCCCCCGAATATAAACATCTTATTTTACGCTGCAATTCAACATCATAACCTATCACTTAAAACCAACAAAAAAAAGCTACAAAATACTATCACAGAAAGCATAAAATATTACCTGAGGATTCTGCAAATTGAATACCAGAAGATTTCTATCTGCAGTTCCTACAACCATCAGAGGATATCTCACACTCATTGCATAGCAGCGATCAGGAAGTTGTTGAGTATGCACAGGATTTGACTGCCTAGTATCCCAATACCTAATAGAAGGCAAGGAAAGCATAAAGTAATTTAGACAGCCAGAAGTATATAGAACAGTTAACAGCATAGAAGATGCATTTTTTTTCTAAAAAAAGTCCTAAAAGTTTCCGAGAGCTGTCACTTCACAGTGACAACCGAAGTCCTGAATACACTATTGCAAAGTAACACAGAATTTCATGATCAGGCTTCCATGAAATCCTTAACGAGAAGAATGAAAGGAAAAGGCCCAACTGTGAGAGCTGCCTCTCATTAATTTCAGATGAAAGTATGAAACCACAAATAAAGTAGAAGGAGAATAATATTTGCAGAGAGTACAATGTTAATAAACATTCGTGCATAATGCTGTCTATGAATTACTATAAACACAACACCCTATATCAGAATGAAGCAAGTGTTATCTAAAAAAGCCTTCATATCCAAAAGTAAATATAAATAAGTGGCCCAACCAGATGTAGTTTACACGACACTAACATAGCTATAAGAATGCAATGTGTTATGTTTTGCTGTGAAATACTTGCAGGTTATAGCCACTGCATTCTGGCATTACGTAATTGCTCTTGTTATACTATTTGATCAGCTTTATAAGCTAATGCGAAGATGCATTGGTCTAACATCATATACATCTGAAAATTCACAAATATTATCCATCACAATTCATAATCAGTATTTCGAATACTAGCAACAATAAAGCTGACAAACATAAAAATATGTAAATAAAGAGGAAAAAAATAAATTACGGACTTCAGGGTCTTGTCCCAGCTTCCTGTGGCTAAAAGATTCATCTCGGGTATCCATGCGATCTCTTTAATAGGAGCATCATGCATGGCAACAGTCACTGGTTGCCCGCCAGACAAAAGAGGCCACATTTTGACCTGCTTGTCGCATCCTCCAGAAAAAACAGTTGTTCCATCATCCTTCCAGGAGGAGCATAAAACCTTCAATAGGAAACAAGTATTATGTCAAAATGTCTTACCAACGCAGGTTCAGGCTCAAAGAACAATTTTATATTTGTATTCAGGTAGTTTACTGGTTGATCATGAGCTATTGACGCCTTGGCCGTACTGCTTACTGAAGTTCCATTCTTTACTATCTCCCAACATCGTACCTACAAGATTGTTCATGCAGGAATAGGTTGTCAATCAAGCAATCACACGAAGAGTAAAATATGGTGAAACAGAACATATTCTAGGAGAAAAAAGGCAGGAGCTCCTATCTTATATTATCATTCTTCTTTCCTAAACACTTTCAATCAATTCATGAATGATATGCCAATCACAGAAACAAAGTCAGACATAGCAAACCTGGTTATCCCATGATGTAGACACAAGGAAATTGGCCTTGGAACTGAAAGCAAGACTTGAAACAGAATCACCAGGTGGTTGAGTCACCTGAAAATTGCATTTTTCATATAAATCGTCATTCTTGTAGAATAATAAATAGTTAATAAATAAATAAATAAACCGTAAGATAATCACAGAACGCCTCCCCTGATGCAGGATAAGCCTAGACCCTACGAATGTATAGCTACCAACAATCCACTAATCTGGGCAGCAATTCCTTCTTAAAAAACTCTCAACCAATACGAGTAGCGATTAAATAAATCCAAGTTTAGTTTACAAAATAAGAACCGAAGCAGCAGACTAGCAGAGGTTTGAAATTTGAATACACTCCGTAGCAGCTCAGAAACACGAGAAACTGACTCCGTAAGTTCAGGAGGTTTGACCAACGTACCTCGAAAGATTTGTTCGGATTAGTGTTTGTGGCTCCGAAAGTCGTCATTGTGAAACGACGGAACGAGAGCCAACACGGACGAGAAACCTAACAGAGAAGGTGAGAGAGAGAGAGAGAGAGAGAAGAGAAGCAAACTGAATCACAAGGGTGACAAATCGAGTGGAGGGAAAGAAGTGAAGAAATGTCACTCGAATGTGGGTGGTCTTTATAGGGGAGGCGCAAGGCGACGACTACGCAACGCTTAGCCGCGTAGCGTCGATAGAACGAAGCGGTGGTCGGTGGGCTTTGGGTTGTATTTGAATTTCCGAGTCGGGTGTTCCGCCGGAAACAGAAGGCCCGTAATTTTTTTTATCTTTTTACAAACAGATCCCTGCACTTTAAAAATATATGAACCAACCCCTATAATTATCACCGTTAATTTAGTGAATCCCTATGGTTATGAACATTGTTGCCAAACTCGCAATTTGAGTTTAGCATTTTTATGTTTCTAACTTACAAAAATTGAGTCGAATCACTGGTAAACTCGTGATCGTTGTAAACTCAGTTAAACTCAAAAGTTTGACGTTTTACGTTCCCACCATGGTAGTCAAAAACGCGCTTTAAACGGTAAAAATGGCGTTTTTACGTTTTAATTTGGGTTAAATGTGTTTCGTTATGGCAAAAAAAACGGACTCAAAGTGAAAACGGTAAAAACGCGAGTTTAAACGCAAAAGCGTAAAACACCGCGTTTAATCAAAAAACGTTTTGGGGGGAAAACCAGCCCTAAATCCCTAATCCCTCTCGGTCTCGGCTCAGCTGTGTCATTCACTCATTCTCAACCCGCGGCCGCGACTCCTTCAGTGAGAATCAGTCCTTCACTCCGTCGTCGATCAAAATCCCTCCTCCTCCGACGCCCTTTCCATCCACATTGTGCCTCCTCCACCGCCTTCATCGTCGGCTGCTCATCATCGCCTCCCCCATCTCTCACTCTCAAACCCCCTCCTCTCCATTCGTCCATCATCGACAATACCTCCATCACCGTTGTCGTCGGCCCGTTGCTCATAGCTCTCCCTTGTTCACCGCCAGTCAAAGCTCGCTTCCTCTCCTTCTGCTGTGTTCGTCAATCGTCCCTGTTATACTCCAAACGGTATGTTCATTTTTCCTCTTCCCCTGTCATTTTGGATTTCTGGATAGATTAGAGGGAAGCTTTGATTTGGGAATTGGGACTGATAATGTTTCATCCTTGTTATATTTGATTGAGTGATTTTAAATCTTTCTAGTCAATTAAAGCTCATTCCTGCTGCAACTTATTTTATTTCTGCTATATTTGAACTCAGAATATTATTCTGAGTTGCTCTGAATAATATTAGGTGGCTGCTAGGAATCTAGGATAATATTGGGTGGCTACTCTGAATAATATTCCGTGAGTTTTCTTGCTGTTGAGAAAGTTGTTGTGCATGAGTACATGACCAGGTCTAAAGAACTAGTTGTTGTATGCCTTCTGTTTTGTTTTGTTGCATTGATCTGGAATTCTTACACTATATGGTATTTTAGAGACCATATAAAGCTAACTGCAATGGTATTTTAGAACTTGTGTAGGCCTTCTGTTCTGTTGCTAGGTAGTAGGTAGTTGCTTTTATCTTCTCGCTTCTGTTTGTAGTTTTGAAAATTAGACTTGAATTTTGAACTGTATTGAGGTTGTTTGCCTTTGTTTGAATGTATTTGATGACAATGTTGGATATTTTGATTGATATTGCATTGATCAGTATATGTGTGTATGATGGCAGGTGCCTTACTTTTCTTGAATTTTTTTATATACATATGCAGGTAAAAACTACGTTTTGTATTACGATTTTTCATTCTCCTTCCGTTTTTAGGTAAAAACTACGTTTTCACTACCATGGTTCCCACCTTACAAAACCGTTTTTACTCACCCTTAAACTCGTGTTAACTTCTTCGATTTGATCATGCTTAACGGATTTAAATGTAAATTTTATAAAAATTAATTTGTTAAATATGATAAATTATGAATGTTGATGGATTTAATTTCAAGTATTTGAATTTAAAAATATTTAAATCAAATTGTTGTTGTTTTTTATATTTCAATTATTTGATTATAAATTATTAATATATATTTAATGGTAAAAGTAAACTCTTACGAGTTTAAGATTCAAATTCATGATACGAGTTTACCTCACTATCACGAATTTGTTTAAACTCGCGATTTTAACAACCTTGGTTATGATGATTTATAAGTGAATCCTTCTATTTTTCGTTAATTATACAAACCTCCCCTATATTTTAAAAATATACATTTTAGTCCAAATCATTAACACCGTTAAAGATTTTTAAACTTTATTTTTAATTAGGTGTTAAGGTGCAAATTTGCTCGAAAGTTTTATTTGAAAAATATTGTTGCTCTAAAAGTTTTTTTAGGTTCATTATTCTAAATCCTTAATTTCTCTTTTAATATTAATATTTATTAATAAAAAAAAGTTGCCTTTTGATTATTTCAGATTGATTGGAACCAATACAAATCAAATATGTATTTAATATTTTTAATAAATTTAGAAAAAAAAATTAAGTAGATTTTACATGAAAAATTAAAAATATATATTAAAATAATTTTTAAAATTTTGGATGAAGATATGAAATTAAATTATTATTAAGTATTATTTGTGTCAAGGAGGGAAATTTTGGTCAAAATGATTAGTCAATGCTATAATCTAACGGTTTGATGGATAGAAATTAAATATCAAAATTAAAATGGAAGTTTATGCCACATATATTTTAATTATAAGGAGGTCCTTATAGGTTTTCAAAATAGAAAGGATGCAAAGTAAACAGAAGGAATATTAATGTATTTTACTCAAAATATGACAAATGATACTTACGGCTATACTCTTTTTTAGAGGAAGACAAATTTTTTTATGTTAAGCATAGTTATCCTTCTATTGAAGGCGAGGCTATTCAAGATACTATCCGACAATAAATATAGAAAAGGGGAAGACAACTTATTAAAACAACGAATGATACACATAAATTGGGCTTTATACATCAGAAGATAAACTCAACGTAACAATGAGTCATTAAATAGCGGCGGTAGAAGTGACTTTTTTTCGATGTGCTTTTCTTACTGGACTTTTTTTCTAATGTGATTTATGTTTGGGATAACGGTGGCATAAGTAGCTTTTTTCTGATGTGATTTGTGTTTGGGATAGCGGCGGTAGAAGTGGTTTTTTTTCTGATGAGATGGAAAATGACTTAAAACGGCATAAATTTTATATATATTTGTATAAAATGTATAAAATGATAATTTGGGATAAAAATTAAAAATAAATAAATTACAAGTTGGTTTCTAAATGAAGTGCTTAAATAAAATTATCCCTTATAAGTTGGTTTCTAAATGAAGTGCTTAAATAAAAAATTACAACACAATAAAGTGTGCTTGTGAAATCCTTTACCAAAAAAAAAAGGGTGCTTGTGAAATTGAAGAGGAGAATTGCAGAGGAGATGAGGCTGTCGAATTGAAGAGGAGAGGAGGAGAGAGAAGGCACAACAAAAGGAGTATGTGGGGTACAACTGTCCAAAAGATGAGAAGTGTGATGCTGATGCAGTCAGAAGCAACCACCTCTTGCTTCAAAAAAAAAAAAACCCATCGTGATATGATAATAATCATGATGCCCATCAATATTTACTCACTTGCCAAACACTCGGAATTTTGCTTCTCATCTCACTAGGCGTTGATCGTGCTTATTTTGGCTTTTACAGCCATACCAAACAGGCACATAGTCCACTTTACAAATATTGAAAGCCATGAAAATGTACCACCACAGCTGAACAAAGATACAGACAAAAAAAACCCTGACCTAGTTTATTATTGCATTTCAAACATGGCACATTAAAAAAAAAACACACACACACACACACATTGTTGTGGACGAGGTAAGTGGCGAAGAGCTACATTTGCACTAGAGAGAGTGTGTAGTGATGACCACTCAGACAAGCCACTAGGTGGGTTCAGATATTTCGAGTGATATTTTTTTTTAATATAAAAATTTTAGGAGAGGGGTTAGGCTCATCTAGTCCAAGGACAGAGCGCTCGGAGCCTACTCCACAAGGAATTCAGGACTAAGAGTACACATGTCTTTACCATAACCTGAGTTACCGTTACTTCATAGACTCTTAGGATGCCTCCCTCAGCGATCTTAACCAATTCAAAGATCGAACCCTCTCCATTTTAATAAGAGTATCCAACTCTTTCGTCAGTTGAACCCAAGGACAAGAGTTATTTTGAGTGATATTTAAAACGTAATTGGAAGGAAGATCCAGAAGTGAGCGATCTGATCAAAAAGCTAGATTGGCAACAAATAGAGATGGCTAATATAGAAATTATGTAAATGCCACATAAGCTATGAAGGAAGGAAAAAAAGAAAAGAAAAAAAAAAAAAAAAAAAGGAGACATGATGCCAAGATGAGAATTCTAAACAAGACTATTTTGCTTTATAAATGGATGCCACATGGATTATTTTATTATTTTAAAGATTAAATACCCTTTTGGGTCACTGGAAAAAAAACACGGACCCCATTTTGATCACTCACACAAAGAAATGCCCTTTTAGTCCCTGAAAAAGACGAATAAGGGTCGATTGGTGAACATTTTGGTCCCTCGCAAATTTCCAAAAAGTCATTTTTAGTCTATAAAAAAGGTCATATTTTAGTCCCTATGGACGAAAATGAGGTCCGTGTTTTTTGTCGGGGACCTAAAAGGGTATTTACTCTATTTTAAAAGATTATGTTGCATGATAAATCAAGATCAAGCTTAAAAGGAAAAGAAAAAAATTGAAATCAAGCACATCCCACGGTATTCTCTATTTTAAATTTAATATTAAAGATACTAAGTTTGTTACATAATTAAAAATAATTTCAAAAGCTTCCAAAATTTTAACTTGTATGCATGTTTTTCCAGCTTTTGTGATTTATAACTGATCAAGTAAAAATAAGTTGCAAATCCTAGTGCTACATTTTTGTTTTCTTTCATGTGAACAATGGTATTTTGGTCAATTAACTTTTTAAAATGTCAATAAATAACTTAAGTTGTTAATTATTTTAAAATTTTGGGATCCTAAAGTGCCATTGTCCTTCTTTTGTTTGGTCTCAAATTGTTATCATCCCACAAGTTATGACATTGCCAAAAATAACTTAGTTGAGAATTGAGATCATGCTTGAATGAGTTTTGCGTGCACTTAGTTGACCATGACAAAGTATTTTTTGTCACAATTGAACCCAAAAATTGATGGTTAATTTTGCCTATTACATGACTTTCATGCAAAGTTTCATGAGGTTGAAAACAAAAATTTTGTTTAATTGTTGCGGAAACCCGTAACTCCTAACAGTCCTCATGAATTATTAACCTTAACTTATTACGCTAATTAATTATTAATCCGTAACTCTTTACAGTACTTATGAGAATTCATAACAATTTATAATATTCATGAGTTTTAATTACATAACTTTAATTTTATAATTAATTATTATAAGTTTTAGGAATTCATAACAATTTATAATATTCATGAGTTTTAGGAAACAACTATTGAGGTTTAGGATAATTTGATAAAATGATTATTGGAGATTAGAATTACCTTAGATCATTCGAAGACTTCAAGGTTGTTGATGTCCTCTAACGTTGATCCACACGGCTATCTCCCGATTGTAATGAGAACTCCTTCTCTTAAAACCTCTCATTCCTTAGATGCTTGCTAGGTGAAGACAAGGTTGAGTTTTGGTTTCCTTGGGTTTTTATCTTTTCAAGAAGATGATGGTTTCTTAGGATTAGGTTAAAGATAAGATGAACAAGGTTGGAAACTTACCCTTTTATGGATGGTGCCTTTTCCTCTCTAAACCTTTGGTAAAGACCTAAATTTAGAGGGTATAAGGGTGATAAAAAATCATCCAACCCTCCCCTTTATATAGCTTTGGTGGGCCAAAAATTTCTAGCCCTAATTGCCTTAGGAATTTTCAGCTTATGCACTAAGAAAGGGGTTTTAGGTAACAAGTCCACTACTTGTCAACCAAGTCATATTAAATTCACATCTTGATTGATTGATTGAATTTAATATGATGAATCATATTCATATCTTGATTGTTGGATTGTATTTAAGATGATGGATCATATTTATTTCTTTTTTTTTTTCCTTCAAAAAATATCCATAAAAAGGCACATAAAAAATCAGCACTTTATAAGAGGAGAACCCTAATTTAAGTGCTCACAAGAAAGACCCAATCCAAAGTTGAATTGAAAAATCCAAATCATAATGAATTAAATTCATATCTTGATTAATTGAATAATAATTTAAGATGATGGATCACGTTCATCTCTTAAACTAAAATTCAAAATCATTCTTAAATCAATCCTCATTTATTATTTCTCCTATCTTCATCCAATCATTATTGGATCTTTTATATATATATATATTAATTAGATAATTCATAATTATCTTTTATAACCTAACCTTTGGAATTAAAATTAAAATTTTAAACTTAAATTCAAAATTCGAATTCCAAATTCAACTTGGCCTAAGACCCTGTTGGGTCTTTCAACACATTTGGGCTCTTTTGTGGAGAAATTGATTTCCCACTGGGGACACCATATATGACGCCATTTTCTCCTCATTGGGCTTAGAGTCCACCTCCAACCCAAATACACATTTACTCTTGATAAAGCTCAATAACAATTATTGTCTCAAGTTTGCTAATTTTAAACAATTGGGAATAACCTTTGTGTGTGACCTATTAGGCCCAATTAGTCACTGATATAAATAAACTTAAACTAATTAAAAGTCCTCTAACGGGTCCAATTTATTTAATGACCTCATAAGACACTAGCAATGCTCTGCGGCCCTAGAACTAATTGAGTTGATCAAGTGATCTACCTTTCATATTTGGATACCGTGTGCATCATCCTCACATCGTCATTCACATTTAGTCGAGAGCAAAGATAGAGTATCATCTCTCTTAATTGACTAAATGTAGCTAATTCACATAACTATAAATCTTCTTATATTAACTCTATAACGGATCATGACTCTTCATGATCACTTGCTATGTGAAACGTCCTCCATTTTAATCAACAAAATAACTATATATCAGTTAGATCATTAACTTAATAGTGCTCCACGTTTAACAAAATATCAAAATTAAATCAGAGTATGCAGAATGAGTCATAACGTGGCAATATACAATCATCCAACATATACCAAAGAGATGGAAACACTACTTCCGGTGGAAGTAGCCTAAGCTTCCGAGGTCTTCCCTGATGGACCCGTACGAGAACTATCACCTGAAAAATGTGGGTAACCATCAATCCAACTTATTACGAATACTAATATGTGCTAGTGAGGTGCCAAGTGGAACAATTTATATAACAAAATATATTAAAAATATAGTTCACCAATATCCATAAAATTTCATGTAATAAATCATGTATCAGAAATTATGTATCACAGTTTTCATTAACACAATTCCCAAGATGCCTCCCACCAATCCAACCGAACCGCCTTATTTCCTCCGACTAGACCCATGGGCTAAGTTACATCCATGTTACCGGTTACTCAAAAGCTCACCGTCACGTGATGAGGACCGGCCAAAATCCTCGAGCACATGTCCTGCACCACGGGTCTTTTCCCTCATTGAACTAGTGGGGTGTCGTAAGCCCTCATTGAACTAGTGGGCGTCCTCATTGAACAAGTGGGACAATAGGAAGCCAACCATTGTGCACCAATGGAGGCCTCACCACGTGGTGGAATAAATTACTTCATTTCTTCCCAATTTAACCCTTTCCATAATTATCATAATAAATAACTCAATAAGAATTTTGTAAGATTTTCACATTATGCAAATATTTCATATCTCAAATCATACGGTTCTACAAGGCAATTTTCTATCAAAATATTCATAATTATTTCACAAAATACTCACAAACAACATACCAATATACATAACAAGTGGAAAGTGGTTACCTCTCGCCATGAAGCTAATTTTTATCACACTTGCTACTAATCCAAGAGCTCAAACACAAGCCAAAAATCAATCTACCACAACCAATTTACTAATCATTAATAACTATTCTAAAATTCTACATAATTAAAATTATAACTAATAATTTCATAAAACTAAAATATACAAATTTTAATAATAAATTTATAATACTTGAAATGGGTAAATTAGGAGGGGACTGAAAAATTAGGGAGACCCTTGTAACTATTAATTTTTCTTTCGATTAATTAATAACTCCCTTTCTCTTATTCATTATTTATTCCCTCTTTAATAAATAATAATTTATTATTATTTATTCATCTATTTTATTACTTATTTTCTTTCATAATAATAATAATAATATTTATTTATCTTATCACTATTTTATTAACTTGTTTAGATTTCCTTAAATCTTTTCATATTAAAAACTTAACACCCGCTCTTCAAAACCAAAGTTTCATGTTTTCCGATCAGAGATTTCTCTTTTTTTTTTTTAATTTAAAAAATAAAATAAAATAACAATATACTAGTGCATAATTAGTGTTCATAATTAATGCATTTCCCCAAATCAGTTTTGTTCAATATGGGAAATAATGTTTACAAAAGGAAAGAAGTATATATTTCCAACATTTATCATTTCGTTCCCAATGAGATAAAATAGAATAACCAATTATTCACATGTGGTGGGACCACTGCCTCAATATCAATTTGGTTTAGTAAGGTTTATTTTCTTTCTTTTTTTTTTGTTTTTGATTTCATACACAGAGGCGTGAATATATACATATATATAACACTAACTTTTCTTTCTCTTAGCATTAAATATATGTACACAGTAAGCATTGGGTTTTAAAAATAACCACTTTACACACACATAAAATATGCATTATATATATACACACAACTTTGGGGTTATATATATATATATATATATATATATTACCTATATTTAGGAGTTTAAATAAATATTAATATTATGTATGCAGCATCAACGAGATATATAGATATATATATATATATATAAGGCTTTTGAATATATATATATATATATATATATATATATATATATATATATATATATATATATATTTAACCTCCACACCATAGTCATATGCTTCACGTACACACACACATGGGACCACGAGCTTCTTCTTTAGTTTTCTCAGGGTTCATGTGCAAGTGTGTGTGTGTGTGTATATATATACTTAAAGTAAAATATATATGTATTCATGATAGTAAGATATAAAACATGCACAGACAGCCACGACGTGCTTCTTTTATATATATATATATATATATATATATATAACGTCCTTGTTTCTCGTCAGTTTTAGAGACAACTCGTGGCTTTGCTTCCTATGGTAACACTCATAGTCTTGCCTAGGGAAATGACGGAACTCAAAGGAAAAGAAGCAAGACAACTTACCCTTGTCTCCAAGCTTAATCAATGAGAATTGAGTGCTGTTTACTTCCCCTGTTCTCGCGGCAAGAAGCAGAGGAGAGTTTATGGCTTTTAAGCTCTCTCTCCCTCTCCTGCGTTCTTAGCTTTCTCGTCCTCTCTCTCGGCTCTCCAGCGCTCTCAGACTTAGTTCCAATTTCGGTTGCAGCATCGTGGGCGATGAAGAACCAAAGAGCACAGATATATAATGAATCTATGATCCGGTCCAAGGAGGAAGAAGAGAAAATGGTCCGAGAGACATCTTACGTTGGGCTCGAGGGGTATGGGAACGAGATCTCTGTTTCGTGAAGTTCGCTGACTGTGATATCAGCATTAACGTGTTGCAGCTTGGACGAGTGAGCTATGATGATGAACACGTGTGCATATTTTCATCATTTTCATTTCTTTCTTTCTTTCTTTTTTCTTTTGTTGCTGTCAGGTCAGGTTAAATGAATTAGTGAGATAATGGTTTTGGGTTTTAAACCATGGGCCATGAGTCTGCAGAAAAGGGCTATAATTGCCTTCACGTGTTGGGCCAATGGATCTCATGAATTGGCTTATATGCATGGATGAGATAATGAATTAATAAGTGGAGTGAGAAATAGGATTTAATAAATAAAGAAGAATGAGTGTTGGGCTTGGAGGTGCAAATGAAATGGTATATGGGCTGATGAATTGAAATTGTAGGACCACCAAAATTAACTCACTTAATTCTCTTTGAAACTCTTATTTGTAAGTATTGAGTAATTATTAAAAATTTAGTCCTTAACCCTATTTAAGGATTTTCCTTTCCCAATTAATTCCTTTAGGCCGTAAAATATCATTTTCTATAATTTTTAGGCTTAAGTTATTCCTTGAATTTATCCTTTTTCCCAATAATTTCCAATTAATATTCTTAATTCCAAATCCCAAAATTTAGGATGTTACACTATGCGCACAGACTCCCGAGTTAATTAGAAGCTATCCAAGCTCTACCGCTCTTGTGAATGACTAATCCCTTGTAGGGGAATGTGAGTCCTCTCAGCATGTCCATCTATACTCATGTATTTGAGTTACACTCAAGAGTACACTGTTCTCCCAATTTTCAGGTGGATAAAGTTGTACGGTCAAAATATAACCTTAGGACATAGTGTTCGATGACATCCTTAAATCCAAGACGATCTGCACTACCAAACGATGAGAGACTTTACATATCTAATGATACTCTCTACAATGAATCTTTGTGGAGACTCTCGGCAGGTCAGTTCGGTGCTATCTGTTCTCCAACAAATCCACCCACAACATCAGCTAAGACATCTCCATGCTTGTATTCCATGAGGTCCCTATCTTGTATCTCTATACAAGTAGATAATGTCATACTAGTCTTATTGAGATCATTAATGCCCTTTCTTGGTGATTCAAGTCTAGGAACAAGTTTTAAGCAATAGATATCCAGTGTTCTCGAGTCCTCATGATCAAGATCTCTATCATTGATTCTCAAGTATAACACATGTTCAATTCCTAGGGCTTTTATCTTCAAACACATATTTACCTTATAATAAAGGCAAGACATATATATGATAAAGATAAAATATGTTCATTTATTCATAATGAAATACTACAACTTAGAAATGGTGTTGATTTGTTCTCACAAATTGTCTTTAGGACACCTAAATACTAACAAACATATGTTCACTTTAGAAGACATAGAATGAGAAAGAAGACTTGAGTATAGACAATCTTTAATCAATCAATCAACTTTATTTTTAAAAACTTGTAATACACGGTTTTTAGAGAAATGTATGAGTCGGTTCATATCTATCAATTATTAAATATATGGTCTTCAATATTATTTCAAAATATTTTCTAATTCCCTTTATTCATGTTTGTTCATATTTGAGTGGTCAATCAATCATATTTGAAAATGATTTGATAATTTTAAATTCCCTAATTTACTTTATTTCATCTAAAAGGGAATATACGATGTGAAAAATATGACTTCATCAATTCCCCATGAATAGTGATTCCGTTTTTTTTTTTGGAAAATTACATGCAGGTCCCATGGAAAAGAAATAATTACAAAAAATCCCTTAAAATCACCAAATTACACAGAAGTTCCAAGGGACTTTTTTTATATTATTTGTATTAACAACATAAAAAACATAGATTTACAACAAGCAATACTATATTTACAACAAAATTTAAAATCTGGCCATTTACAATAGAAAAAGCCATATTTAATTATTTACAATAGAAAAAGTCATATTTACAACAACATTTAAACAACTAGATTTTGAATGTAGAAAGGTCATTTACAACAGAAAAATGCTATATTTACAACAAAATTTAAAATATGACCATTTACAACGAAAAAAGTTCATATTTACAACAACATTTAAACACCTGCATTTTGAACATAGAAAAGTCATTTACAACATAAAAATGCTATATTTACAACAAGAAATGCTATATATACAACAAAATCTAAAATATGGCAATTTACAACAGAAAAAACCATATTTACAACAACATTTAAAAACCTGGATTTTTTTCCATACAAATAATTATAAAAAAGTCCCTTGGGGTCTTTGTGTAATTTGGTGATTTCAAGGGACTTTTTTATAATTATTTTTGTTCCTTGGGACCTACACGTAATTTTCCCTTTTTTTTACACTTGTAATACCCGGTTTGTTGATAAATGGGTCGGTTTAGATCCATCAATTATTAAATACATGGCCTTAATCATTATTTCCTAATTCCCTTTATTTATGTTTGTTCATATGTGATTGGTCAAATCAATCATTTTTGGAAATGATTTAATAATTTTTAAGTTCCCTAATTTTCTTTATTTCATAATTCCCTCAAAAAGGGAATATATGCTGCTAAAAATATGACTCCATCAATTCTCCATAAATAGTGATTTCGTTTTTGTTTAAAATTATATCATAATTATAATGATTTGATTTTGAAATAGTAATTCCGCCCAAGAACATCAAGTTAAAAGAATTTGGTTGCTAAATAATTCATTTGAGGCATGTACCCTCATTCTTTGTGGTGTGGAGAAAAGCTTAGGGATAGAGGTTTGATGATTGAAAAAGGTAAAGATGCAGATCGTTTGGCCAAGGCATCTCTTGCAGAAGCCACAAGATTCAAGATTTTATCCTCTGATGACTACATCAAGCGTTTTGTGGAGACTTGACTTGCGTATCTCTTTTAATTTTGCAATTTATTTTTGACTTATAAAAAAAAAAATCTATATTTATTAACATTTGATCATCGATTGGAATAATTTGGTTTTTTTCCCCCTATGTACAAGTGGAAACTCTTTCCTTTGTGTGTTTTGGGATTCCTCTACATACTAGACATATTATGATTATGATTATACTTATTGGCGAAGTTCCTATAAATACACTGTGTAATTCAAGTCACCTTCAAGGACGATATCCATAAAAGCTATTCCACAACCACCAACTTATTGGAAGCAGCACTCCCCAGGGTAAAACGGACCATTCCTGTAGATACAAGGTGAGCAGAACAACAAAATATGAAGCAACTAGAAGGTAAAGAAAATAAGCTATAGAGGAAGATAGTGCTCGAGATTTCTGATCGAGGTGCCTAAACCTCTTGCAAGCAATGTCTTTTATAGGCCTCCGGTGCACTCAAACATTGGGTGAAAATCAATGGCAATAAACACTATTAAACCAGCAGTTTCTGAACATTGAAGGCCATAAAAATATTATTTTGATCAGATTCAAAATTAGGAGATAATGGCATGCAACATGTACATTGGTAATGATGGCTGGTTAATAGAATCTGGTTAATGCCCTTGTAACCGAAAATGTTGAAATCTCAAATTCAAATACATCAAAAACTTGGTTTTTTGGGGTTTTCACAAAAAAAAAAAAAATTGATAAAAAGTGTCTATTCCATATTTAACTTGCACACTGGGGGAGATTGCTGGATTTACAGCGCATTTGCTTCCTAGTGGCCCCTTATTGTGCACGCGAGCCCACTTTTCCTCTTAGCTCATTTACTAGCCCAAATTCACAAGGCGTAATATATATACTTATAGTTTCTTTCTCTCAAATAATGTGAGACTTGTTCCATTTGACACATCTACTTTCATGTTAAAACTCAAACAATACTACGTTCCCAGAAGAAGAAGAAGATCAAATTGTTGTACTACAGTGAGTGAAGATGAAGGGGATACATGGTCAGTCTTATTATACTCAAGTAAGCAACATGGACCTTTTGTCATTTTATAAACTGAAATTGGTAATTGCATATTGCTAACTTGTAGTGGAATTTTTTTGGTGTTTACATTGTTTCCTTAAAATCGCAAAGTAATTCTGCTTAACAAACAAAAAAGGCATACAACTAGATGGTCAAGCTGGTTAGATAGCATAAACCAACTAGGGGGTTTAGAAGAGGCTACCAAAAAAAAAATTGTATATATTAAAAAAATTTGTTGAGTTGGCTATTTGAAAAAAAATGTGTAATGACTTTCTTTTAAACTTTTGTTTTTAATCATTTGCACTATGTTAATAGAAAACTTATATAATATATGCAATAAATAAAAAAAGTTTGAAAAAAATTATAAATTTTAAAAAACAAAATATATTGAGATATTACATTTACAACTAAAATAAACCCATCTACTGGTTGACTAGTTCTTCCCATGGAAGAAGTAATATTTCTTTTAAGGTTATTAAAACTGGACTGGACCGGCCATTTTGACCAAAAAACTGGCGCAACCGGTCACCTAACCAGTTTGATCCAAGATTTGACCTATTTAATGTTTATTTAGCACTGCACAACTTCAAAAATTCATATCTAACTCTACAATTCTCCAAAAATTACAAATTAAGGCTCTATAGAAAGGTGTCCACTTTCTAATACAAAAAAAATCACTTAAAGATATTATAATTTGATCCTCCAAAATTCTCAAATTCCAAAGTTATTCTCACTTCCTCATCGGTCTCTCTGGATTAACTCCGGTTTGATTCCAATTTAACCCACTACCCTGATCTGTTCAGTGGCCAGCCTATATTTAATAACCTTGCTTTTCTCATATTCTTACTTATCCACGGGGAGAAGAGTCTATAGTAAAACAAACATGTTTTGGTTTCATTATTAGACCCAGAGGCTAAACTTACTTTCCAAGTCCTAAGGCTAAAGTTTCTTCAGGCTTCCACTGTTGAAAACCAAAAAAGGCCAAACTTTATTTCAAGTGCCTAAAAGAAATGAACAAACTTAATAATTCATCTCTGTTTGAATCCAAACAGTACCTAAAAGAGAAGAACAAAGGAAAATGATTCTCAATTGGCGAAGGAGATTGTCCTCAAAAGGAAATTTAGATAGAGACAGATTGGGACAGAAAATGACAGCACCAACAACATCCAATACCAATTCCTCTCTGTTTCTCTCTGCTTGAGTTACTTAGAAATTATATCATCATGGTACACGAAAATATTATAAACTTAATTAGGACAAATAATCATTATTATTATCATAATAAATTGGTTCCACCTCCAATATCTTCTACACACATCTTACAATCATATTCCATCATTAACATTTAAGTTGCAAAATGGAGATCGATGTTAGTTCTAAAGAAGTATTAACATGTTAATTAGTATCTCTGAAAATTTACTTTTCATGTACTTATATGTTTTATTAGAGGTTTATTAATTACTTCCTCTTTTCCTAACTAATGAAACTAGTTAGAAAGTTTATTTTGATCCTACATATAATATTTCAATCCACTTTGTCTTCTAATTTATATATATATATATATATATAAAATTAAACTAGTATGTACATGGTAAGGGTGAATTTGCATCCAACGTGTACTTCTAATTCTAATGATGGTTCAAATAAGGTATTTTAAAAAATCAACACACAAGGACTGACGCCTGCCCAGTGCCGGAAGGTCAAGAAAGTTGGTGACCTGTTGACGGAGAGCCTATGACCAAAGCCTCGGTGAACTATATATATAATTAACTTAATAATTTTTTTTTAAAAAAATCTATAAATTAGTTATCTGATTTTTACGTTAAGGATTGGAAGCAATATTGATTTTCATTATATTTTATTGTTGGGAATATCTAATGGCATATTTTGGCATTGAGTGGATAGGAGCATAAAATAATTACAAAAAATTGAAAAGGAATAAAGAAGAGGAATTTATATTTTGAACAATGAAAAGAAACTTAAAAAGTAAATGATGCTTTCTTGCTTTAATCTACTTTTTAAAAAAAATCTTCAATGAAGAGATTTTAAAAACCCAAAAAAGAAAAGTGACTCCTAATGAACAAAAGTTCCCTAAATATGGTTCCACTTGTAATAAATAGAAACCAATATCTGTATTGCACTTAAACCGCCATTAGGCAAACTGCACCATAAAATAAAGCAAATCAAATTTAATTAGGTGTTTTTGATTCAGTATCTGAAATGATACATACACTTTCTACAAATTCTAAAGCAATCTTACAACAAAATCCAACACAAAGATGAGGCAATACAGATAAGAACATTATCAGCCCCAGGTTTCTTGCCAGCTTTCTTCAAGAGATACCATTTTTTTTATGGGGAATTGGATTAAAAGAATGAATATCACATTTTAATTTGAAAAACTCTACTCTGTTTCTCTCTTCATTAAGCAACTTCAGAAGAACAAAACCTAATAAAAAAGGAAAAATTCTTCTAATGTTCAGAGTTTGAACATGGAGATGAAGAAGGAGGTGGAGGAAGGTCAGGTCTGGCTATACTCCTTCCTCTGCGAGTAGCAGAGGAGGTAGAAGAAGCCGAGGAAGATGATGATAGAGAAGATGTTGAATTTGAAGGTGTCATCTTGTTGTTATTATTTGTCTCACTTGCTGAAAATGATCTTCGTATCGTTTCAATTTTATCGGATGTTCCTATAGGGATACTTCTTGTTGTTGTTGAAGATAGTACTATTTGCTTCTCTTCTTCACATGGTTTGTCTTCAATTCTGTGATGCCTAACTCTGGTTGAGTTTATAGCCACTGGAAGAACACACTTGCAAAGGAACCCTGAAAATATTTTTGTCTTAAGAAAAAAAATAACTCGCTATCTTGATGATGCATGTTAAAAGGATATTTTTCAAATTACATTAAATAATGTATAAAATGTAAAAATATATTAACTATGCTTATAAACTATTTAGGAAATGTTGCAGGAAAATACTCCAGGCTGAGATTTATTATTTAAAGGTACATGAAATTTGTTTAAGAACTCAGGTACAATATATCTTCAGCAAATGCAACTCTTTTTAGCTGTATGCAACTACAACCTATATCTAATTTAGTTGTACATGGTTGGATATAGACTACACACGCCTGAAGATGAGTTACATCCACTTACAGCATGTTTCTTCTAAAGGGAGGGAGTGGAGAGAGAAATTTTTTCCCTAATCTTTATTAAATTGTCCATGGATCCTATTGTGATTTCAATCTCTGTCCTCCCATAGATCCCACTAGACACTAGAAATATTTACCAAATTTCATAGGGTAATTTGATAAAAATATGTCGTCCCCTCTCATTTCTTCCCCTAAAACCAAACACACATTTAAGGATTTGAGTCCTTAGTCATCATGCTGATAAATTTTGCAATAACGGATTTTTTCATTAAATTTTAAAAGTATTTATTTATAATTTTTTTGGTGGGAATATTTATTTTCAGTTTAAATATTCGGTTTAGGCTTATCTTTTAGCAATTGGCGTATATTATAGATAGTAGAATCATTTTCTGTACATGTTTGATTGAAAGGGGATAGATAATGTTCTCTTCCCAAAAGAAAAGAAAAGAATAAAGTAGCTTGTCTTTTCCATCTTTTTTTATCTCTAAGGATGGCAAATGGACTCACTTTTTCTTAAAACACCAATTATTGCCCCAAAGAATCTTTTTTTTTTTTTTTTTTTAAAAAAAAACTATTGTTTGTATAAAAGAATAAAGGACCGAGTCCCATCTATTTTCATTTCATGGAAAAACGCAATTCCAAACTTATCTCCATAATTTCTAACTTTCTCTGTCTTTTTTCCTTTGCAACTGCATTTTTAACTATATTTCTTATATTCTCTACTTGATTTCAACTCTATTTCTATAATACTTACGTAATAGATAAAACTAATAATAAGTTCTTAGCTATCATTAAATAATTTAGCTTAAAACACAAGTAATCATATTCTTCAACACCAAACCGTTTAAGCTAAGTTTTGGGCTAGAACAAATAAAAATAATCTTAAAGAAAAATGAACCCATGTTTTTCAAGGGAAAATTTGAGGAAACCCCCATTAAAAAATTAATTGATGATAAAAAAAACAAAAGTAAATCATAGTACTAATATTCTGTAGGATTAATACTCTGTGTATATAAAAAAGTTATCACGTACTTGTCATCCATTAACTTTTCAAGTGGGGATGATTTCCCCCAATTTTCCCATTTTTTTTTTATTTTCAAGTTTAAATGGGGGAGCCATTTGAACTTCAAAATCTCAAATCATCTTCTTTCCATGAGAGTATCGCAATTGACAACTCATTTTAGTAGGAAATCACTAATTTAAAATTTTAAAGTTTAAGTAATATTTTCTTGTCATTTTCCTTTTAAACTACTCCCTTTGTCTTAATATAAACATATTTGAGGAGTTAATTTTAGTCCTAACTATAGAATTATTTTTCATATTTGTCAATATTAATTTTTCTAATGTAGCCTATCATGCTAAATAATAATCAATGAGGAGAGGAAATGAAAGAACTAAGAAAGATGATTAGAATCTTTTTTTTAAAAAAAAATACATATGCTAATTTAACTAACATTTTAATTTAATCAAATTAAGTAAATATATGTATTATATAAAGGATTGGAGAGTATAATGAATTATGTGAAGTTTAATAGAAGAAATAGTATTTCATGGTTGGGTAATATAATCTTTTTTTGGTCAATTAAGTTTGTCTTTATTTTAGTTTTGGTTCCTTAAATTTCAAAATATAGATTTTAACCCCTCAAGTTTCATTTTATTTAAAACATTAATCCTTATAATTAAATAAAAATCTAAACTATGAGAAACCAAGATTAATAGTTTGAAATTAGACTAAAACCACAAAGTTGCAGAAATGGTATTAACCCTTCATGTTCCTATGTATCGAATGAATTTTATGAATGTCAACTTCATAGGTTCAACCTTAGATCTATAATGATGAAAAATCCAATAAAACGAAAAAGAATATGAAACGATTTCTGAAGTTACCGATTCTAGCGAGACGATTGATCCAGCTGGGAATAGGTTCGCCGGTGAGTTTAAGGCAAGCATCGTTGCAGAAATGGTTGCAATTCTTGGTGATGAGATTATACGCATTCCCTCTGTACTCTCCGGCGAGCTCCTCCATCACCCTCCTCACTTCTTCCTCTCCCATCTCCGTCTTTCCAATCAGTATCGTCTTCCTAAACGCAAAACCCTCGCACCGTTTTGGTTCCCCTTCGAATATCCCTGTCGATGAGTACTCGTGAGCTCCAAACGCGTACTCCACTCCATGAACTGTAAAACCAAAATCCACCACTTCGCTCAGATTTTGAAATGTTCATATTATCATATGCAATTTCATGAATCGGATTGAGTTTAGATTGTTATGGGCTATCTCAAGATCTGTAATATTGTGAGCTAAGTTCTGCAGGTTCAAGAATCAAAGGAAGAAGAGAGAAATTGAGGACGAAGACAAACCTTGGACGCCGGAATGGTAGACTCCGAGGCCGAACCAGTAGGCGTAGCCGTTAATCGGCGTCAGATCGTACACATTCAGGTACACCGGCACCGATCCTGATCTGCAACTCGGAGATCCTTCCTGCACAACATTCTGCGACGTCGTTTCTTGAGCTAGCTACATCCACTTCATTGCGGAGCCAATTGCAAAACGGTACACTTATCCTTAATCAGAAACTATTTCTTTATTGGAAAGCAAAGAAGATACTGAGATGCTTCTGGTACTTGAATTCGCCGGAGGCAAACAGACGGTGGCGCGCTGACTCTGTTATTTGGTGAGGGTGGTGAAGGCTGAAGGGTATAAATATTATGAACAAGTCTATGAATTCTTTTAGAGAAAAAAAAATTCTTGAAACAAAGAAAGCAACTTTGGCTAATAATTATGGTGTGAACTGTGAAGATGGGGTTTCAGATTATATAATGAACTCTAATTAGTGGAGTTTTAGTTTTAAAGGAAAGGGACAAAGTGCCATGAATGATGATATCATTCTTTGAGGTAGAGGGCTGTGTGGTCCAGCCATGTCAAATGGGTTTAATCAACTTTTTTCTGATTACAGAATCAAATTAAGATTTTTAATTAATGGGGGTATATAATTTGGATAATAAAGTGTGTTATTCTGCTGGGTATATATAATATAGTATTTGTTTTTTTTAATATATAAAGATTTTGTGGGTGTACAAGGAATGAATGTTGGTATTCTCTGAATAGTTTTTGCAATTATTTGCCATATCAAGTCATGCTTTAAAGTTTAAGCTAGACGAGTACTCCTCCATCCTTATTATAAGTATCCAACTAACAAGTTTATTTGCTTTTTTATAAGACACACTTATTCTACTTCAATGAGTATTAATTATTTGTTTCTCGATAATTAATGATAATAGTGTTTTTTTAATTAATATAATATTAGAATTTAGTGCATTAGTTTAACGATATTAAAGTTACTTAAATTTTAAGAATAGTTTTTGCAATATCAAGTCCTTTTTATTGATTTAAAAAGCTTAGACGAGTATTTGTTTTTATTTCAAAATGATTACAAACAAGTTCTATTGGCCAATTACATGTGATTGGTGAGACGCCATAAACATTCATCATCATTCAGAAGGGTTCGTAAGGGGACAAAGCAGTTCTTGAAAACATCTTGACATATGGATAGTGAAAGAGAATATTAACAATAAAATAAGGGATTAAGGTGAAAAAAATATACATGTAGTTTTTTTAAAAGTGTACAACTCTGATCTTATTTATAAATCTATTTTGACCAAAAGATTTGGTTATATTTATAACTCTAGTTTCATGTAATAAATAAGATTACGACAATTTTAACTATATTAATTGCACCCATGAAGATAGAGAGAAAAAAAACAATTTAAAAATACTCTAATATAAATTAGGGCAAAATTGAAAATTTACCCCATGATCATTGAGTTAACTACCTCTCATTGATATATGAAATTTGGTCAAAATGAATTTATAAATAAAACTAAAGTGGCATCCAACACCAAGTATTTTTTTGGGGTACACAAGTGATTATATGGTTACAAAATTGGAGTAAAAATACTCATTGACCATTAGTTTGACTTTTTTGTATTTTTAAGGTTGACATGAACGATGAATCAACTAAATTTCATCTCAGCTGGCAGTGGAGAACGGGAGAAAATTACAAAAAATGGATTAGATAATTTTGAAAATTACATAAAGGCAGTAATAGCGGCGAGGAAGCGGAGATGGGCGGCCCGATGGGTAAGATTGAGATTGGGAGAAAGAAGGGGAATTGTAGAGAGAAGAGCTGAACTGTAATTTTCCAAATATCTATATCATTTTCTATAATTTTCTCCGCTTCTTTCATTCAATGGATTTAAATTTAAATGAAATTTAGTTGAGTCATTCCTCTCAAATTAAAATATAAAAAAGTCAAACTAACGGTCAATGTATATTTTTGCTCCACTATTGAAACCACAAACACTTGATGTTGGATATACTTTTGAGAAAATCACATATACATTTTTGTACCTTAACCCTAAAATAAACTCATTGATCACCTTCCCTTTTGGGTACCCCTAGGGGCTAAAACATAAGTATTCTTTTATTAAAAGTAAACTATTTTGAGGTATTGTCGGATATTAAATGTGGACACATTTTCTAGCATGAATTTGAACATTGATTCGTGAGAAACTATCCGCACTGTACCAACTCTTGTCAGTTCTATTGGATTTTTTTTTTTTGTTGCTAAAAGTTCTATTGGATATACTAAATAAGATTAAACGTCTTACAATTTTGAGCCCAATATTTTGTAATCAAGTACATCAAAGTTTGACCGGAGTATAGCATTTGTTCCAAGCTAGCCCAAAAGGATACCAAGGCTCTATTTTTTTTTTTTTTTTTTTTTTGCATGAACCCAGAGTATCCCTATGTTATTTTAGACTTGGACTTAATTCCTGTCGAGCTAGAACTAGTAAGGTTAAAGCTTTTGTAACAAGTGTATTTCTTGGGTTTCAAACTTATTTTCTTCTTCTTACAAGGATAAGACCGTTTATCATCTCAACTAATAATTTGTTGATTTACGAGTGCTCTCCATTATTAGATTTGAATTTGTTTGAGAAGTGAGACATATGGGTTTTCTTCGAGTAAGGGCAGGGCCTTGGGCTTCACATTTTGTAGTAACAAATTTTGGTTTTAAAGAGAATTCAATAGGAGTTGTGTTCTTTGAACTTGTAACGTCCTAAAAAAATATATCTAATTTAGATTATTTTATAGTAATAGTAGTAATAATAACAAGTATTTGTATACAGTTTCAAATAAATATAAGAGTAAATATCATTTTTAGTCCTTTACAAAAAAACTCGATCCCTATTTTAGTCCTTTACAAAAAAAAAAAAATCTCGTAACCCCTCACAAATTCAAAATACACTCAATTTTGACATTTTGATCCCAAAAAAAAAAAAACTTTTTACGTCCTAAAAAATAAATCTAATTTAGATTATTTTATAGTAATAGTAAAATAAGGATCAAGTTTTTATACAGTAAAGATAAATCTATGGGTGGAAATGGATACTTTTTGTCTTATTTAAAGGTTAGTGTAAAAATGTAAATAACCTATGAATTCTACAAATGACGTCAATATGACGAAGTATGCTTGGGTCAGCAAGTCCAATTAACAAATGGTTGTGATACTAAATATAATATCTCAATAAATTAAAATCTAATGAGTTTCTTATCTTGTCTCAAAATAATGGATCTTGTATGAATTTGTGACACAGACGTTAATTAGCCTATGGATAATATTAACATTAATTTGATCAACGAGATAAAAATGAAAATATATTACTCCTCAAGTCCTTAATATAAGACATATTTGAAAAGTTAATCTTAGTTTTAAATATAAGACATAGTTTTTATAGTTTTTTCAATGTTTTCCTAATTTACCCCTATTAATGCTCCTTCAACCATAATCAAATATGAGAGAGAATAAGGAAATTAAGGGAGATTATTATAATGTTTTAGAAAATACATATCATATTAACTAACTAAACTAATTTTATTAATCTAATCAAATTAGGAAAATATATTATGTTTTATATTAAGGACCGAAGAGTATTAGGTAAAGGTGCAAATCTACCTATAAGCTTTTACTTAATGTGCACCAAATACCACAAACTTTTCTTAAGTGACATTCAGAAGAAGAGCAAAAATTCACAATCGTTAAGCCAATCAATGTTGACCGCTTAACAAACATGTCCCTTAAGTTTTCAAAATGTTGTTTAAATGTCATAGCCATTAAGTCAACCAATATTTGATTGTTTAATTAACCAATTCTCACACACATTGGACAATATTTTCACCCCATAGTCCCTTTCTACCACTGTGGTGTTTTGTCATAGCTAATTTATAATGAAAGTGCCCCTGTTCCCAATTCATTAGCTACGAGGCAAAACCATTGACAATAAAGAAACCAAAGAAAATAACGGTGGATAAGATAGATAAAGGAGGGGCATCTCCTGCCTTGAGGAGGTGCAGCCATTGTGTTGTACAGAAGGCCTCGTAGTAGCAAACATTTTCGTTAGGGTGAAGTGTTTTTTTTTATGCAAAAGTAACTATGTGGTTATAAAAGTTAAGTAAAAATACTCATTGACTGTTAGTTTGACTTTTTTTATATTTTTAAGGCTGATATGGACGATGACTCAGCTAAATTTCATTCCAACTGGCAGTGAAAAACTAGAGAAAATTACACAAAATGGCCAGATAGTTTTGAAAATTACAGAAAGGCAGCAATAGTTTTGAAAATTACAGAAAGGTAGCAACGACAGCGATGAAGCAGAGATGGGGGGCTCGATGGGTAAGATTGAGATTGGGAGAGAGAAGGGGAATTGGAGAAAGAAGTGCTGAACTATAATTTTTAAAATATCTATGTCATTTTTGTAATTTTCTCCAGTTCTTTACTTATTAGCTGGGATGAAATTTAGTTGAGTCATCATCCATAGTCAGCCTTAAAATATACAAAAAAGTCAAATTAACAGTCAATGAATATTTTTCCTCAACTTTTGTAACCATATAGTCGTTTTTGCACACATAAAAAATACTTGATGTTGGATGCATTTTTTTAAAAAAACCACGTGTATTTTTACACCTTAATCCTATATAAAAAGTTCAACATAGTAATGTTTATAATACTGCACCATATGAGATATGTGATATTATAATGTGTTTGTCATTTATATTTTAA
This sequence comes from Acacia melanoxylon, assembly GCA_019022615.1. Classification (NCBI taxonomy): domain Eukaryota; kingdom Viridiplantae; phylum Streptophyta; class Magnoliopsida; order Fabales; family Fabaceae; genus Acacia; species Acacia melanoxylon. The sequence goes on along the minus strand of JAFJYJ010000144.1, from coordinate 323,943 downwards.
TACAAGAGGAGAAAATAAAAAAAACCTTTCGGGGTTGCGTGCCAAAAAAACATGTCTACTTTATTAAAACCTAATAAGCATATCCCATTTCTTTTGAACTAATTAAATAACACATCATTTTATTTTATTTGTAGATCATGACATATAAATACAATATACTGCTGACATTAAACATTATATAAGCCCACATAATATTGTACACTATTACAGAAAAATTTAAACCTAATAATTATTTTATCCTATATATAATAGCTATAAATAATCATTTATAAAAACGTCATTTGTAATAAGAAAAGTACGCTTAAAGAGGTTATTGAATCATAACGAGGAAATCTTTCAACTATACAATGGGTCTGTTTGAGTTGGCGGTAGGAACGGTGGCTTAAAAGCTATCTGACTTTAAAAAATGCTCGGTAGGAAAAAAGTCAGATTATAGATAATGATTTGTGTTTGGATTGATGGTGGTAGAAGTGGCGGGGCTTACGTCAAAAAATTTGAGAGTATTATGGAAAAGCTAGATTCTGAGCTTTTTCCTTAACTAACTTTTTGAGCTTTTTTGACTTAAAGTTCAGTCAACGCAATGGACAATCCAAACAGAAAATTTTTGGCTTTTATCTCACCGGGTCGTCGGCTTAAAAGTAACTGAAATTTTTACACACCAACGCTGAAAAATAAGTCACTCCAAACAGGCCCATTCTCTCTTTCTTTAGTTAACAAGAGCAGTATTTCACACATTTACTGTGCTAGAAAGGGTAATTCATTAGTCCAATTTAATAGTCCTCATTCGATTATTAAGGTTGAATTTGTTTCTTAGGCATATCTATTACCATCAAATCCTTAAATATACAACTTTATTCTTGCAAATTCTTAACGTTAAATATCTCTAATTTCTATAACCTCTACTTAGATGTCTTGTCATTTCTAGTTTTCTCAATATAGTAGGACAAGCTTGAGCAAAAAAATATAGTAGGACAAGAAAGGAGAAATGTAAGATTGGGGGAAAAAAAAGGGGGAGAAATTCAAGAATCAATCACAGTGATTGTTGTTGTTGTTTAGTCCTTAAACTCAATACAATATTATAATTCCGCCGGTTCGATTATAGGATATATTTATCTAATTAGAACTTTGTCCTATAATTAAGACTAATATCAACTTCTAAATATTGTCCCATAATTAGGATTGCAAGAAGTAATACATATACTATTCAACATTGTAAAGATAACAGAGATAAGCTTAATGGTCATTATCATTCACAAACGGTTGTTCTTGCATAATTTTTCAATTGCATTGAGTGGTTGCACATTCTATTCCATTCCATTGTCACACACACACACCAAACCACTTAAAAAGCTTGTTCTGGTTGGAAGTTACAATATAATGGGGTTGTACCCTAAATATTGCGGTTGAAACCAAATTCAAAACTTTCATCGGTAAAGAAGATACTCACCGAGGTCGTCATCTTTGGATTTGTAACAAATTGTCAAGTCCAAATTATTGTCTAACATATTGTTGATCCCATGACCATTTTGACTCAATAGGTCTTAGGAGGAAATAATAAATACAACAGATAAAAAAAATTAAGATCTTATATTGAGTTTCAAGTTAAATCTTCAACTCCCCATTTGGTAGAAAGGAAGTTTTATCCATTTGGTATCATGTAACCCACTTTATGATGGAACTCACTTCCATTCCGACCCCCATCCAATGGAATTGAGCTCGTTCCATAGCATTAAGGCCTTGTTTGTTACACCGAATTGGGCCGAGGGAAAGGGAACATGAGAGAGTTCCCCCTAAAAAGACACATTTGGCACGCTACAGTGCCGGCACGTAGAGTTCTCGCGCCTTGCTGAGTTCCCATCAACGTGGGAAAGTGAATCCCTTTCAAATTGGTGGGATCTCAAAAATGTTCTCGGGAGAGGCAATTAATGGGACGAAAAAGCCTCTGTAAACAGACCAGCTTATAAACACATGCGACGCGAGAAGGAGGAGCTGCGACAAGGACGAGCTGAAGGTTGCTTTAACGACAATCGAAGGACGAGTTTAAGGAAGGGGAGACGATTCTCAAATCCAGGTAAGTTGAAATGAGTGTTGATTTTTTGTGAAATTTTGCCCGATGGCGTGTTGCTCGTAGCTCGTGAACCAGGTTGTGAAATGGATAAACCCCAAGTGTCCAATTTCAGACTACCTAGAAGAAAAATTCCATTTTTTTTTTGTTAAAATGAAGTTATGTACTTAAGGATTTACTGGACTGCTTAATGATCTTTGTTAAATTCAATCACCGACTGTGGCTGTAAAATATACTAACCCTTGATATTGCTTATTTTGTTGTGCTATCATTCTCATTGATACAATCACACCATGTATGTTGTTCTTCACTATTTATTTGATAGTTCGTTTCATTTGTTTTTTTAGTGGGTGCAATCGAAGCAGCTTGTCCTATTGCTGTTTCTGTCTTGTTTTGATACGAACTGATGTAGAAGTTTGGTTACTGTCAAATTTCTGGTTCGAATACGTTCTCATTTTAGCGCCTTACGTTCAAACTTAACACCATCGTTCGAATGTATTCATTGAACATATTCATGTTCAGGCTAAGTTGTACAAGCAATTGAAAAGGCAACAGAGGGTGAATGTGATTCCAGAGGCAAAGTCTGATTTCAACAAGTCAAAACTGGAGGATTATGACATCGATTAGTTGACAAAAGTCTCGTGTAAAATTAGTAAGATCAATGTTGATAGGTTCGAGTTTGAGTCTGAGTTTTCATCCCCCTTTAACAAACCTTCACACCCTCCCAACTTTTATCGGGCCGCCATCATCTTGTCGCAAATGTCACAGTTTCATTAATAAAATTTTGACCCCTCCCCCTCTAATTACTTTTATGTATGTCATCCTTCTTAGTTTCGGCAACCGTTCTACTCCTCGCCCTCTACTATCTCGCTTCTCAACCATCACACCATCTGGTTTTAGGCTCCTTTATGTCCGATAAAAAAAATTGTTACAGTTCAATGTATTTTCTTCATTTTTTATTAAAGGGGTATTGTGGGAATTTTGCCTCACCTTTCTACTTAACCAACACCCAATTCTTCTTACTAAATATTTCATTTTCTCTCAACTTAAGTTTCATTCTCTTGTTTCCCAAACAGCTCAACTTTTAAGTTCCCTCCCAATCTTCCATTTCTTTCCTTCACTTCCATTCCTTTCATTTTCCTCATCAAATCTTCCCCGTACCAAACCGGGCTTGAATTGTTTTGACTATTTTACCCTCTGGGAGATTCTAACTTGTTTGGTATGATGGAAAAGTTTTTGATGGAAGTAGAAGTGGAAATAGAAGTTGAATTGGAACTGGAAATGAGTTTTAAAAGTGTGTTTGGTGTGATGGTGGAATTGATATATAAATTTTATTTAATTTATATACTTTATCACGAAAAGACTAGAATGCCCATTAAATACAAAAAAAATAAAAACTCAAACCCACGTATCCTCCCCGTAATTTACCTCTTACTTGAGAGCTCCATCACCGTCAATGGCGGCTATTCACCCAGAAGAACGGAGTGGTTGATTTAGAGAAAAAATCTCCCACATACAGCAAAAATGGGAAAGGTAAGAAAATAACTCCCACATACAGCAAAAATGGGAAAGGAAAGAAAATAACCAATCAAAAAATGCACAACTCTAGCATCTAATATCGTCGCTCTTGCAGGCCCCGCCACTTCGTTGTTGCTGCATTCTGAAATGACCGTTTAGCAAACCACCGTGGACAAGAACCTTCGACCTTGAGCAACAAATCTGGAATCTAAGCAAATCTGGAAAAAGATTTCAAATCCAACTTCTTTATCAAACCTTTCGTTGTCGTTGACCGCGAGCAACAGATCTGAAATCGAACGTCGCAGCCTCCTCTGCCGTCGTTGCTGCTACCTCTTCCGTCGTCCTCACCACTACCCATTGCCATTGAACCTTTTGATGTTGTTGACCTTGAGCAATAGATCCGGAATCTAATGCAACTGTCATTGCTGCTACCTCTTCCGCCGTCATTGCCGTCACCACACGTTTTTTTTAATTGAAAATGATATGGGTAGAAGTGTCCAAAAAACTTAAAATGGGGACATTTTTGTCATTTCAAGTCTACTTCCATTGAACTCATCTTCATCTCCCTAGTGAAGGCGGCGGTCTTGGGGTCCATTGTCGTTGATCTCAGAGTCTGGCATATCATCGCCGTCATCGTCCCCGACATCCTAAGCTGATTCAATCTCTAACTCAAAGATGCGATCTCTAACCTAAGCTTCTTCGATCTGCTGCATCTCCTCTGTGTTTCGTCCCTCCCTCCTCCTCCATCCTAGTTGCTTTTGTAGCACCGTCCCTTTAGCTAGTCGATCATCATTGCCTTCCATTTTCTCTCACAGTTGCTTCGTTCTCAACCGTCAACCCTTGTCTCTCTTCTCTCTCATAATTGCCTGTTGGAATATATGCTCTTTGGTCACTTAAGCCCAATTGGGCTTAAGTGAGACCACAGCCCAAGAGCCCTATGCTCCTTTAGGGTTTAGGTTTAGGGTTAGGTCTTGGTGTGGTAGTATATAAACCTATTTTCACCCATTGAGAAAAAAAAAATCACAAGGAGGCTCTCATCAGAAATAAAACCCTAGAGGTAGACGTTCATCATCTGAACGGTTGCCCACACAACCATCTCATCCCCTCGAGAGATAGTCCGGAAGATCGATCATAGAGCGGACTTGACCGTTCGTGACTTGGACCGTTCGAGAAGAAGCTTTTAGATCGCTCATCTTTCCGTAATCAAAACGATGAAGGTTCATCTTTTTCTACATCGTCTTGGTTCGATACCCTTCCGCGTTTCGGTGAGATTCCTACAATTGGCATCGAGCCGGTTGGCGATGAGGAAAAAACCAGCTTTTGATTTAGTTTATGCGATCAAATCTCAAATTTTTCAAAATATTATTTTTTGAAAAATATGGCATCGATTTAGTTTATGCGATCAAATCTCGAGATTTTTCAAAATATTATTTTTTTGAAAAATATGGCATCTATTTCTATATTTGTTATTAATTTCATGAGTTTTATTCTTTATAATTTAGATTTGATATTAGTTTTAATTTTAATCGCTTTAATCCATGGTTAGATTTTCTCGTGTATTTCTTGATTTGTAACAAGGAGGCTAATCCCATATGATTAGGTTTCCTCCTTGCTTGTTCTTATGTTTTTTCGCAATTTCTATATAAATTTCCAAATTTCGTAAAAGTTGAAGATCGAGAAACCGCGAAGAAAAAGAAGAAAAATTCCCAATCGTGTTGAGATGACTTCTACGACGGCGAAGATCGACGGCTAGGGTTCCTCTTTTGCATCATAGGTTTTCTCGCCAAAAGTGGGTCTTTGGGTTTTTTTACGGCCATGAATACCCTAAAGGGGCTTGAGACAGATCCTAAGAGGTCTGGACAAAAGAGAAATTCCAAAGTTGTAATTTTATATTTTATTTTTAAAATAGGAAAGCCATGGATTAAAGTTACACTACTAGAAAATAGCAAAATAGTGACGGGATTTGCGACGGAAATAATTCCGTCGCAAAAATAAGCAATTTTGCGACGGATGTAAAAATCCGTCGCAAAAATAAGCCATTTTGCGACGGATCTAAAAATCCATCGCAAATGGAGTGATTTGCGACGGTTTTTCGATCTGTCGCAAAATAAGGAAAGCTTTTTGAGACGGAAAAATAATTCTGTCGCAAAAAACTCCTTTTTGCGACGGATAATCGGTTCCGTCACAAAACTTGCGACGGAACCAATATTCCGTCGCAAAAGGCGGACCTATTGCCGCCTTCTTGCGACGGATTAGAAGTTCCGTCACAAAGTTTGCGACGGAACTTGAGTTCCGTCGCAAAAGGAGTATTTTTGCGACGGAATTATGTTTCCGTCGCAAAGTCAACTTTTTGCGACGGAACTCAAGTTCCGTCGCAAAATAACTCCATTAATTCTAAATTCCCGCACTCTTTCATTTCGCGAAAACGTTCTCCCTCTCTCCTATCGGTGTGCTCCGCTCTCCACTCCGTTCTCCTTCTCTCTCTTGTTTGTGCTCCGCCGGTCCGCCTTCCGGCTCCTGCGCCCTATCCTATCACCGCCGCGGCCGTGTCGTCGTCCTTTGTCCGCCACTTCGCCGTCCTCGCCTCCCCTTCCAGGTAAGTTTGAATTTTGTTTATTTTTTAATGGAAAAAACATGGCATTAATTAATTAATGAAAATTCCCTATTACTCTAGATCCATTATTTGAGGCTTGATTTTGCTAACTATCTCATGGTTTTGGGTGCCACGATTCCTCTAATAGATCAACGTGCAAATATTTAAAAATAATCATTATTTAGATGATTTTGTTGTTGATGCAATTAGTGACTTTTATTAGGGATAATCCAAATTAAGAGGGGCCACGTTGATGATTCGTTATTTATTGTTATTATTATTAAATATACTATTTACTTTGCTCTAATAATCTGAATTATGAACTTTCCTGGGATGCAAATTATATATATGTTGTACATAATCATGAATTAATATGTAATATAATGCTCCGAGGAAAATACTTTCTCCAAAATAATTGTAAACAATGCCTTATATTAAGGGCAAGAAAAATAATTTATTTTATATATAAACCGATCAAAATTAAAGAATTTGAATTTTGTAATTGCGTATTTTTTTTCTGGTTATATGTTAAATTTCTATATAATATATAATCTTGATAGTTAGAGATATTTTAGGATCTAATCGGATTATGAAATTTGAATTTTGTAATTGCTTTTCTCGTTTTATAATTCCTAGATATTAGGATATGCCTTTTATAATTTCTAGATATTATGATCCGCCTCTATAATCCTAGATATTAGGATCGGCCTAAACCGATCGTAGATTATAGAATTTGAATTTTGTAATTGCTTTTGTGTTTTATAATTCCTAGATATTAGGATCTCGCCTTTTATAATTTCTAGATATTATGATCTGCCTCTATAATCCTAGATATTAGGATCGGCCTAAACCGATCAGTAGATTATAGAATTTGAATTTTGTAATTGCTTTTCTGTTTTATAATTCCTAGATATTAGGATCGGCCTCAAAGGATTTTATACATTTCTTTTTTATTTCGTAATTTTTTATATATTTTTATATTTTTTTAGGAATCGAGTTTTGCGACGGAATGACCATACTTGGTGCATCGATTACCACGGGAGATAATAAAGCATATGCAGATTCTACATCAGTCCCTAATGAAGGACAAGGGTGCGTGGTCGGTTTTACGTGATGATGATGATCATACTTCTACTGTTTAGACTTTTTTTAGTACATATTGTTCGCAACATTATTATTTATATCTTGTTTTCTCTATGTAAACTCTTTATAATTGTTATTTTGACTTTTTTTAGTACATATTGTTCGCAACATTATTATTTATATCTTTTTTTTTCTATGTAAACTCTTTATAATTGTTATTATATATATTTTTATAGTATATAAATTTTTTATATATTTTATTTTATAATTTTTTGAAAACAAAAATTTTTTTAATTTTTTTTTTAAAAAATGTCGAATTTGCGACGGATATGGAATCCGTCGCAAACTCAAAAAGTTGCGACGGATGGGAATTTCCGTCGCAAATTTGCACATTGCGATGGAAATAAATATCCGTCGAAAATTGCGACGGATAGAAATTTCCGTCGCAAGTTGCGACGATTTTTGGATAATAAAATCCGTCGCAATTGCGACGCTCTTTTTTGCTACGGACAAAATCCGTAGCAAATTCCGTCGCAAATTGATTTTGCTACGGAAAATGGCTTTTTTGCTACGGATTTTTTCCGTAGCAAAAATTGAATTTTTTAGTAGTGTTATTTGTTTAATTTTTTAAATGCTTTTATTGAATTGATGAATTAAATGTGCGATTAACATGATTTTAGAAATAACATGTCATATAGAATAGGAAAGATGCCATATTTGATGCAAAATCACATGTCATTACTTTGCATAGTAGCTATTATGTCTTGATTCGACTAGTATGATAGTTATTTTGCAAGATTATTTAGGTTATCCACTAAATTAATTATTATGATTTTATATTAAAATCTAGATTAATAATTGGATTAATTAATTGTGGAATTAAAATCTAGACAAATAATCCGAAAATTTCCTAAGAGAATTGTATATTTGAGATTGATTTCGATTACTCTAAATTGAACAATTCTTGGAAATTGAAAATTCTTATTTTAAAAAAATTATTGAATGGGTGAAGGTTTTAAATTAAGCAATTAATTTTAAAACCTACGGGCCCCAATTGTGGGTTTATTAGTGAAATGGTTATCGCCGAAGCCCCATCGGATAAGGATAATCGGATTTCGCTAGATTAAACCCTAATATTTTCAAAATTTTAGTAAAGTTTTGTACGGCCCATCGTCGGCAACACTTAGACACTAAAGATAATTTTGAAAGTAAACAATGGTTAAATACATTCAACTTTGGTAAAATTGTTAATCCTCCCATCGAGGCTCGGCAATGGAACCGAAGGCCCAAAATAACAATATTAGTTTTACAAGTATCTTGCCCATCGTAAGCCTTGTAGAGATAACTAATGGATTGTTAAACAATAAACAAATAGTAGTTATTAGAATCTACTAGCGCAATATCTGTTTGTTGTTAATTATAGTTTGTAATTAGTGTATTTTTTTCTTCTTCTTTATTTTCGGAAAAATGTCTTTCAATCCTTTAGCTACCATCTTGAGCCAAAAACCTATGGATGGTACAAACTACAAACAATGGAAAACAAATTTGGATATTGTTCTTCAATATGAAAAGCTCAACTTTGTTCTAACTACCCTATGCCGGCAGCGGCCTGCTTTGATAGATGCGTCGTGGCAATCCGCACTAAATTTCAGCAAGAGAAGGAAAAATGGGAGAAGGCGAATGTAGCGGTTCGCTGCTATATTTTAGCCGATCTCGCCATCGCCTTCGGAGCAAGTAAGCATGATTGAGAGTGGAGCAACAATGCTCCGACTCTTGATGGCATGTTTGCTACGTCTAGCGCTCTGCTAGGCAAAATGCGCTGAATTCAGTCACCAAGACAGTGATGTCTGGAGGAAGTGTGCGGGATCATTGTCTAACAATGATAGCAAACTTAAAGAGGGCTGATGACCATGGTATCAAATTTGAACAAGATTTAAAAGTTGACCTTCTCTTACAATCACGCTGAATACTTCAATCAATTCAAGATGAATTATAATATGAATAAGATGCATCTTGACCTCACTCAACCGATGCACGAGCTTGAGAGTCTTTGAATGCTCTCTAGTCAAGCGGGGCAGTGCATTATTTGCTAGTGAAAGTTCTGTGAAACCTAAGGGGAAACCCAAGGGAAAGAACAAGAACAAGAAAAAGAAGAAATCAGGCATTCCAGTTGTCAAAACAGTTGCAATGAAGCAGCCAAAAGACAAGTGCTTCAAGTGCGGACAAAAGGGGCATTGGAAGAAAAATTGCCCACGGATGAATCAACCAGGTATGGGTAATTTACATGTGATTGAGGCTTGTTTAGTGGAGAATTACAATGAAAAATGGATCGTTGATTCAGAGCCACTAACCATGTTTGTTACTCTATGCAAAGGTTCAAACATAGCTTGCTTTTAAGTGAAGGAAAAGAGTTTTGAAGCTTGGAACCGGGAGCTTGTGTCTGCACTAGCAGTGGGACAAGTTATTTTATCTTTTGATAATTGCAGAACTTTGGTTTTAGAAGACTCGTTTATTTATTCCGAATTTAAGAGGAATTTAATTTCGTTAGTTGTTTGGAAAAACATGGTTTGACAATTCAGTTTAATTCCTCGCTTTCAATAAGAAGCAAATCTTCTTTTATTTGTTCTCGTGTAATGATTAATAGTCTTTATTTCCTTAATCCTGTTCCCTGTGAAATTAATCATGTTGAATTAAGAGATGTTGAGCATAATAATTCATCAAAGAAAAGAAAAGTTTCCAATGAAACTTATCTTTGGCATTTGAGATTAGGTCATATTAACTCTAACAGATACAAGGTTTGGTCAAAAGTGGGATTTTAAAATCCCCGAACTTTGAACCGATATCGGTATGTGAATCTTGTTTAGAAGGTAAAATGACAAAGAGATCCTTCAAGGCCAAGGGAAAACGTGCCACACTTCACTGAACTGGTACATACGATGTATGTGGACCAATAAATGTCCAAGCCGAGGGAGGGTATCGTATTTCATCACATTTACTTGATGATTACTCTAGATTTGGACATGTGTACTTGATGCGTCACAAGTCCGAAGCTTTTGGAAAATTCCAAGAGTTCAAGGTTGAGGCGAAAAGCATCTTGGTGTTCAAATTAAGACCCTTCGATCCGATCGAGGGGAGAATACCTATCTCGGAGAGTTCAGGTCTTACTGATCAAAGAGGGGATAGTTTCACAATTATCCTCTCCAAGGACACCCCAGCAGAATGGAGTTGCAGAAAGGAGAAATAGAACCCTTTTAGAAATGACAAGATCTATGCTCAGTTATTCATCTCTTTCTGATTCATTCTGGGGATATGCCTTAGAAACTGCTATGTATCTATTTAACTTAGCACTGTCCAAGTCGGTTTCAAAGACACCAATAGAATTGTGGAAAGGGTGTAAGCCCACCATGAAACATATTCGGATTTGGGGTGCTCCGGCACATGTCTTGCAACAGAAACCAGATAAGATGGACTCGCGTACTGAAGTATGCATGTTTATAGGCTATCCTAAAGGAACTAGAGGTTAGTTGTTTTATAGTCCAAAAGATAAGAAGGTCATAGTGAGCACACACGCGACTTTCTTAGAGGAGGACTATATGGCAAATCATAAGCCAAGAAGTAAGGTTATTCTTGATAAGCTAGTCTCAGATCAAGTTTCACCGCCACCTCCTTAGGCGGTTCCAACATTTATTCCTGTGGTTGTTCAAAGAGGGGAAAATATGGAAAACATACCTGAACAAACACAGGAACCAGAAATAGAACCAGAAGTTCAGCATAATGATGAACGTATGGAAGAACAAAATCACGAATTGGTTAATCCACCTAATGAGGGTCCTCATCAAGAAATTGTTAACCCACAAAATATGGACCCACCAGATGCACAACATCAAGTGAGACAAAGTCGTAGTGGGAGATTGATTCGTAAACTTACAAGATTTCTCTTGTTGGGTGAGTCAAATCGGGATGTCATCATTGATGAAGATGATGATCCCACAAGCTATGACGAGGCACTAGGAGATGTTGATGCTCGGAATGGCTTGAGGCTATGAATCATGAAATGGATTCTATGTATTCCAACTCAATTTGGTCTCTTGTAGATGCACTGAAGGGGTAAGACCCATTGGGTGCAAGTGGATTTACAAGAGAAAGAGAGGATCAGACGGGAAGGTTGAAACCTTCAAAGCTAGATTAGTGGCAAAAGGGTACTCCCAAATAGAACATGTGGATTATGAAGAAACCTTTTCGCCGGTTGCCATGCTTAAGTCCATCCGGATTCTCTTAGCTGTTGCAGCAAATCTTGATTATGAGATTTGGCAAATGGATGTCAAAACTGCTTTTCTAAATGGAAATTTGGAAGAGGAGATCTATATGCAGCAACCAAAAGGGTTTATAGCCAAAGGGCAAGAACATATGGTATGCAAGTTGCAAAGGTCCATTTATGGACTTAAGCAAGCGTCCGCATCATGGAACATCATATTTGATCAAGCCATTAAGTCTTATGGTTTTGAGAAAAGTCCCGATGAGCCGTGTGTGTATAAAAGGATCCAAGGTGATGCGATCCTTTCGGTACTTTATGTGGATGATATACTCCTTATCGGAAATGATACAGAGGTATTGTTAGGCATAAAGACCTGGCTGAGCAAGCATTTTGATATGAAGGACCTGGGGGAAGCCAATTATATTCTTGGTATTAAACTCTTACGAGACCGGAAGAATAGGGTTTTGGCATTATCCCAGGCTAAATACATCGACAAAATACTTGCCAGGTTTAGCATGGAGAATTCCAAGAGGGGAATGATATCCTTCGGGCATGGGATTCATCTCTAAGGAGCAATCTCCTAAAACTCCCGAGCGAGAGAGAACGCATGAGTAGGATACCTTATGCTTCCGCAGTAGGTAGTCTCATGTATGCTATGCTTTGTACCGCATTGATATTTGTTATGCGGTGGGAGTAGTAAGCGGTACCAATCTAATACGGGAGAGGAACACTGGTAGCGGTCAAACATATACTCAAGTACCTACGGAGAAACGAGAGATTATATGTTGGTCTATTCTAGTGGGAGTCTTGAAACCATTGGTTATACGGACTCGAGATTTCCAAGGAGATATTGACTCAAGTAAATCCACCTCGGGATATGTGTACACCCATAATGGTGGTGCCATTTGTTGGAGAAGTGTAAAACAATCATGTGTGGCTGACTCTGCCACATAGGCTGAGTAAGTAGCAAAGAAAGATAGCATCAGAAGAGAACCTTGCTGACCCTTTTACTAAGAGTTTGCCTGAACGTGTGTTCGAGAGGCATGTTACATTTATGGGTCTTTGAGGATTCCAGATTTGCTATAAGCTTTAGGAAGTTGAAATTTCATTTTGTTATTTTGTGCTCTTTGAGCAAGACATTATGACATTGCAATTTTTTCTGAATGGTATAAATGAGGTGTTTTTCATTTAAATTTCGCACACTATTTACAGACTTAAAGGTCCGGATCAATTGTGAAAATTGATGAATTGCTTTTGTCGTGAAAACAGTCAATTAAACTAGGTCCTAACTTATTATGCAGTTTAGGGTCAACCTAGGTCATTCTCCCAAAGAGCAAGTTGTTGGTTTCCTTTAAGTTGATTTTAGATGATGAAAAATGCAATAAAATAAAACTAAACTAACTAAGTGCAAGATGCAATTTACTCTAAGACCTATATGAAAATAAGACTAGTCTATATGAATTTGAATGCAATTTTGGGGGTTTTGATATAAGAGACTAAAAACCTAAGAAGAAGATTAATTAAAAACAAATCAAATAATAAAGATTTAATTCAGTTATGATGAAGAAGGGGACAACTTAGGATTCACATGAAGTAACTTTCTTAGCCCAAATTAATTAATTAGACCATTAATGAAAGATTGGAGTTAATGAATTTAATTACCTAATTGAAACATGGGAAACCCTCAAGTTCAATAACATTTATTCCACCAGAAAACTCTTAGTGAGATAAGTGGTGGATAATTAAGTCCATTAAAACCAATTTAAAATAGTTTCAAGATAGTTTTGGGAATCAGGTTCACAATTGCCTAATTAAACAACTAGACAATTCCCCGATCTAATTAAACAATTAAGAGGATAAACCTAAATCGATAATTAAATTAATAATGAAAACTCAATTAATAATTTAATCGACAATCAAACGTTTGCAAACAAAAACCCCATAAATATCTTAAACACAATTCAAATCCAAATTACCAATTTAATCCAAATTAAATCATATGTTTACAATCTAAAACTAGATTGTTCTTAATAAAAACACTTAAAATTATCTAAAACTAAATAATCTCAAGTCTTGAAATAAATAGATAAAAGGAAATACACTCCCATATGGTCTTCAAGTGTAAGACTAGGCTTTAGCTTCCTCCATGCTCCTCCCAAATTGCCTCCTAAAGATCTCAAGCTGCCATGAAAATCTCCTTTCAAACTCCCTCAAGCAAGAAACCACCATTCGGATTTGTGAATGAATGATTGATGAATAGATTGTGAATGAATAATTAACCACTCCTTTATCCTTTAACGCTGCGTGGCTGTGCGTGAGAGGAAGTGGAATGAATTGATTAAATCAATTCAAGGTAGTGGGTCCCGCGTCGTAGATGAAGATTAAATGAATGAATCAATTCAATCCTCCCCGCGTGTATGCGTTCGGCGTGATTGAGTTTGTGCGGTCAGGTCTCTCGGCGTGTGCGTGATTTTGGCGGTCGCTTCCTTCTCTCGTGCCCTGCGGCTAGGTTAAATAAAATGGGGAAGAAGAGATGGAATTTTTTTGGATAACAATTTGAACTTATCCAAATTTAATAAGCCCAATAAAATTTCACCATTGGATTCCTTTTTAGTTTCTCTGAAAAATTCTGCACCATAGGATCTCTAATATGATAAAATCATAATCTACCATATCTTAAGAAATATTATTTAATCACAATATATTAATCAAAATATTAATCATTTAAGCACAATAATCTCATAATTAATTCGATGTATATTATTTCCTAAAATTGGCTAATAATCTAAATATTATCTAATATATCCAAATTAGCCTAAAATAATCCCCAAAATAAATGATTAATGTGAGATAAAATATATGAAAATTGGCATTTATCAAAGGAGTATATGATCATATGGATACGTTCATAGAGGACATGGTCATAGGTACTCAAATTGATGAATAGCTTCACAGCTATTAAATTAAGTTGGGCACTTTATTTAGGCTGCAATATTTTATGAAATGGTTTCGTCCGAATCATTATAAAATATTGGTGTGAGTTAATACTTACATTGAATGGATCAAGGAGAGATTTGATTAAGGTTGCTCTTTCTGTCATAAGGAATCAAATCTCCAGATAACTATAGTCATGTAGTTGCTCTTAATCCCGAGTTTATTTTAAATAGGTAGTCAAATAGTTTTCATTCTTTGATTTACCAACAGGTGAGGTTTGATCTATATGACGGCCAATAACTTGGTATTTTGGGATTGAGACTTTTTGGTTATCGGTGTTAGAGAAAAACAACATGGAATTTATAGGAAATGTCCACTTGATATGTTTCGATACTTGGATATTGAAGACACTGGCCAGTGCATGTAATCCATTAGAGAAACTATCATAGTCAAGGAATAAATAATTGATTGAGTTACGAAAACTAATCAATCAAATTATAGACATTTTATAAAGGGGTAATGCATATTCGTGTTATAATTGTCATTAATCTTGGAGTTCACATTCGGGCTTTTAGTGGAGTAGCACCGAACTAGATAATCTTCACAGATTATCATGAGCCTCGATAAATGACAAATGATAGATCCCCGTGCTAGCTCGAAACAAGGGATGGGGTAAATTATCGATAATGATGGCTTAAGGGCTACATGGTCTTGGGTTTACGAGCTCAAGTTTTGTATCTCAAAGAGCAAGTGGGAGATTGTTGGAATATATGCTCTTTGGTCACTTAAGCCCAATTGGGCTTAAGTGAGACCACGGCCCAAGAGCCTTATGCCCTTTAGGGTTTAAGGTTAGGTCTTGGTGTAGTAGTATATAAACCTACTTTCACCCATTGAGAAAAAAAAAAAAAAATTCACAAGGAGGCTCTCATCAGAAATAAAACCCTAGAAGCAGACGTTCATCATCTGAACGGTTGCCCACACAACCATCTCATCCCCCTCGAGAGATAGTCTGGAAGATCGATCATAGAGCGGACTTGGACTGTTCGTGACTTGGACCGTTCGAGAAGAAGCTTTTAGATCGCTCATCTTTTCAGGTAATCAAAACGATGAAGGTTCATCTTTTTCTACATCGTCTTGGTTCGATACCCTTCCGCGTTTCGGTGAGATTCCTACATTGCCATCGTACTCGGTGATGGTTGCTTCATTGTTGCGATTCTAATTTTCCCTTTTTACTCTGATAGATTTTTGCATTTAATGGGATTTTGAGGTTAATGAAGATTTTATTTTGATTTTGGGATTTTGTGAATCTGATTTTTCTTTTATGCTTTAATCGATCTTGATTTCCCCGTTTTGCTCTAATAAAGATTTGATTTTGATTTTGGGAATTGGGATTCTGATTTTTCCTTTTTTTCTCTAATCGATTTTGATTTCCCCCGTTTGTTTTGCTCTGATGAAGATTTGATTTAGTTCTCCGACGGTGGCGGTGGTGTTTTCGGGGTGGTTCATTTGGGGAGAAGGCCCTTTCCTTTTTTTAGAAGGGCATTTGAGTCTTTTCATAAGAAAATATATATGGGAAAATATTAGCGAGGTATAAAAAATATCAAAAAAGTTTCAACTTCAAACCCCCCACATAAAAGTCTTTTTTGATATTAATCACGGAATTCTTCTCACAAAAAAATCTCATTGTCAAAATGACTTTTCATGTTGTCAAAATATTCCTATGACATGTTGCCAAAATTTTTCCAGTTTTCTTAAATTCTACATGTTGAAAGAAAAACTTGGAAAATTTTTAACAATATGAAAAGTCATTTTGACAACGAGATTTTCATAGGAATATTTTAAGAACTAATAAAACTATTTTGACAATATGAAAAGTTATTTTGACAACGAGAGTTTTTGCAAAAAGAATTCCGTAATTAATATCAAAAATGATTTTTTTGTGAGAGGATTTAGAGTTGAGACTTTTTTGATATATTTTTTATCTACTTTAGAACCTCACCGATATTTTCCCAATATATATATTAGATTAAAAATTATATCTCACTTCCATGTTACACTAAACATGCTTTTAGAACCCACTTTTTCTTTCAGTTCCACTTTTATTTTCACTTCTACTTTCACAAAAACTCTTCCATTATACCAAATGGGACATAAGTCTTATATAAGAGGTTGAAGGTAGCTTTACTGCAAGCATTTTAGGTAACATTTGGAAACCTTCCAAAACCTAAGTTTTGCTTAAGCCAAAGTAAGTATGTGAGATGAGTTTTGTCTCGGCTTACGTAAAATGTAGGTTTTGTAGTGTTTCCAAACACTACCTTAAATTTGACCCCCAAAAAAAAACACTACCTTAATGAGCATATTTATTGTGGACGGAGCTATCTTAATTCATTCTTTTGCTTCTTTTTTTGGGTCAAAGATCTTAAATTCATTCTTAGGTTAATACATTTGAAAAGAGAGGGAGAGAAAAATGTGTGTTGCAATTTTTTTAAATTAAATGAGTTTATTTACTTTTATCATTAAATTCTTTTACAAACCTTTTTAAATACGCTAATTTTCAATTGGGGTTGTTAAATTTAAGAAAAGATTGTCGATATACTTGCATATTGCTCTTCACATCTACAGAAGTAAAACATCAAGAGTTAAGGCATGTGCGTGTGATTAAAGAATATGAAAATTCTTAAAACCGGGTTATTTTAAAAAATAGGCTAAAATATACGTTTGGTCCTTCACGTTTGTCTCTAATATCATTTTAATCCCTTAACTTTGTAAAGTATTCGTTTGGTCTCTTAATATTAACACTGTTAGTCTGACTTAATGAAAAATACTAACTCAACAATTTTAAGCGATGACTATGCAATTAAATGCTGACCAAACATACTTATATGTTAGTATTTCAATAAATTAATATTTTAAATCTTATCAATTGAAAAATATTTAATTTTCACATATTGTTTTACAGTTTTTCATACTGTGAAGATTTTTTTTAAGAAAATTAAATATTTTTCAATTAATAAGATTTAATTTAAAATACTAATATATAAATATGCTTGATCAGTATTTAATTGCACCGTCATCTTTTAAAATTGTTGATTTTCCGTTAAATCAGATTAACAGTATTAACATTAAGGGATTAAATACATTCTTTACAAATTTAAAGGACTAAAATAATTTCAGAAGCAAACATGAAAGACCAAACTATTCTTTAGCCTAAAAAATAACTGAAACTCCTCGGTGCTTTCTCTCTTTTGCCTCTCGGTCCTCCGAAATCCCAATCGGCTTTCTCTCCTTGATCGACACTCCCAATCGTCGTGTCGTGCATTCTCTCCCCCACTCATCAAGTACGTTTGCTTTGTCCTTCCCTCACTGCCTTTCCCATTTCTCTTTTACTCCAAATCTCACAAAACAAACCTTTCCCATTTTCAATTTTCAAATTGCATTCTCAACTTCACACTAGTACTTCATTTATTACTATTCCGTACAAATCTGTAATTTTTGGATAATACTTAAAATAAAAAAATTGTTTTTTTTTCTTCCCTGAGTTTGCTCAGGGCGAATTCTAAGCCCATTTATGACTAGTGCTTCTTCTATTAATTGCTGCATCCACGTGACACGCCGGTTTGCTTCCAACGGCTATATTTCATTTTAGAAATTAATTACGGGTTTAATGTTTAAAATCCTTTCCAGATTTTTATTTACAACGGGTAATTTCTTTTCCAACTTGAAAAATATGACCGTTGGGAAGAGGGTAGCGACCCCTCCCAGCTTCGTTGCCTCATTCTATATAAGACCCATGAGCGTACAGAGATTAAATTGATGATTCCGAAGAGACGCTCTCCAAGCAAGAGTCCAGAAGAAGAATTGTAGAGCTAGATATTCTTGTACGTCTTCTTTCGCTTTTTCTTTCTCTGTTATCCGTGCTCTACTTAAATTGACATTGATCTATCCTATTCAGATTGCTTTCTTCTTTCTCTGCTCTCTGTGCTTTCGCTTTTGTTTGTTCTCTGTATACTATAAGTGATATCTTCGTTGGCTACTTGTTTCCTGTATAAAAAACTTAATTTTCAAGTAATCTTGTCTACCGCTAACACTCATGTGATTTGATTCTCTATGTTAATTAACTAGACAATCCAATGGCTCCCACTGAATGACATCTTCAATTTCAGTGAAGTTCCATATCTTTTTCCGTCTGATGCTATAATGAACGTAGTTTGTTTACTGAACTGAATTCCTATACCTAGATTTCCACCCCTCTATGCTATGGAAGTTCTGTATCCCTGTATTTGATGCTTTAAACGCAAACTTCATATGTTAAGATACTTATAATTATAAAGATCAATCTTCAAGCTCCCGTATGGATAATAAACGTTTATCGGTGTATGGATAATAAACGTTTATCGGTGCTTTACTTGAATTGACATGGATACATCTTATTCAGATTGCTCTCCCCTGTTTCTGATGTCAGAATCTCGGAGGACTCTTTCACGGAGAGAACTAATTTCCAGATTTCTTACGCTTAATTATGTGGCTTTCCCGATGACCGATTTCCCTCCTCTAATATGCAAAGCTCGTGTACTTTTATTTGATGCTTCATCGATCCATCTACGTTTGTGGTGGATGATACATTTGCTGCTGCCATGGCTAATTTTTACCATACTTCAGCTAAATAATACCTCTTTCTCTGCTTTCCAAATCATTTCCTTCTGATTTTTTGTGTTTTTGTGCATCTCATGTATAAATATTTTTGTGCCTTTTAGTGTTTTTGAACATCTCATGTATAAATATTTTAGTATTCCATTATGTGAATTCAGCCACCAGAAATATTCTCTAATGAAATTATATTATGCTCGCTTAAAAGGTGTCAGAAATATTTTATAGTCAAATTATATTATGCTCACTTAGAAGGGGTCAATATCATCAGCATGTTTATGCTTTAGCAGATACAAGGCTGTTGAGCTTGCCCTATGTTTTATCTGGTCTTATGTGCGTCTGAAAATACCACATTACTTAATTGATTGTGTGTTTGGCATCTGGTGTATTTATCATTTCTTAGCCATATTTCAAATAAAATATCTAATGAATTTATGATTACTGGCTTCATCGCTATATTCACTACAATTTATCCCACACATCAACATGTAAAGCTTTTAGTTTATCTCACACATCGACTTCTAAAGCTTTAGAGTTGCTCATATGCTTTTCTCTTGGTTCCTTTCCTTAAATTTAATAGAAATGGTGAGCACATAATCAAATATTAACTGTTTGGCTGTTATTGTGGATCCCCTCTCTTTTCAGGAATGAGGAAGGATTATTTTATGCGTTGGTCCTTGGAGGAACTAACTTCTGTGTGTTGGGAGTGCAACTCCTACTAAGTTGGGAACATCTTATGTAAGCTCTTGTTGCCAAAGAACTGTTGTTCACTTTTGCTTTATTCAAGCTGTGTGAGGTATAATTAGCTTCAAAAACATTTTGAATCAAGAGCCCTTTGACTATATTGCAGCACAAGTTGCAAAATTTGTTGCCAATGGAGGTCAAGATTTTCAAGTTCCTCATTCCTTGTGATGCAAAACATCAATTGCTTCTGGAAACCTCTACAAAAGATGCTCCATAGGTGATGTGGTTCATACACTGTTATTGTAATATTGATAGCATAAATTGGTAATATGATTACCAATTTATTGCATAATTTTATTGCATATGCTCTTAGAATTTTTCTTCTCGGAAAAAATTCACAAGGTAATTAGTGAAGTATGTTGAGCTACTTGCTTCAATATTGAACTTAGACGCCCTTAGAATAAGATTATACAGTTTCCTCAATGTTTTGGCTAACTTGATCTGCATCATTACTTTCAAGTGTTAGTTAATATTTAGAACCAGTTAAGCGTGTTGCATATGCTTTCTAGAATTAATGTAGCTATACTAAATCTTAGCAAGATTTCCAGACTTTTATTGTGTTAGGAAATATCAGTATATTAATTATGAGTAGTTAGGGAGTTTATTAATTATGAGTAGTTAGGAAATCAAGTCACTCTTCTCTTGTGTATACCCTATTGTGTACATATTAGGTAACTCAGATTATTTGTCTCTATATTCTACATGGTATCAGAGCAAATCAGGTTTTGTTTTCTGTATTTTTTCCGCTGCGCCGCTCTAGGAGAGAGAGTTAGGGTTCAGTCTTCGCTGGAGTTAGTGAGCACGCGCCGCCCCACTGTGCTCCGGAGATCCCGATCGGCGGAACCCTGCAGCCGCCTCCTGTTTCGCCTGCGTGTGGACATCCACGCGCCTCCCGGAGCTCTGCCGTCAGTTGCACGCGCCGGCGCGTGACGTCATTTTCCGGCAAGTTTTCGTCGCCGTTTGTTGTTTTTGGATCGACTCACTGATTCTAGTTGAACCCAGGTGTTTTCGTGCTCATACCTTGTGTTTTCACCGACGGGTCTATTAGTTTTTTGTGCTTGCTATTTGCTGTTTGGAGTTTGCAGTGGTGCCATTTCTTGTTGTTTATTGTTTTTTGGCCTTGTTTTTGCTCGTCTCACTGCTGGATTTTGCTTCTTGGTGATTCTTCCGTACTACTTTGCCTCTAATTGGTAATTGGTAATTATTTGGACTTTAGTTGCTGTTTGGTAAACGGACCAACAAGGTGTATCTTGGTTCTAAGACCTTTAAGACCTTTCGGTTGGCTCTTACGTATTGGATTGATGTCTCTTTGGTGGCAGTTTGGGTCCTTTGTGTGGCCTGTTCATCTTTTGCCTCCGGTGAGGTGTTTCGTTTGGTGCTATTGTTGGGTGTTGTCATCTTTGGTGATATTCTTCGTGGCTGGTGCTCTTGCTCGGAGAGCTTGTGGTCAACTTATTTTTTTTGAGGATCAACGTCAACTTATTTTTCAACTTATTTTTTTTGAGGATCGATGGCAATCTACGTCTAGTTCTTCTCGTTGCTCTTGTTACGGTAATATTGCTTCTAGTTTTGCTACTTCTTCCTCGAAGTGGATCATCGATTCCGGTGCTACTGATCATATGACAGGTAACCACCATTTGTTTTCCTCGTATGCGCCTTATGCCACTCCTTCTAGTATAACAATTGCCAACGGTTCTTATTCTCATGTTTTTTGGCTTTGGCACTCCAACCTACCTCAGCTGTTTCCTTATCAAATGTTCTTAATGTCCCTGATCTTGCATTTATTAATCTCTTGTCTCCTAGCAAACTCACTCGACAATCCAACTGTTTTATCACTCTCTTTCCTGACCATTGTTTGATTCAGGATCTCACAACGAAGCAAGTTATTGGTAAGGGCTATGAATCAGGCGGCCATTACTTCCTTGAGGATCAGGTACCTCGTTCAGTTGCTTGTTCTGGTGGTTCGTCCCCTTTTGACATTCATTGTCGTTTAGGTCATGTGTCTTTGTCTTCTTTGAAGAGGATGTATCCTCAATTCCATCATTTGTCATCTTTAGAATGTGATTCATGTCAGTTTGCTAAACATCATCATATTCATTTGGCACCTCGCGTCAATAAACGAGCTGCGTCTCCTTTTGATTTAGTCCATTATGATGTTTGGGGTCCATGTCCTGTTGAGTTCAAGCCTGGTTTTAGGTACTTTGTTACTTTTGTTGACGATTTCTCTACCACTTGGCTCTATTTAATGAAATCTCGTTCCGAGGTGTTTTCTCATTTTTGCAATTTCGCAATCGAAATCCAAACTCGCTTTGGTGTGTCTCGTCAAAACCTTACGGAGTGACAATGCTAAAGAATATTTTTCTGCCCATTTTCAAACCGTGGCATGCTTCATCAGTCCTCCTGTCCAGATACACCGGCTCAAAATGGTGTTGCAGAATGTAAGAACCGACACTTATTAGAAGTCGCTCGGGCTCTCATGTTTCCTTTTTGGGCTGACGCCGTATCTACTGCATGCTTCCTTATTAATCGTATGTCCTCTCTTGTCCTTAATGGTGCCACTCCATACACCACCTTGTTTTCCAAACCCCTATTTCCTGTTGACCCTAAATCTTTGGTTGTGTTTGTTTTGTTCGCGATGTTCGTCCCACTGTTACCAAACTTGATCCCAAGTCTCTTAAATGTGTCTTCCTTGGGTACTCTAGGGTTCAGAAGGGTTATCAGTGCTATTCTCCCACTCTTCGGCGTTATCCTGTGTCTACAGATGTCACATTCCACGAGTCAACTTCATTTTTTCCTGTCTCTACTCTACCTCCATCTTCTGTCTCTCTTGGTCTATACTGTTCAGTGGCAGTGCAAGCATCTGATCCGGCACCTGATAAACCACCTATTTGACAAGTAATGTAGTTGATCAGGTTCATGACCCACCAATGATTGCTTCGATGTCTGATCCAGTATCAGTTCCTTCTACTCCTACCTCTGAACCAGACACAGTGTCTGAAACTCCTGGTGACTTGCCAGCCTTACGCAAAGGTAAGCGTACTTGCACCTATCCTATTTCTTCCTTTGTTTCCTATAACCATTTGTCCCCCGCATCTTGTTCCTTCATAGCATCCATAGACTCCCTTACCATCCCCACTACTCTCCAACAAGCCTTAACCCATCCTGGTTGGCGTGCTGCAATGGAAGAAGAAATGGTGGCCCTGCTGGAACTTGGAATCTCGTTGATTTGCCTCTTGGTAAGAAGGCTATCGGGTGTAAGTGGGTGTTCACGGTCAAAACAAAAGCTGATGGCACCTTGGAACGTTTGACTATTCAGAAACATTTTCCCTTGTGGCAAAGTTGTCCTTTGTCTTCATTTCTATGGCAACCAATTATGGTTGGGATCTTCATCAGTTGGATGTTAAGAATGCGTTCTTGAATGGTGATCGAGGAAGTATGTCATCTGGTTTTGTTAAGAATGCGTTCATGGAGCAACCACCTGGTTTTGTTGCTCAGGGGGAGCGTGGGAAAGTATGTCATCTTCAGAAGTCTTTATATGGCTTGAAGCAAAGCCCTCGTGCTTGGTTTGACAGGTTTAGCTCCGTGGTTAAGAAGTTTGGCCTGAGTCAGAGTAAGTGTGACCATTATGTGTTTTATCAGCAAACAAATGCTGGCATGATCCTGTTAGTGGTATATGTTGATGATATTGTTATTACGGGTAGCAATACTTCGGAAATCTCATCACTTAAGGCCTTTCTTAATTCTCATTTTCAAACAAAGGATTTGGGTCCATTGAAATACTTTCTTGGGATAGAGGTTATGAGAAGTAAGAAAGACATCCTTTTAACACGGAGAAAATATGTTCTTGACCTGTTAAAAGAAACCGGGAAACTCGGAGCAGCCCCAAGTAGCTTTCCCATGATTCCTAATCCTTTCTTGGATATTGATGATAGCATATATAGCATACCATTTGATGAGCTACCTGTGAGGAAGAAAGTTGATCGCCATTTGCTTATCCTGAGAGATACCGTAGATTGATTGGAAAATTGAACTATCTCACAGTGACTCGTCTTGATGTGACCTTTCCGGTTAGTGTGCTTAGCCAATTCATGACTGCACCAACCGTTGCTCAGTGGGAAGCTTTGGAGCATGTCTTACATTACTTGAAGGGCTCACCTGGTCGTGTTATATACTCTATACGAATCATGGCCACAACAAGATTGAATGTTTTTGTGATGCAGATCATGCGGGTTCAAAGGCTACCAGAAGATCCATAGGATATTGTGTGTTTGTGGGTGGAAATTTAGTATCGTGGAAGAGTAAGAAGCAAGATGTGGTTTCTAAGTTGAGTGCAGAAGCCGAGTATAGAGCCATGTCTCACAATCAGTACAGGAAATTATGTGGATTCACCAGTTAATGAAGGAGGTTGGTCTTGCCACGTCATTACCTACGAAGTTGTGGTGTGATAATAAAGTTGCTTTGCACATAGCCTCCAATTCTGTGTTTCATGAACGCACAAAGCACATTGAGATCGACTGTCACTTTGTGCGTGATAAAATCAAGGAGCACTTCATTTCCACAGGACATGTGAGGTCTAGCGACCAATTGGGTGATCTACTGACTAAAGCCTTAAATGGAACTCGGGTTTGGGCATGATCAACATCTATGTTCCAACTTGAGGGGGAGTGTTAGGAAATATCAGTATATTAATTATGAGTAGTTAGGGAGTTTATTAATTATGAGTAGTTAGGAAATCAAGTCATTACTCTTCTCTTGTGTATATATATCCCTCTTGTGTACATGAATATTAGGTAACTCAGATTATTTGTCTCTATATTCTACATATTGAAATTTACTTAATACTTTTCTCGACAGTGCAAAATGGTATGAATTTGGAAATTAGACTTTTCCTGAACTTAAATTTAATTAATACTTTTCTCGACAGTGCAAAATGGTATGAATTTGAAAGTTAATTTCCAGACTTTTCCTGAACTTGCTTATATGGTGATACTATTCCTTCAGAATTGAAAGTTCATTTTTCTAACTTTTTTTTTACTTTTCATTGAGCTTGAATGGTACAATAACAAGAAAGTTGTCCAAGGGCACTGAGAGAAAAGGTCTATATGAGTGGTAGTTGATAGTTGTAGACACAAAAGACAATGCAATGCCTATTCTGTCACTAGTAAAAAAAAGTAAAAAAAAAAAGAGGACTTTAAGACCGTCTCGTTTAGACTGGAGTATTGACGCTCCAGTCTTAAAAGTTTTATAAATATTAAGAACTTCTTGGACCGGATCCATTATTCATAGGTCTTAAATATTTTAGACTGGTTTCCAAAACAACCAGTCTTAAACATTTTTTTAAAAAAAAATTGAAATATCAATTACTTTTTAGAGAAATCTCATACGACCGGACTTAAATTGTATCCAGTCCAAAATATAAGAAAAATTTAAATATAAAAGTCTAAATTTTAAGACCAGATATATTTAGAAGCCGGTCTTAAAAGTGTAACCCGGTTTTAAAAGTAAAAGTTACACTTTAAGGCCGGACTTAAATTATAGCCGGTACAAAAGATAAGAAAAAATTAAACAAAAAATTAATTACTTTTAAGACCGGAGGAATATAATAAGGACCGATCTTAAATTTAAAAGTTACTTAAATTTAAAAGTTACACTTTCGTGGTTGGAAAAGTCGAGCGTGTCGCCGACCCTGGATCTGACGAAGAAACAGGAGCAGTAAGTGTGAACGAAAATTTCAGAGCAATATGTCTTCCGGTGAGCCTTTGTGAGCAATTGGTATTTAAAGAGATCAACAAAATAACCGTTGAGTCTTTGCCGTTAGGCTTCGGCGGCTCCATTTGATTTATTTTTTAAATTGTTTTTTGACCTGCCACTCCTTTTGAAATGGAGAAGTACAAGCAAAGCGACTATTTGCTCTCACGTTAGAAATTCGCAATTTTTTTTTTTTTTGGAAAAATTGGAACCAAGTAATTAAAAAAATTATACTTATTAAACAAAGTTTAAATATTATAATTACTTAAGATGACCATATATTAAAGGGAAAATCCATTTGGGGCCCTTTTTGGGAAAAAAATCCCAAAAAGGGCCCAAGATTTTGAAAATTCCAAAAAGGTTTATACTTTAATATAGGAGAAATCCATCTTGGGGCCTTTTTGGGAAAAAAAAAATCCCAAAAAGGGCCCCAAGATTATGAAAATCCCAAAAAGAGCCCTTGGGCCTTTTCTGGGATTTTCAGAATCTCCGCTGACAACTAAATCAGCCAAATTAACAACAAAATCAATACCTGTTAACAACTAAATCAGTCGCATTAACAATAATATTTTAACAACTAAATCAGTCACATTAACAACAATATTAATCCCGGTTAACAACTATATCAGCCACATTGACAACTCACGCAGATTCTGAAATATTGTTGGGGCCAAGGGCCCTTTCTGGGATTTTCAGAATCTTGGGGCGACCCAAATGGATTTTCCCTTTAATATATGGTCATCTTAAGTAATTATAATATTTAAACTTTGTTTAATAAGTATAATTTTTTTAATTACTTGGTTCCAATTTTTCCAAAAAAAAAAATTTGTGAATTTCTAACGCAGAGCAAAATAGTCGCTTCGCTTGTACTTCTCCATTTCAAAAGGAGTGGCAGGTCAAAAAACAATTTAAAAAATAAATCAAATGGCTCGCCAAAGCCCAACGGCAAAGACTCAACGGTTATTTTGTTGATCTCTTTAAATACCAATTGCTCACAAAGGTTCAAAGGAAGACATATTGCTCTGAAATTTTCGTTCACACTCTCTTACTGCTCCTGTTTCTTCGTCAGATCCAGGGTCGGCGACACGCTCGACTTTAATAAGAAAAAAATAATTACTTTTAAGACCGGAGTAATAAGGACCGGTCTTAAATGTTAACTTTTAAATATATTTGGTCTTAAAATTACAACGCCAAAATATATTATGCTCCTTCGCACCAAAACCTGTAGTTGCTCTCTGAACCTCTTTTCCAGTCGCATTACCTCTTTTCCTCGCCCACTACCACCAGCCTCTGTTACTCTCTCATTCGCTTAGGCATTCCTCTCTCGCACCACCACCTCTCTCAACCTCTCTTCCTGTCTCAAAAATGAACAAAGAAAATGATTCTAGTCTTATTCGTGGAACACCAGTAACTGGTGTGAGTCAAAGTGAACCCTATTCATCTCAGAGTGAGCCTCATAACCGGCCTTCACGCTGTGGTAGAAGAGGGCACATA
Source organism: Acacia melanoxylon (assembly GCA_019022615.1). Taxonomy (NCBI): domain Eukaryota; kingdom Viridiplantae; phylum Streptophyta; class Magnoliopsida; order Fabales; family Fabaceae; genus Acacia; species Acacia melanoxylon. The sequence continues at coordinate 296,862 of JAFJYJ010000144.1, read as the reverse complement.
ATTGAGAGAGCGTGCCCTAAGTCAAACTGCCGGGAAAACGCTCGAGATTCAGTTTGATGAAAATTTGAATCCTTTTGGCCCTAATAAAAGCACATATACGAGTTATGTCGTTGTGACTGTAAACCCTATTCATCTTAGAGTGAGCCTCGTAACCGGCCTTCACATCATGGTAGAAGAGGCACAAGATTGAGAGAGCTTCGCCCTAATAAAAGCACATATACTAGTTATGTCGGCCTGCTAGCATGCAGCAAACCTAGTATAATCTTGATAGATGAGTGGAAAAATGTCGACTAGGCGAAAGCAAAGGATCTTATTTGAGACTCTATTCGGCTGACATACAATATTTGAAAAACAAGACATTGTCGTATTAGTGTTGATCGCTAGAGGAAAAGTTTAAGATCTAGTTATCTAACAACTATATTTTTGTCGAGGTTCCGGTTGATGAGCCTCGCCCTAATCCTTGCGATAAGTATACATTTCTTGATGAACAACACACTTTGGCAACAATTTATTCATATGCGAACTACTTTAGAAGCTTTGGTGAGTTTGTTTATATTTAGTTTTTTTGTCTAGAAGATATGTGAATATTATTGTGTTCATCTAATCCTGTTAGTTATCTGCTTTGGTGTGTGAATAGAAGTATACATTTTCATCCTTTGTCCTGCATCAGAGGAGCATGTCTTATTTCTTATGTGATGAATATGATTGTAGATAGAGTAATAGTACAAGTTCGCTATTGCTCTATGCAAGTCTTGAAACTTGATGAAGTGAATTTGACTAGTGTTTGAGGTTTATATCAAGTAGAAGTTCTACGATTTCTGTTAGTGAGATGGTCTGAAATTCATAATTAATAATAGTTGTTTTGAATTCTAATTCATAGAAAAAGATGGAACAAGCACAAGAGAAGGGTAGAATGTCTCATGGCGGTTATGAAAAAGGCTGAAAAAGAGTTGATGGCGGCCAAGCAGAAGTTCTATGATTTCTGTTAGTGAGATTGTCTGAAATTCATAATTAATAATAGTTGTTTTGAATTCTTATTCATAGAAAAAGATGGAACAAGCACAAGAGAAGTTGTCTCGTGGGTTGTATTGTCAAAGGCAAAAAGAGTTGAACGGCCAAGCACAAGAAGCTTATATGTGTGTCTCGCCATTTCCAATACGTTGAACAAATTGTCACCAAAAGAAAACTTCATTATTTTTTATAGTTGCTAAGAATTGTAAGTTTCATTATTTTTTAGTTACTAAGCTTCTCGTTATTTGTATCTTACAGGACGAACTTAAAAAGAAAGAAGGAGAGGGATCATTTGTGTTGAATAGGAGGAATGATATTCTAATCATTGCCTAGAAAACTGAATCATGTGGGGCGTATAAGGGGAATTGGAGGACATGTAGGTTTAAGACAATAATTTATGGATCATCCAAACGCCATAAACAAAGTATGGTTACCCGGGAGAAGATGGAACATATGGTGGCCAAAGCAAGTAAGGAAACAACGGCAAAAGCATAGGAGTGAGAAGCTTTATTGACTGCAATGTTTCAAGCCCAGCTGAGCAAGATGAAGGAAGAAATGATGATGATTGTGAGCTCACATGCAAAGACCAGTGTTCCCTTTTACTTGCACCTATGTAGCAGAGCACTAAAGGGAGTTGCATTGTTGGACAGTCAGAGGGTCCTGAATCTTGTGACCTTTATGTGGAGGATTCTGATAGCCGATTAGTTGCACATGGGGATTATCCACAACTTGGGATCAATTGTACACCACATCACCAACAAATGGCTGATGATGAAGTCAGAGTGTCAGTTAAAGAGGTGATTATTGCTGATGCACCTGTCCCTCTCCCAACTGATGACATGAAGGTTGTGAGTGAGTTTCATCTCGTGGCCATTGAAGCTTGTACGTGTTTCATGTTTCTACTTCACATAATCAAATCCCGAGATGAAGCTTCCCTTGACATCACTCACAACCTTCATGTCATCAGTTAAGAAAGGAACAGGTGCATCAACAATGACACCTCTTCAACTGACACTCTGACTTGGGATTGTCCACAACTTGGGATCAATTGTACACCACACCACCAACAAATGGCTGATGATGAAGTCAGAGTGTCAGTTGAAGAGGTGATCATTGCTGATGAACCTGTCCCCTCCCAACTGATGACATGAAGGTTGTGAGTGATGTCAAGGGAAGTTTCATCTCGTGGCCATTGAAGCTTGTACGTGTTTCATGTTTCTACTTCACATAATCAAATCCCGAGATGAAGCTTCCTTGACATCACTCACAAAATTCATGTCATCGTTGAGAAAGGAACAAGCACCAACAATGACATCAACAATGACACATCATCTTCAACCGATCCCAAGTTGTGGATAGTCCCATGTGCAACTAATCGATCTTCAAGGTCATCGCCCATCCTTGTCCAACAATGCAACTCCCTTTAGTGGTATGGTGTAACACCGGTTGATCCAATCATCATCACTTCTTCCTTCATCTTGTGGATAACCCGCTCCTATGCTTTTGCAATTTCCTCCACATAAAGGTCATCGTGATTCAGATCCTCCACATAAAATGTCCAAGAAACATCGGCTATCAGGATCCTCCACATAAAGGTCACAAGATTTAGTATTCTCTGACTGTCCAACAATGCAACTCCCTTTAGTGCTCCGCTGCACATAGGGTGCAGGTGAAAGGGAACACTGTCTTTGCACGTGAGCTCACAATCATCATCACTTCTTCCTTCATCTTGCTCAGCTGGGCTTGAAACATTGCACAGTTAATGAAGCGAGACGCTCCTATGCTTTTGCCGCTATTTCCTTACTTGCTTTGGCCACCATATGTTTCCATCTCCTCCCGGGTAACCATACTTTGTTTATGGTGTTTTGGATTATCCAAAGTTGCTTTAGGCCTAAACCCTTATCCCCTTACCCTCATGATTCGGTGTTCTAGTCGCAACGGTCAGAATATCATTCCTCCCGTCCGACACAAATGATCCCTCTACTAAAAAATAACAATAACGATACTTACAATTCTTCACCTATACGAGTTTGTTTACTTGTGTAAGCCCCGCTTTTCTTTTGGCGACAATACAACCACTTCACGATGTATTGGAGATGATAAATCACATATTGCAGAAGGATTGGATTCAACTTCTTATTCCAATCTCTTTCATAACCACCATGAGAGGGCAATCATTCCAGTCTCTTTTTATAATTTCTTGTGCTTCCATTTTTTTTCTTCTGTGAATCAGAATTCAAAACAACTATTAATTATGAATTCCAGACCATCTCACTAACAGAAATTATAAAACTTCTGCTTGATATGAGCCTCAAACACTAGTCAATTCACTTCATCAAGTTTCAATAACGAACTTTTACTATATCATACTCCCATCTACAGTCATATTCATCATATAAATATTCGCACAGGTTATAAGTAAACAAAAAATGACAAAAAAAAACTAAATATAAACAAACTCACCAAAGCTTCTGGAGTAGTCCACCATCTGAACAATTGTAGTCATCAAGAAATGTATGATTAGGGCAAGGCTGACCAACTGGAACCTCGCCAAAAATATAGTTGTTAGATCAACACAATACGACAATGTCTTGTTTTTCAACTTCTGACTGTCAAAAATAAGATCCTTTGCTTTCACTTGGCCTAACATCTATCAAGATGCTAGGCTTGATGCGTACTAGTAGGCCGACATAACTCGTATATGTGCTTTATTAGGGCCAAAAGGATTCAAATTTTCATCAAATTCTCAAGCTTTTACTTGACAATCCAACTTAGGGCAAGCTCTCTCAATCATGTGCCAAGCTCTCTCAATCATGTGCCTCTTCTACCACGGCGTGAAGGCTGGTTGCGAGGCTTACTCCGAGATGAACAGGGTTCGCTTTGACTCACACCACTTACACCAGTAACTGGCGTTCCACGAATAGGACTAGAATCGTTTTCTCTATTCATTTTCGAGACAGGAAGATAGGTCTTGGTCTTGGTGGCGCGAGAGAGGAATTCCTGAGTGAATGAGAGAGTAATAGAGGCTGGTGGTGGTGGGCAAAGAAGAGAGGTAATGCGATAGGAAGAGAGGTTTAGAGAGAGTAACCATAGGTTTTGGCGCAAAGAAGAAAATATATTTGGCACTGTAATTTTAAGACCAGAAGTTTCAAAACGTATTAAAAGTTAACGGTCAATGTTAGCTTTTTAATGGAAACAACATTGCTATGTTTAGAAACTAATTAACGGTCAATATTTCCAGTGCAATATTGAGATAAGAAAAACTTCCAGGGCAACATTGCTTCTAGGCTTATACTTCCGAGGTGGATTTGCTACTTAACTCTTTTTTTCTACGTTTGTGTAGTCTAAACAAATTTACTATTATTTTTTCCCACAAAGAAACTAATTATATTGAAATCAACATAAATTAAAAATGTCTTAAAGGCAAAAAGAAAAAACCAATAAAAATAAAATACACAATAAATTGTAGACATAAAAAATATAACTAAAAAACAGCACATTTACTAGGTTTGTATATATGTAATTTTAGATTCTCAATATTGTAATTTTTTTTTTTAAAAAAAATTGTATTTTGTTTCTGGGTTTGTATAAGGAAGGGCCAATTCTTAGTGAATCCATATTATGTGCACATATTTGATGTATGAGCATTTTTTTTATTGTATTTATTTAGATTTAAATTATATGCTGCTTTCTGAGATGTTTTTTGCACTCAGTATCTCAAATTCATTAGTTTCCCGTTATAAATATATGGTCATACCTCTAAACATAAGAAGCACATAAGATATGTGCACATAATGTGGACCTTAGCACACCAATTTACTAGTACTTCATTTATTACGATTCCGTACAAATCTGTAATTTTTGGATAATACTTACTAATTTTTTCCCCCCTGGGTTTGCGCAGCGGCGAAGTCTAAGCACATTTATGACTAGTGCTTCTTCTGTTAATTGCTACATCCATGTGACACGCCAGTTTGCTTCCAAGGACTATATTCCATTTTAGAAATTAATTACGGGTTTAATGTTAAAAATCCTCTCCAGATTTTTATTTCCAACGGCTAATTTTTATTTCCAACTCGCTAAAATATGACTGTTGGAAGAGGGGAGCGACCCCTCTCAGCTTCGTTGCCTCATTCTATATATAAAACCCATGAGTGTAAAGAGATTAGATTGATGATTCGGACTAGACGCTCTCCAAGAAAGAGCCCAGAAGAAGAATTGTAGAGCTGAGATATTCTTGTACGTCTCCTTTCTCTTTCTTCTTTCTCTATTCTTATTCTCTGTGCTCTACTTGAATTGACATTGATCTATCTTATCCGGATTGCTTTCTTCTTTCTCTGCATACCATTCAGATTGAATTGAATTGACATTGATCTATCCTATTCGATCAGATTGCTTTCTTCTTTCTCAGTTCTCTTTGTTTTAGCTTTTGTTTAGTCTCTGTATACTATAAGTGATATCTTCGTTGGCTACTTGTTTCCCGTAAAAAAAAAACTTATTTTCAAGTAATCTTGTCTACAGCTAACACTCATGTGATTTGATTCTCTATGTTAATTAGCTAGACAATCAATGGCTCCCACTGGATGACATCTTCAATTTCAGTGAAATTCCATATCATTTTCCTTCTGATGCTATAATGAACGTATTTTCTTTACTGAACTGAATTCCTATGCCTAGATTTCCGCCCTTCTATGCTATGGAAGTTCTGTATCCCTGTATTTTGGTGCGTAAGTTATGTGATGCTTTAAACGCAAACTTCATATGTTAAGATACTTATAATTATAAAGATCAATCATCATGCTCCGTATGATGATAAACGTTTATCAGTGCTCTCCTTGAATTAACATTGATCTATCTTATTCAGATTGCTCTCTCCTGTTTCTGATGTCAGAATCTCAGGGGCCACTTTCAGGGAGAGAACAAATTTCTTCCGCTTAATTATGAGGATTTCCTGACAACTGATCACCCCTCCTCTGTGTACTTTTGTTTGATGTTTCAGTCTGATCCATCTACGTTTGTGGTGGATGATGCATTTGCTGCTGCCATGGCTAATTTTTACCATACTTCAGCTAAACAATACCTGTTTCTCTCGCTTTCAAATCGTTTCCTTCAGATTTTTCATGTTTTTGTGTGTTTCTGAGCATCTCATGTATAAATATTTTAGTGCCTTATGGTGTTTTTGAGCATCTCATGTATAAAAATATTTTAGTATTTCATTATTCATAAATTCATCCACCAGAAATATTCTCTAATGAAATTATATTATGCTCGCTTAAAAGGTGTCAGAAATATTATATAATCAAATTAATTATATTATGCTCACTTAAAAAATAGCTTGTAAGAGGTATAATTAACTTTAAAAACACTTTGAATCAGGAAGTCTTTGACTATATTGCAGCACAAGTTGCAAAATTTGTTGTCAATGGAGGTCAAGATTTTCAAGTTCCTCATTCCCGATAATGCAAACATCAATTGCTTCTGAAACCTCTACAAAATATTCTCCATAGATGAGGTTCATCCCCGCCTTTTTTAAAAAATAAAATAAAAAATAAAATCTAGAATAGGTTGATGGAGAACTTAATTTAGCCTTCTTTTTGATGTTGAAGGACCATGGGCATCCTATTGAGTTTGGATCAAAGTTTGTACAATAGCAAGTTATATGGAAGAACTTGACTACCTCTCAAGTCATAATGTCCTATTCTGCTAGAGGTAAGTCAAACTTTGGCTTTGGGCTTCTATTATTATTATTATTATTATTATTATTATTATTATGTCTGTGATGCATAAGAAATTATAAGAGACAATATGCATGGTATCTTCTTATACAGCTGTCTAATTTCTATTATGGTAATATTTTGTATAAATTGTTATTATAATTAACATGTATGATTTTACCTCATAACTTTATTACATATGTTGTCAAAATTCTCAAGTGAAGTATGTTGAGTTGGCTTGTTCAATAACACATACACCCTTAAAAAATTATATAGTTTACTCAATGCTTTTGGCTAATTTGATTTGCATCATAACTTCCAACAAAGTGTTAGTTAAATAATTTTTGGAACAAGTTTAGAGTAATTGCATAAGCTTTCTAGAATTCTAACATTTCATGAAACAAATCGTTTTAGCTTGATCATTTTCCCTGTCTTTTATATTTCTTTGCAATTTGCCTTTTTGAGCAAGACATTGTTGGGTTGAAGTTGCAATTTAGTGGTATATTTATTGATCGTTTTCCTGTCTTGTATATTTCTTTCCACGGTTTTGTTCTAGCTTTGTTCTTCTCTCTCATCACTTATCTCTGATGTGTCTCTTAGGTTGATCTTATTAGTGATAAAAATCTGGAGACTTTTACTAGTCCTAATCTGGAGATTTTAGGTTGATGTGTCTTTTTAGATATGTTGTACGTTCTGAATTTGCATTTGAACATGTAAATTCCACTTCTTTGCTTGGCTTTTTCAACTTAATCTTTTTTGCCTAAGAATGTTTTCTCAAACTGTCCTAATCTTGCAGAATTCTCAAACTTGAAAATGGAACATCATTCCTTATTGTTTCCTGATCTTTGTGTCCACATTTAATATTGGACTTAAAAGGCATCTTGAGAAAAAAATCATCTCAAGATTCCTAACTATTTTTACTAAAAAGGTACTATAAATTTTAAGAAAATCATCTTTGATTTTTTTATGTTAGATCCACTTTGAAAAATAGTTTATTGAAATAAATCCATTTTTTAAAAAACAAGTGTTTGAAATTTGAAAAATGAGACCTATTATATTATATTAATGAATAGTATGATTTATTTTTAAAAAAAATAACAAAATTTTGAAGTGGCATATTTTATATAAAAAATATAACTACTGATTTGTATTTATTTTTTTACTTTAAACAATATTTTATCATGAAAACATATATATGATAGAATTTATAATAACTAATTTTTGTTACACTATAAAACTAGTTTTTTCTTTTTTAAATTAATGATTAAAAAGTGTAACATCCGTTCTTCAATTCTTCATCTGTGATGTTTTTCATTTTATTGTGGGACCATATGTTTCCCATTAGCCTTATTATTATAATAATAAGACAAGTATCCATTCACCTTTCATTTCTTTCAATGACATACCCACATGCGTGATTTTCTCTTCTCAATTATAAAGGATGGCCTACTTTCCTTTTCTTACACTATCATCCAAATAACTTTATCTACTCAATTGACTTCCTTGCCCAAATCATTGCATTATCTGTCCAACAATTCTGCTGCATGATTCATCTTTTCTATTAATATTTGTCCACATGCCTACATACTATTCTTCTTGTGATTACAAGACGACGGACAACGTGATACAAATTGCACCAAAGTCTCTTTCACTCTCTTAATTAATTATGTATTTTATAGACATGCGATAGTCTAACCACCCGACATATTTCTTTTAATCATTCACGAGTGCATACATGTGTGGAGCCTAATTTATCTCTTCACGGGAGGAAATAATTATTGATGAAACGCACTCACGCAAGAATAAATATACGCTCTGCATGCCTTCCTTATTTTCATTTCGGGTTACATAAAATAGAGAGAGAGAGAGAGAGAGAGAGAGAGAGAGAGAGAGAGAGTTGAAATAGGAACATAATGAAAGAGTATAAGTGTGAGACGCTTGCCTACATCATTCTGGGAGTGAAATTCAGAAGTTTTAAGAGGCAATAAGGAAGAAGACTGCTAAGTTCAAGGGATCAAGACAAGTAAGTAAAGGCTTTAACTTGTCTTGTGCTATTTTTGTATTGAGGATAATTTGAAAAAAGGATTATCCATTATTTCTTAGTTTTTGAAGGCATGAAATCCTAAGAGGATATACTTGCTCAAATTTCTAAAATGGTTTGGAATATGAGCTAAAAGACAATTTGGTTCATAAGTCATAGAATTTGTAAAGTTACATTAAAGTGTTGCTTTACGTTTTCTAAGTAATATTTTGGTATGAATAAGAAATGGTGGAATCAAAGGAATTTTGATTATTTTAAAGCTACCAAAGTGTTTTTAACACGAAAGAAGAGTGAGAAAAAGGTTGGGATTATTTTTCCATAAAATGGACATATCAAGGAATATTTATGTTCGGAAGCACATCATTTGTATTTTGTGCAATTAAATATGAATTTTCAAAGTTAATGAAAATTCTCATCAAATTATAAGTATTGTCCTAAAGTAAGGAAGAAATGGTATTTAATATAATACCTTATAAAACAAAAGGAATTAATATTTATTATGGTCTTACTTTAGGATATTGAAGGAAGGCCGAGTTTCTACGCCGGAAATTTTATAAGTATTTGCAAAGTTGAGGTTGGTAACTTAATCTCCGATTCCTTGTGTTTTTATATATGCTTTATATGTTCATGTTTTGTGGATTCGTGGCCGGGTTTGTATGTCCGAGTCATGCGTTTTATTTAACTGGCTGTGGGTTATTGTTTTTATATAATAATACTGCATGCCTGATTACCCAGTACTTGTATGTGCTTTCGCCGAGACGTTACATTTACTTTGTGCTATGTATATTGATTGCGGTGCGTTTTGCTAATTGTTTATTGTTTTCTGTAATATATGAAATATTTGTCATGTATAATTTTTACACTTTGAATATGAGATTAATCATTACCCCTAATCATCTGATCACCGATTCCCGAGAGATACTTAAAGATTCGGAAAGTGTTCGGATCGGGAGTAAGGCGACATCATTTGCGGTAGACGAAGAAGACCCCGGAGATGGGGATTTAATTAAGTAAACTATATATATAAGTTTGGATTGTTTAATAGTTATTTGACTATTTTATGGGATGATTGTATTACTTAATATCCACCTAAGGGATAAACCATGTCTACGGGATTTTTATTTTGTAATACGCGTATAATCCTTCGGGAATTAAACATATTATATCAGTTACTCATCGTCCATACGCTAGTGCATGCTTTCTGTTGCAAATACTCTGAAGTGGTAACCGTATACATGAATAGGGATTAGTTGTGTACGCAATTAAATGGAGTTTTTAATGCGGGTGTTACAAAAAGAACTAAATAGCATTATGCTTAACACAGTAAAGTGTTTGATTTTTTTTCCCCCCAAATATAATGGGTATAGGTGGAACTCAAAGTCAGCAAAAAGTGTACATGAGATTAAAATATCGGGTTCATGCCGTGTTCCTAAAAAGAATTCAAGCTTTTTATATGATTGTTAGTGTTTCCATTCATAAGGTTTGGTATCAGATCCATGATTCGAATCCCACCTCTGTCAAAACCAGGTTTAAGACAACCTTTTATTGGGTTCAATGGTTGAAGGGTTGGACAAGCTCATAAAGGGAGTGACTTCAATTCCTGAGGTTAACTTAGATTTGTCACTAGTTAGCGTTTCATTCCTAAGGTTTGACATCAAATCCTGCAGGGGTTCAAATCTCACCTCCATCAAAAACCAGTTTAAAGACAGTCCTTCGTTGGGTTCAATGGTTGAAGAGTTGGGCAAGCTCACAAAAGGGAGTGACTTTGATTCTTGAACTTAGATTTGTCACTAGTTAGCATTTTATTCCGAAGGTTTAATTCCTAAACTCATATTTGTCACTGGTTAGCGTTTCATTCCTAAGGTTTTACAGCAGATCACAGGTTCGAATCCCACCTTTCTCAAAAACGGGTTTAAGACAACCCTTCATCCAAGGTTTTCAGCAATTGAAGGGTTGGACAAGCTCACGAAAAGGAGTGACTTCCTGAGGATAACTCAGATTTGTCACTAGTTAGTGTTTCATTCCTAAGGTTTGACATCAGATCCTACACGAGCTCGAATCTCGCCTCCATCAAAGGGAGTGACTTCAATTCCCGAGGCTAACTCAGATTTGTCATTAGTTAGCATGTAATTACTCAATATGAAAGTAAATTTTCTAAAAAGTAGCTTTTAAGATTTTTTTTGTATTATTATAATTATAAATATAGTAATATTCCAAATTTTGGAACATGGAGTTTTAGGTTTATAAGTCTCACATCAACTGGGAAGGCGAACGAACGAAGCATGCAAGGTGTGGAGACCCCTTGTGGACGCGTTTTGATGAGCAGCCAAAAACAAAACCATGAGGCCTTGTGTGCCAAAGCGGATAATATCCATAAGTGAGTGCCTGTGACCGGGAAGGCGAACGAAGCATGTCTTATAAGGGTGTGGAGGCTAGGCCCAGCCAAAAACAAAACTGTGAGGCCTTATGTGCCAAAGCGGACAATATCCACAAGTGAGTGCCTAAGATGTTACAATAAGACTGAGATAAGAAGGCTGCTAAGCTTTTAGAAGTCCAAAGTGTTTTATGCTTACTATGAGGAAAAGATCATTGGTATTTTTATTCTTTGCAATCAGGGTAAGAAACCAAATATTAACTTGAATGGTAAATAAGCTTGTGATATTTGATTGGTAGATGATAGATGGACATGTGTTCAGTTGGATAGTAGATGAACATGTGTTTAGTAGTTGGATAGTATATAGACATATTATAGTTGAAAGGTGGTTGTGACCTAGAAATTCTATAAATACCTCATCTCTTCTCTTCTTCCTCACCCACACACAAAAATTCACACACACACGTGCAATCAAAGATGAGAAAGTGAGAGAGAAGAAAGAGAAGGGGGTGGTAATTATTTGAAAGTTTTGTGGCAACTTTTTGGTGATTATTTGGGAGTTACAGGGTAACAGGTAACTCTATACTTTTGTGAATTATGTATACTTAATCATGAATGATTTTTTTAAAAAAAAAATGGATTGACTTGTATGTACTTGTGTGTGTATTGTAAATTATAATATTATCATAATTAAAAATAAAAAATTATAGTATGGTCCTCAAATTTCAGAAATGACAGTTTAGTCTTAAATTTCAAACCGACGGTTTAGTCCTTTGAATTTTAAAAAAGACATTTTATTCAACAAAGCTTTATCGGATGTTGGCTTTATTATTATTATTATTATTATTATTATTATTATTATTATTATTATTATTATTATTATTATTATTATTATTATTATTATTTATGATATTTGATATAAGGGTTTAATACCTTTTTACAATTTTGCCCTTGGAAGTTTACAAAGAAGAGCAACAATTCAACGGTCAAGATCAACGGATAGGCAAGATTGCTATGTTTTTAAAACTTCCAGGGCAAAAATGAGACCAAAAAATTTCCAGGTGACCAATGCTACTTAGGCTAAATTTCTATGGCAAAAATGATATTTTGGATGATAAGATTTCTTTATGCTACCACTCAGTGCACAGTGGATGGTACTTGTCAGGGCCTCTTCTTCCATGTTTTCCTCTAGCCAGGATTACATTGGAGTTATGGGATATGTGACACCTCTTTAGTTGTGTTCTTTTAAGGAAGGGAGTCATAGTCTTACTTAATCTCTATACTTTTGGCCGGGTGTATCTTAAGTTTTGGTAAGCTTGGGACAATTCAGTTAAATGGATGAGTTTCTATTGGATTATGCGTTAGCCTATGGCTTCCAGTCAGCGGTATAAAGTTGGACGGTGATATAAGGGAGGCATTGCATAATATATTATGTGATTGAAATGGTTACTGAGACGTAAAGTCTCATCCTATTAACACATTGCCTTGAAAGCTCTTTTATACTCCTAATACATTATGTTATTTTTATTTTGCCATGACCCTAAGACAGAATTGTATTTACTATTAAATATTTTGGGAATGTTGGATTTGTGAAATGGATTTTGAGTTGAAATAATGATATTTTGATGATTTGGATGTTGAGCATCTTTGTTGGCGATATTTCAAATACTTTTGGGTGTTGGATTTGGGTTTTTGTCGGCGATATTTCAAATACTTTTGGGTGTTGGATTTGGGTTTTTTGATATCAAAGCTAAAACCTCGAGGTCGTGGCAAAATAAATATCATATAACATGTACACTTTTGTTTAGAATTTACATGTTTTATTTATTCCATAGGAGGGGAGAATGGTGAGGACTCGAAAGACTAATTCAACCCCTGCTCCGCATCAAAGTGGTCCTTCTCCTGAGGATATAACAATGCCATTTTATCGGAGTTACAAGATATAATCCTGGACGTGAGAGCGAAAAAGTGAATAAGCATGAAAGGTATGAACTAGCAATAAGAAGAGGCCAATGTGATAATCATGAGAAGGAAGAGTCCTAATAGGGAAAATACTCCTACGTATCATTAGTCTATGAGTGGCAGTCGTACTTGCACTGAATTTAATTATGGTAGACTTCTCACAGAAGTTTAGGGAAAATTCCAGAAGTTTGTTTCTCCAATGTTTCAGGGGAAGTTAGACCTAGTCGAAGCACTGGTTAAAGAGTCTAGAATTTTTTTAAAAAGTTATTGAGATCAAAAGGTGCTAGTTGTTGCTAAGCAATTGATGCAAAAAGCGGCTCAAGAATGGTGGGAAAGCACCAAAATTAATGAAGACACTAAGATGACTTGGGAGGAGTTTAGGGAAAAGTTTGAAAAATATTATTTCCCTACTTCTATCTACAAAGGAGACTAAATTCCTTACTTTCAAAAGGAGACTTACACGAAAAAGAATTCATCGCTCGATTTTTGGAATTGTCTAAGTTTTGCAAACATTCGCAAAACAACTCTAAATAATTAGTAGAAATAGTTATGCTGGATTTAAAAACGGCTTTGTCACCATTCATTGATGAGATTAAGGATTTTGAAAAGATGTGTGACAAATTACGCACAATAGCTAGGAGCAAGCGAGAAGAAGAAGCTGAGAAAAAGGGATTCCAATCCAGAGCTACACCTCCCATGAGACCTTGGGAGGAATTACTAAGACGCGCAGTCAAAGCTTTAGTGGTGTGGGGACGCGATTTAGTCAGCCATCAAGGAGTCATTTTAGTGGACTTCAGAAGAGTCAATTTAGTGGAGGTCAAAACTGTTATAGGGGATCCATAGCTCCTATTGCTAGACCATCTAACAGTCAGAAGTGTGCCAAGTATGGAAAAATACACCAAGGCCATTTGTGTGATTTGTTACAAGTGTGGAAAGCCAGGACACATCTCTAGTTTTTGTGAGGAAGGCTCTTGAGGAGCCAATGATGCTAGAGATGCAGTTATAGGCAGAGTGTTTGCGCTATCATATCAGGAGGCCAGTGCTTCACCAAAATTAAAGGTATTCTCAAACTGGCCTTGAATTTGAAGCTTTATTCGGTGTTGAACACTCTTTTATATTGTGTGTGCATTGTATGTCTTGATTGAATTTAAGTATATGCGAATTGCCTTTTGATATGATTATTTCTACACCTGCGGGAGCTTCGGTGAAAACTTATAGAGCTTGCTTGAATTGTATAATTGAGTTTGATAGTAGAACCTCAATTGTAGATCTTGATCATTTCTACCCATGAATGATATTGACATGATAGTGGGAATGGGTTGGTTGTCAGCAAATGATGTCATGCTTTGGTTGTAAGAGAAAAAAGATTGAGTCTAGACCATAATTGTTGTCTGCAATGCAAGTCGAACAGTTTATTCGTAGGGGTTGTTTCGCGTACATGGTGTTTTTAGCAAAAGTGGAGGAAGGGATAAGAGACATTGAAGTGGTGAACAATTTTTTAGAAGTATTTCCAAAAGAGATGACAGGTTCCTAGAGATAGAAGTAAAATTTTCTATTGGTCTTGCACACGGGGACTATTTCTAAAGCTCCTTACCGACTGTCTTAGTCAGAACTAGTAAAATTGAAGAAGCAAATTGAAGAGTTAATGGGATTCATTACCCAACATATCTCCTTAGGTTGTGGAGAAGAAAGATTGGAGCCTGAGACTACAAAGATACTGCAAGATCAATGATTTACTTGATCAATTGATTAGAGCATCCATATTCTCTAAGATTGATCTCAGATCAAGCTAGCACCAGTTAAGGGTCAAAACTAAAGATATCTTGAAAACTGCATTCAGAACTAGATATGGCCACCATGAATTTCTTGTTATGCCATTTGGGCTAACAAACGCTCTCTAGCTGTTTTCATGGATTACATGAAAAGAATTTTCAGGCCATATTTGGATAAATTTGTAGTGTTATAGGTGTTGAGATAACACAAGCTTTATGTGAAGCTGTCTAAGTACAAATTTTGGTTAAAGTAAGTAAAATTCCTAGGATATTATAGGAGATTCAATAAAGGCTAGATAGTTATGCCCTTAACAAATTTTGAAGACAAAGTTGACTACGATACCGGTACTTATAATTCCATATCCTACTCAGGCCCATCGTGGTTCTACTATCAAACTCAATTATACAATTCAAGCAAGCCCTGGAAGCTTTTATCGAAGCTCCCGCCAGTGTAGAAATAATCATATAAAAAAGCAATTCGCATATATTTAAATTCAATCGAGGCACACAATGCGCACAATATAAAAGAGTGTGCAAAACTCGAATCAAATAAATAAAAATTCAATTTCAAGGCCTTGGAGTTTGAGGATACCTTTAATTAGATTTGGTAAATCATTGGCCTCCTGATGTGATAGCACGAACACTCTGCCTAAAACTACAGCTCTAGCATCATTGGTTCCTCGAGAGCCTTCCTCACAGAAGAACCTGAAGATGTGTCATGGCTTTCCACACTTATTATAATAGTATAATTCTAATATATTATAATAAAGTTATTATAATAATTTTATTTTAATAATCTTTTAAATTTTTAATTAAACATATTTTAATTATTTTATTATTTATATTGTTTGTTTATGTTTTTTATTATATTCTTTTTTTTAATTCTAAATTTTAATTATTAAATTAAATTCTTTTTTTATACGTAGTATTTGAATTTCAAAATCTCAAATTTCTATTAGAATTAGAATAGAATTCGATTTTATTTTATTTTTAGATTCTTTACACAATCTCCTTGGTGTATTTTTCCATACTTCTGACTATTAGTTGTTCTAGCAATAGGAGTTGTGGATCCCCCCATAAGAGAGTTCTATAGTTGACTCCTCTAAAGTCTACTGAAATGACTTCTTGATGGTCTACCAGAATGATTTCTTGATGGCTGACTAAATCGTATCCCCACATCACTGAAGCTTTGACTGCGTGTCTTAGTAATTCCTCTCATAGATCTCATGGGAGGTGTAGCTTTGGATTGTAATCCCTTTTTCTTAGCTTCTTCTTCTTGGTTATTGTGCGTAATTTGTCACACGTCTTTTCAAAATCCTTAATCTTATCAATGAATGGTGACAAAGCCATTTTTAATCTGGCCTAACTTTTTCTACTAACCGATCACACATCCATTTAGAGTTGTTTTGCAAATATTTGCAAAATTTAGACAGTTCCAGAAAACAAGCAATGAATTCTTCTTCGTGTAAGTCTCCTTGATTGAAAGTATGGAATTTAGTCTCCTTTGCAGTCTTATAGAAGGGAAATAATGTTTTTTGAACTTTTTTCCCTAAACTCCTCCCAAGTCATTTTGGTGCTTTCTCACCATTCTTGAGCTTCTTTTGCATCAATTGCTCAGGAACTGGCACCTTTTGTTTTGAGCCGATCTCAATAACTTCAAAAATATTTTTCTAGATGCTTCAGCCATTCTTTGACTGGGTGTAGCTTCCCCTCGAACATTGGAGGAGCAAACTTTGGGAATTTTTCCCAAACTTCTTCAGTAATGGTGTGGTATAGCTGCCACTAGTAGATTGATGATCCCCTATTGGGACTTTTCTTCTTCTCATGTTCGCTCTCACATTCAAGATTATATCTGGTAACTCCTATTTAACACATTAGAACTAAATAAGAAACAGGTAGCTAAACAAATTCTTATTTTGCCCCGAGCTCTAAAAAGTTTAAAGAAAACAGTTGGAAAACAAAATTCATTGAACGTTTAGCTCTTTGATACAAAAATGTAACACCCAAATACTTGACCAAAGTATTTGAAATATCGCCAACAAAGATGCTCAAAATATCACTATTTCAACTCAAAATCCATTTCACAAATCCAACATAGGATGAGATTACACGTCTCAGTAACTACTGAGAGTTTCTACCATACACAAACAAATCACATATGACAAAAAACAGGAGCTGATTACATATATACCACATAATTCTCATACAAAATTAATCATCATTATGTCATTGTATGAAATAATATGCAATCTCCCTTATATCCTTGTCCATCCTAGTACAGCTAACTCGAGCCATAGTAATCCAACAGAAAACTCATTCATTTGACTGGATAGTTCTAAGTTCACCAAAACTTAAGATACACTCCACGGGTAGAAAAAAGGCTTTTAAGACCGGACGAAAGAGGTATCGTAAGACCATATCTGTGGCCGATCTTGTTCCAGGCGGTCTTAAAAGTCTGTTACTCTTAAGACCGGATGCACGTCCGATCTTAAAAAAACACTTTAAGACCGGACTTTTTAAACATCTGGTCGTAAAAGTCCTTTTTTTAAAAAAAATAGAAAAGAAAAGAAAAAGAATGAACTTTTAAGACCGTATATATTTTCAAATCCGGTCTTAAAAATTCCTTTCTATGAAAAAAAAGGGGTGAGATTGTAGATGCCTGAGCCACCGCCTTAGAGAGAACTCTGTTTCCAGATCTTTCACCAGAGGAACTAAAACAAATAGATTCAGAGAGGAAAGTACCTAAGCTGCCTTAGAGAGAACTCTAAGAAGAGGTAGACGAAGAAGAAGGAACAAAGAAAATTTTGGTGGAAGCAAAAAAAAACGATACAAGGACAAAGAGGGAGGTCAGGAGAGGAGTAATACAATTTTGCGTTCCTCGAAGAAGTTATGGGAAGCCATTCATCTATCTTCTTCTACTCCTCCGTTCGCTTATCTATCTGTCATTTTTGTGTGTGCACATCTCAATATATTCAAAAAAAAAACAACAAACAAAAACAATCGATCGAGAACGCAGAAATAAGCAAAACAGACATAATAGGTTTACCTCAAGAGAGGCGCGATTGCGGCGAGATTCGTTCCCCATGGAAATCAAGTTTGGAGCTTTGTTGTCGCTGAGAAGGAGGAGATGAGAAATAAAACAAAGAAATAAGAAATTGATATTTAATTTCAAACTTAAGCCGAAATCTACGTTAATGATTTACTATCGTTGCGTTTCTGTTTCTGTGGCTCAACAACAATATATATATATATATATATATATATTTTAATTTAATTATATCTCAACAACAATTTGTTGAGATATAATAACAAATTGTTGTTGAGATATAACTAATTAATATATATATATATATATTGTTGTTGAGCCACGGAAACAAAAACGCAACGAACACGAACTCGAACTCAACCGCATAAATCATTCTCGAATTGTTGTTGAGCCACAAATCTCTGAAATCTGAGGCTATGGTAGCCACTGTGAATGCGCGGGGTGGGGAAGTGAAATGAGAAGAGAAACGAGAAAATCAATGGGAAGTGGAGGGAACTAGAAAAGGAATAATGAAAATTCAATTTTCGTTTGCCGCGCCTAATGAAAATCTTTAAGACCAGTTGTTATCAAATTGAAGTCTTAAAAGTTAAACTTTTAGACGATTTCTTTGTAACATTCGGTCTTTAAAAAAATAGACATTTTATTTATTTTTTTATTTTTAACTTTTTAGACCGGATATTTAAAACATCTGGTCTTAAAAGTAATATATATATTTTTTTTAAAATAGACTAGTTCTTTTTAACATCTGGTCTAAATAGTTCTCTTTATATTTACAAAATTGCCACCGGTCATACTTTTAAGACCGGATCCTTTTTAATCTGTTCTTAAAAGTGTTCTTTATATTTATAAAATTGCCACCGGTCATACTTTTAAGACCATATCCTTTTTAATCCGGTCTTAAAAGTGTTCTTTATATTTATAAAATTGTCACCAGTCATACTTTTAAGACCGGATCCTCTATAATCCGGTCCAAGAAGTTCTTGATATTTACAAAACTACCAACGGTCATACTTTTAAGACCGGTGTGTCAATACTCCGGTCTAAATGAGATGGTCTTAAAGCCCTTTTTTGCACTAGTGCTCGATTAAATGTTAGCTTAAGTATGGACTTTAAAATACAAATTAAGGAGGTGTTACATGTCTTATAACTCCATTGTAAACCCATCCAGAGGAAAACATGGAAGAAAAGGCCCTGACAAGTACCATTCACTGTGCACCAAGTGATGACATAAATAACTTATCATACAAATTTCTCCTTACAGATCCCATCAAAATACATATGTCATGATAATTACATTCAATAAAAAAAGGGTACATTAAATCATATAAACATTCCAAAAAAGGAAATAATAACTAAATATTATCAAAAATTTCTGAAATTTCGGGACTAAACTGCCATTTTCATTTTTTTTATCATAATATTATAATTTATAATACATACACACATACATGTAATTAGTCCATTTTTAAAAATAAATAAAAATTCATAATCATACACATTTCACAAGTATATAGAAGAATATCCAGAGTTACTTATTACTCTATAGCTCACAAATAATCACAAGAAAGTTGCCACAAGGCTTCCACCTTACTCTCCTCCTTCTCTCTCTTTTCTCCCTCCTCTCTGACCGTGTGTGTGTGTGTGTGTGAAAATTTGTGACGGGTGAGGAAGAAAAGAAGATATGAGGTATTTATAGAATTTTTGGGTCTCAATCACCTTTCAAGTATCACTTGTCCATCTATCCAACTACCAAACACATGTTCATCTACCATTTAAGTTAATATTTGGTTTCTTACCCTAATTGCAAAGAATAAAAATACCGATTACCTTTTCCTCATGGCCATAAGACTTTGGACTTCTAAGAGTATCTTAGTCTTATTCCTAAACTCCCTTGTTCCAAAAATTTGGGGTATTACTATATATATATATATATATATATATATATATCTTAAATTCTACTTTTTAGAAAATTTACTCTCATACTGAGTAATTACATGGTAAATTTTAATTACCATAAATTAATTTCTCCTGAAGTATGAAAAAAAATTCAAGATGTTACAACTTTGGACGGGTTCGAATCCCACCTTTGTCAACAACATGTTTAAGACAACCCTTCCCTTCGTCTGTGAGTTTAGTGGTTGAATGGTTGGGACAGGCTCACGAAAGGGAGTGACTTTAATTCCAAAGGTTTGACATCAGATCCTGCACAGGTTCGAATCTCACCTCCATCAAAGTGACTTTGATTCCTAATGCTTTACTGCAAATCCTGCATGGGTTCCCACCTCTGTCAACAACATGTTCAAGACACCTTTGTTCATAGGGGTATGTTTTTTATAAATAAAAAAAAATTAACTTTATACTCAACATAGTTAAAGTGTTTGATTTTATTTTTTATTTTTCCAAATGTGATTAGGTAACTCTTTTAATTTCAGTACATGTCAAAAGAAAAGGAATTGAGTACAGGTGGAACAAAGTCAGCAGAAAGTGTATATGAGATTAAAAAGAATCAGGTTCATGCCATTTTCCTACGAAGAATTCAAGCTTTTGATATGATTGTTAGCATTTCATTTATAAGGTTTTGGTATCAGATCATGCATGATTCAAATCCCACCTCTATAAAAACCAAGTTTAAGACAACCTTTTATCTGTGGGTTTAGCGGTTGAAGGATTGGACAAGCCCACACAAGGGAGTGACTTGAATTCCTGAGGTTAACTCAGATTTGCCACTACTAGTGTCAGTGTTTCATTCCTAAGGTTTGACATCAAATCATGCATGGGTTTGAATCGCACCTCCATCAAAAACAAGTTTAAGAACAACCTGTAGTGGGGGTTCAGCTATTGAAGGGTGTTGGAAATTATGCCCTAGGGGCAAGTCATTGTACTTTAAACATTAATGTCATTTAAAGTATTCTCCATTTAGTTATCATTTTCATTTGCATGTTTATAGTGATAACTGTATCCTTGGATATATCTTATATAGATTATCCTAACGCGTGAGCGAAGATGTAATAACACCAGTATGACTTTGATGAGGTATGGAAATACGAATCAAAGTCATAGGCACTTGTAAGAGTACAAGGTGCTAGACCGACCCACTATGAGAAAGCTGCATGGATTTAGTCATAAGCTTATCTCATGTATAACTGTGTCACAACGCCCTTTGACATGAGATCATCATGGATTCCTACATGAGAGTCACTGATCTTTGGCCTAGTCAAAATTCATCTTTGACCGGGTGATGATAAAGGCTTGGATTGAGATTAGTGGTTTTCATGCAGAGGAATGTGAATGGTCAAGATGGAATTTGTCCCTCACATTTGTAGAGAGATAATACTGGGCCCCTCGATGAGTGAGTCTGAGAAATGTATGGTCATACTACGATGGAAAGGAGTTTCCATTCAATTATTAGACTACTCAAAAATCGAGAAAGTAATGGTCAAGAACAGGAAGTTGACATTATCCATTCCTCATCCTTGACCAAATTATAGCAAGGGACGTGACATGGTTGTATGATAGGTTGTATCGTATCATCAATCCTCATATGAATTGGGTAACCGCAATGTCTTGCTAGAGGCCGCTTGCGACTTGTGGGCTGGTACAGTATTGGCCCGCTGCCAATCTCATGTGGGCCTGCAAAGTCGCACACAAGAATAGCCCAACACGAGCAATAGTGTCCAGATTCATTGAATCTTAGATATATCTAAATTCAATGAATACTGCATTTAATCTAGGATGGATATATATATATATATTATTATTATTAAATTCGAAAATAATATAATATTATTATTTAATAGAGATTATAATATTATTATATAATATTTGTTTTGTATTTAATTTATTTGATAAATTGAATATCTAAAACAAATAGAGATATTGTATCTCGATTTAATTTTCGAATAAAGATATCATATATATGATTTAATTTGAATTGAGATATAGTATCTCAAATTTAATTAAATAGATAGATATCATATCTCATATTTAATTTATAGAGATAAATTAAATAATTCGGATTAAATAAATAGATTAGATTATATCTATGAGATAGATTTAATTAATATATTATTTTAATCCAAATTCAAATTTCAAGATTAATAAGGATTAATTTTGAATATATAATACGCCTATTGAGTTTTGAAAAAACCTACGGGACATTTTGCAAGACGTATTAGGAAAGCCGTGAGAAACCCTAGAGAGAAAAGAAGAGACGCGAAAATACTGAAGGCGCTAGCATACTGCCGTCGATGTTAGAGACTGTTCGTGTGGATACCGATAGAGGGAGTGGATTCGCAAAGTTGGCTCCTGTTGATCCAGTAGGACGCACACGAGATCAAACATAGGTACGATTCTTTACTACCCGATTTAAACGTCGTTGATAGATCCTCTTCTATGGGATTCGTAAAATTGTAATGGATGAAATCCTTCCGCTGCGCGTACGGATCCCTTCAGTCCTTAGTTCAGGTACAAGATATTATTATTACCACCTGAACAATTAGACATCCAACCTTGAATCGCAACAACCTATTACAAGAGTGAAGCTCTACCAATTGAGCTATATCCCCCGAGCCAAGTGAAGCATGCATGAATGAGTGAGATCCTTCTTAGCGCAGCTGAGCCATCCTGGACTTGAACCAGAGACCTCACCCATGAAGTAAATCATCACACCTACGGTCCAACCAATTGGGTGAAAATCAATAGATTCCTTTTTGAGAGTGATTGTACTACACTTTCCAAGTGTGCTTGTTCCCCCTTCTTCCTTACCATGGCAAGTCTTTGTGAAATAATTCTGATAAGAAGAAAAAAGAAGGACAAGCTCACCAAAGGGAGTGACTTCAATTCTTGAGGTTAACTCTATCACTGGTTAAAGTTTCTTTTCTAAGGTTTGACATTAGATCCTATAAGCACTCCAAGTGTGCTTGTTCCCCATCTCTTCCTTACCATGTAGAGCCGGGAAATCGGGCCAAGCCCATCGGGCCGGCCCTTTTAAGCCCCTTCAAGGGTAGTTTAATGACAATTAGAGTAGTTTAATGAAATAAACCCTAAAGGGCCGGCCTTGTAGGGTCTCAGGCTTAAAAGGGCCGGCCCTGAAGGGCCTCGGGTCGGCCCTGCAGGCCTTTATTATAATTATTTTTTGGATGTATGGATTCACATATGATGGTAATTTACTAATTTATATGTATTTTGTACTTGTTATAACTATACTCTAATTTTATGATTTGGTTTATTATTTGTTGCAGATAAAGATTATGGATGTGTTCATGAAGCGGGAGAAGAAATTCATGATATTCTTACTCATGAATCAGACAGAGCCTACTCAAAGAGAAGCACAATCAAATGTCTTTGAAATTGATGATAGTGGCGAAGATGACGACAATAATAGTCATCTTACTAATGTCGCTTAGTGGTATGCTTCTTATGTTTTATGTGAGTTATTTGTAAACATAGTTTACTTTTGATTATGAATTAGTAACTATGCTTATTTGTTGGATGATTCATGTTGTTTTGATATTAATGTTGACAACATTTATTTAATAAATTAGAACTTTAATTGTTGTAATTTACTAATTATATTTCCTTGAAAAAAAAAAGCGGAGGAAAAATAATTAAAATTTGGAATAGTAACTTCCGGGCCGGAGGGCCGGCCTTGGCCCTGGTGCTCTCAGGCCGGGCTTTGAAAAACATATGTTTTTCTTACCCCGGGCCCTGGAGGGCCGGCCCTGTCTTCACGGGCCGGCCCTGATTCCCAGGCAAGTGTTTGTGAAATAACCCTGATGAGAAGAAAAAAGAAGGACAAGCTCACCAAAGGGAGTGACTTCAATTCCTAAGATTAACTATATATCACTAGTTAGAGTTTCTTTTCTAAGGTTTGACATCAGATCCTATATGATTTCAAATCCTACCTCCATCAAAAACATTTTTACGACAAACTCACCAAAGGGACTTTGATTCTTAAAGTTAGTAGTACATTCATAAAGTCTGACATACATAGGTTAGAATCATACCTCCGTTAAAAACAGGTTTAAGAGGACCCTTCGTCTGTGGGTTCAGTGGTTGAAGGGTTGGACAAGCACACCAAAGGAGTGACTTCAATTCTTGAGGTTAAATCCGATTTTTCACTGTTTGGCGGCAGTACATTCATATGGTTTGACACAGATCTTGCATGAGTTCGAATCCTACCTTAGTCAAAAAGAGGTTTAAGAACAAACTATTATGGGTTTAGGTTAAATAAGTTTTTTCAATTTTTAGCGGTACATTCATATGGTTTGACATTAGATCCTGCACGGGTTTGAATCCTACCTCTGTTAAAAACAAGTTTAAGAATAAACCTTCGCTAATGGATTTTAGCGGTTGAAGGGTTAGACAAGCTCACCAAAGGGAGTGACTTCGATTCTTGAGGTTAACTCAAATTTGTCTTTAGTTAGTTGTTCATTCATATGGTTTGACATCAGATCTTGCACTTTCTCAAAAACAGGTTTAGTGTAAAGTCCTTTCTTTAACTCTTTGACTGAATAATATTTCATCACCTATCAAAATGTCTAAATCAGATCCACATGTTTAAAACAAATAACTATAAAGGTTTCAAGTATAAAATTGTCAAATTATAAATCTTCACTTTTTATTCAACATTCTAAATTGATTAAAACTTTAATAACACCTTTAAATGAATCATTTAAGTCCAATATAGAATAATTTATAGACTGATTATATTCATTATAAAATTTTATATCAACTAAATAACAAAAGTAAACCGATTAAATTAACTATTAATCATCCTCTACATTTCTATAGTTATATATTGACAAAAACCTTCCAAACAGGAGCTTGCCAATCCATAAGTACACTATGAAGTTACAAATGTTGCATAAAACCCTAACCCCAAAATATTTTCTAATTAACAAAAAAAGTAGCAAGGGAAAATTATTAGAACAATTTTTATGAAGTGAGTTTTGTGATTATAAGTGATTTTATCTAAGCAAACCAGATAGAAGAAATGGCTAAAGCGACGTTGGAGGAGGAAAAAAGAAGTTTCGGACACTCTCTCTCTTTTCTGTTTGAAGTGACCATTGGGGAAAAATAGTACTATTTAACAAAATAGCCTAAGCAAAAATTACAACTAGAGACCCCTTCAATTTCCTGATTTTATTTTTTTCCTTTTAAACTTTAATTATTTTAATCCATTCTTTTTGTATAAATATTTCTTTATTTTTTTTATTTTAAATTTCCATTTTTTTATGCTTATAATCATATTTTAAATAAACCCCTTGTTATTTTAAAAATTATAAGATAAATTCATTTATCATAATTAATTCTTTTTAATTGTGATTAAATTCTAAAATAAAAATTAAGATTCCTGAGACTATCACTGCTAGGATAGGCATCCCATACTCAGGTAAAGTGCGGATTTTACATGGTTACTCAAAGGGTTGTATGTGACTGACATATGACTCGGTTGTGTGTAATTGACAGATGACTGGGTTGTATATGACCAGGCAAGGAGTTGTAGGAGTTGTGTGTGACGATGTCCTTACCTTGCCCTTGCCCTTGCCCTTGTCGGCCCTTATCATTGTCATTCATGCCCCCATCAATGTTCTTTCACTTGTCGTTGACAAGTGACATTGATAAGTGAAAGAACATGAATTGAAAAGTGATGGAGCATAAATGACAATAGTAAAAGAAAACAATAACAACAATGAGGGTAAAAACAAGGAGGCCCTTAGGGATTTCTTACTAATTTGGTGATCTTAAGGGACCTAGTTGTAGTAAATTGCCCTACTTTAGAACCTGAGTGCAATTTTCCCGTTTTTTAATAAGATCTTCTATAAGTAAGGGTCCTTCCAACATTATAAAAAGGCCGGCTTAGTATACAAGGCTCTCACTATGTGAGGTCTGAGGAGGGATATATGTATGTAACCTTACCCCACAAACATAAAGGTTATTTCTAGGATTTGAACTAATGACCTCCAAATCACATGGCATCAACCTTCCCACTGCGCCTAGGCTCACCATCTCCTTCCAACATTAAAAGTCTCGGAAATTTCAGTATTAGGAGAAAGTTTAATATATAATCAGATCTTCTGGGCTTGAAGTAATGTTGTCATAGTCATTGAAAGTAAAATGCATAAACAATTATTAAACAAATGCTTGGGGAAAACACGTAATAAATAACCATCAAGATCCAAAGCAAACACCATTATACTTTTTCAAATAAAATTTTGTGAAAAGCATAAATGCTGCTACTTATTATACTATATTTGCTTCACATCCCATCCAGCAAATGTTGTGATAAGCAACCTCAACAACTTGAGCTTGTAGTCTTGTCTGAAGGAAGTATAATTTTTTCAGGAACTTGTGTGCACCACACCGTTTAGAGATTTGCATATTTAGACTAAGTTGGCCTTGGTTCAAGAAACTTGGGGCACAAATCAGTTCGTCATTGGAAACTACTTAATCACCATATAAGTTCAAATTAGGCATGTCCATGGACCAGACCGGGTTGGGGGTCAACCCGGGGTCTGGTCCAGGAGGGACCTCGGACTGGACAATCCAGCCCCGAGGTCCGGTCCGGTCCATTTGGCCGGACCCCGGACGGTCCAGGGGGACCGCCTGGACCCGTCGAGGACCAATTTTTTTTTTGAAATTTTTTTCTTTTCTCACTTCCAGAACAATAATTAAATCAATGAAAGACCTGCGGGACAATAAATAAACATGCAAACATCTTAAATTCAATCCTAAACCCATAATAATCTCCAACAACATGTCATTAAACAAGAATACAATATAAAATATAGGCATGTTTTTATAAAGCCAAGTAAATTTTATAAGCCAAACCACAAATCAATACTGGAGTGAAAGGGAGTGAAGTCACAAATTTGGCTAGGGTGCCCAATGAGAGATTGATGCAATGGATTTTTTTATTAAAAAAATTAAAAAAAAATTAAAAAAAAAAAAAAAAAAAAAAAAAAAACATTTTCGGGCCAGACCGGACCAGTCCATATGATCGAACCCCTGGACCGAAGTCCGGTCCGTCTTTGACCGGACTGTCAGTGCAGTGCGCTTGAATGGTCTCGGACCAGACCGGGTCGGGCCACCTGGACCACCGGGTTTTTTGGACATCCCTAGTTCAAATGATTGAAAAAATCACATCAAATAGATTCACTAATAATAATGTTTTTCCATATCCTGGTTAACAACTTCTGTTTTACATGTTTGTAGGCTAAAAGAGCTTTGAGGGCATTGAAGGCAGTGGTGAGGCTGCAAGCAATATTTAGAGGAAGGAAAGTAGGAAAGCAAGCAGCTATCATTACGGTGCTTGCATGTTCTTGTTAAAGTTTAGGCACGTGTAAAGGCTATGAATGTAAGGATATCTCCAGAAGGGAAGGCTGTTCAGAAATTATTAGATGATTATCGCAGACAAGCTACTGATCCTGTTAAGCAGGCTGAGGTATGTATAATCTTCTCAACCTCTTCACATTTTTTGGCAGATACTAAGGTTTTTGTTTTTGTTAACATGTGAAATTCTGTACCTGAAATTTCCAAGAAGGATGGTGTAACATTCCAGGAACTGTAGATGAAGTAGTTAAAGCAAAGATACAAATGAAGCAAGAGGCAGTCATCAAATGGGAGAGAGCTATGTCTTATTCTCTCTCTACTCAGGTAAACTATCTTTGAAACATTAGACTCAGGCATATACAATAAATTTCTTAAATTTTTTGGGTTCTAATTTCTTAATTTGAACAGTTAAGAGTGAGTGGTAGTCCAAAATCAAGAGGCACAAAGACAGTGAACAAGAGCTTGTAAGAGCAATGGATGACACTGAAGCCATGGGAAAGCAGGTTGATGGAAGAAGGTACCTATTATGCCTCACCTGAAATTACTCCTTTGTCCATGAAAACCGATGACCTTGTTCATGAACAACAAAGCAAGAAGGTTGTCTTACCAAAAGAGAAACTTTGGGAAACAACAAAGGTTGGCTTAGTCAACCTCACAAAGGGTTTTAGTTGAACAACTTGTTGTGACTTGTGAGAGTTGAAGAAGAGGGATAATGTAGTGTGGAGAATTATGGGATAGTGTGTAGAGAATACAAGTGGTTTCCTACCAAGTAGCATATTACAAGTAGAGAATACAAGTATATTAAAAAGTTATGAATTTATAAATAAATGATGAATAGGTTTTTTTATATTTTTTAAAGAGTAAATACCCTTTTGGGTCCCTAGAAAAAAACACGGACCCCATTTTGGTCCTTCACACAAAGAAATGCATTTTTAGTCCCTGAAAAAAACGAATAAGGGTCGATTGGTGAACATTTTTGTCCCTCGCAAATTTTCAAAAAGTCATTTTTAGTCCATAAAAAAGTTTCATTTTAGTCCTCCGTGTTTTTTGTCGGGGACCCAAAAGGGTATTTACTTTTTTTAAAAGAAGAATTTAAACTTTGTACAAGCACAGTTAACTTTTAAATAAGAGAATTGATAAAGAGTAAAATAATTTTTTTTGTCAGAAGATAAAGAGTAAAAATATAAGAAGCAGGAATGATAAGCAATGTAAACGAAAACAAGTCATATGTTTCAACAAATAAAGTTGAGATTACTTTTTTTTTTTTGCCAACAAAAAATAAAGTTTATTAAATGGATCATGTAATTAAACAAAAACAGTTGACAATGCGGAGCAAAATATGTTTAGCCTAATTCTACTAGAGAAAAAAATTGTAGACCACTTGAATAGTACAAAACCTGTAATTTAAGGATATGAATATTGTAATTTAATTTTTTTAAAAAAAAAATCTATCTTTGCGTAGTCTAAGCACATTTACAGTTATTTTTTCCCACGAAGAAACTAATTAAATTGAAATCAGCATAAATTAAAAATGTCTTAGAGGCAAAAAGAAAACAACCAATAAAATGAAAATATACAACAAATTCCAGACATAAAAATTAGAACTAAAAATTACCACATTTACTAGTATTACCACTACTAGTCAGGACAAATATGTAATTTTAGATTCTAAATATTGTAATTTATTTTAAAAAAATTGTATTTTGTTTTCTGGGTTTGTGTAGGGAAGGCACCACCAAGTCTCAGCAGTCAGCACTCTTTATGCAGCTTTCGCAGTGGGCGATCGCCGATCTCCTCACTGAATCATACGACGGAGCCACCGGAACATCGACAGAAATACCAAACCCTTGCAGCCCGAGTCCCTCTATCTCTATGCCCATGGACGGGGAGAGGATTTTCTCATAATCTTGTTTCTCATTTTCTCTCATTGGCCCATCTAGGCTATTGATTGAGAAGAGTAGAGAGAAGTTAAAATAGTATTGTCATTGATTAAACAGATATGATTTAAAGATTATGAGGGATAATGAGAAAAATATGGGGAGAGAAACCCAACCCTCTTCAACTTCACACTAGTACTTCGGGGCAGATTTCTTTTTCTTCTCGTAATCCCATTTTCACCCTTGGATGAAAAAATGGACGGTTGATTTAATATTTTCTAAAACAATTATGATAATGTTCTATAAATTATTATTTTTATAAATTTTGTTTGTATTACAAGTATAAATTGAGTAGATCATGATTTAAAGTTTAAGTTTATTTATTCATGGAAATTATTAGTTTTATAAAATATTAAATCTAGACCATTGATTTTTTCAAATATGAGGGTGGAGATAAGATAATCTTCACACTAGTACTTCATTTATTACTATTCCGTACAAATCTGTAATTTTTTGATAATACTTAATAAAAAAATTGTCTTTTTCCCGAGTTTGCGCAGGGGCGAAGTCTAAGCGCATTTATGACTAGCGCTTCTTCTATTTTTGGAATTGGGGACCTAATGGTCCCGGGCAGGGTCGAACCTGATATAAAAGCTGAATAGACCAGCATCATACCACTGCACTACCTAACCTGAGTGCTTGGTAGCGCTTCTTCTATTAATTGCTGCATCAACGTAACACGCCAGTTTGCTTCCAACGGCTATATTTCATTTTAGAAATTAATTACGGGTTTAATGTTTAAAATCCTTTCCAGATTTTTATTTCCAACGGCTAATTTTTTTTTCCAACTCGCTAAAATATGACCGTTGGAACAGGGAGCGACCCCTATCAGCTTCGTTGCCTCATTCTATATAAGACCCATGAGCGTACCGAGATTAGATTGATGATTCCGAAGAGACGCTCTCCATGCAAGAGCCCAGAAGAAGAATTGTAGAGCTGAGATATTCTTGTACGTTTCCTTTCGCTTTCTTCTTTCTCTGTTATCTGTGTTCTACTTGAATTGACATTGATCTATCCTATTCAGATGGCTTTCTTCTTTCTCTTTATACTATTAAGATTGAATTGAATTGACATTGATCTATCCTATTCAGATTGCTTTCTTCTTTCTCTGTTCTCTTTGCTTTAGCTTTTGTTTATTTTCTGTATACTATAAGTGATATCTTCGTTGACTACTTGTTTCCCGTATAAAAAACTTATTTTCAAGTAATCTTGTCTACCGCTAACACTCATGTGATTTGATTCTCTATGTTAATTATTAACTAGACAATCAATGGCTTCTCCCACTGGATGACATCGTCAATTTCAGTGAAGTTCCATATCTTTTTCCTTCTGATGCTATAATGAACGTAGTTTCTTTACTGAACTGAATTCCTATACCTAGATTTCCACCCCTCTATGCTATGGAAGTTCCGTTTCCCTGTATTTTGGTGCCTAAGTTATGTGATGCTTTAAACGCAAACTTCATATGTTAATCTACTTACAATTATAAAGATCAATATTCATGCTCCCATATGGATAATAAACGTTTATCAGTGCTCTACTTGAATTGACATTGATCCATCTTATTCAGATTGCCCTCCCCTGTTTCTGATGTCAGAATCTCGGAGGACTCTTTCAGGGAGAGAACTAATTTCCAGATTTCTTACGCTTAATCATGTGGCTTTCCTGCTGATTGATTTCCCCTCCTCTAATATGCAAAGCTCTGTGTACTTTTATTCTATGCTTCAGTCTGATCCATCTGTGTTTGTGGTGGATGATGCATTCGCTGCTGCCATGGCTAATTTTTACCATACTTCAGCTAAACAATACCTGTTTCTCTGCTTTTGAAATCGTTTCCTTCGGATTTTGTTGTTGTTGTTGTGTTTTTTTGAGCATCTCATGTATAAATATTTTAGGGCCTTATGGTGTTTTTGAGCATCTCATGTATAAATATTTTAGTATTCCTTATTCATGAATTCGGCCACCAGAAATATTCTCTAATGAAATTATATTATGCTCGCTTAAAAGGTGTCAGAAATATTTTATAATCAAATTATTATTATGCTCACTTAAAAGGGGTCATTATTAGCATGTTTATGCTTTCACAGATACAAGGCTATTGAGCTTGCCCTATGATTCACACATAGGGCTTACTTTTCTCTGGTCTTATGTGCGTCTGGATACCACATTAGATTTGATTGTGTGTTTGGCATCTGGTGTATTTATCATTTCTTAGTCATATTTTAAATAAAATATCTAATGAATTTATGATTACTGGGCTTCATCGCTATATTCACTACAATTTATCTCACACATCAACATACAAAGCTTTTAGTTTATCTCACACATCGACTTCTAAAGCTTTTAGAGTTGCTCATATGCTTTTCTCTTGGTTCCTTTCCTTAAATTTAATAGAAATGGTGAGCAGATAATCAAATATTAACTGTTTGGCTGTTATTGTGGATCCTCTCTTTTTAGGAATGATGAAGGATTATTTTATGCATTGGTCCTTGGAGGAACTAATGTGTGTTGGGATTGCAACTGAGGTGTCAATTCCTACTAAGCTGGGAACATCTGATGTAAGCTCTTGTTGCCAAAGAACTGTTGTTTACTTTTGCTATATTCAAGCTGGGTGAGAGGTATAATTAACTTTAAAAACATTCTGAATCAGGAACTCATTGACTATATTGCAGCACAAGTTACAAAATTTGTTGCCAATGGAGGTCAAGATTTTCAAGTTCCTTATTCCCTGTAATGCAAACACCAATTGCTTCTGGAAACCTCTATAAAAGATCCTCCATAGGTGATTCGGTTCATCCCTTTTTTTTTTCATTTTCTATCATTAGAAGGCTTTTTAAGTAAATTATGCTCGCTAGACCTGGATAATTCAATTGGAAAAAATATCTGCATTTACAAAGAATATATGCATGGTATCTTCCATATAGTTATCTGTCATTGTAATATTGATAGCATAAATTGGTAATATGATTAATTTTATGAATTTTTATTCATAATTTTATTGCATATGCTCTCAGAAGTTTTCTTCTCGGAAAAAATTCACAAGGTAATTGGTGAAGCATGTTGAGCTACTTGTTCACTATTGAACTTAAACGCCCTTAG
Source organism: Acacia melanoxylon (assembly GCA_019022615.1). Classification (NCBI taxonomy): domain Eukaryota; kingdom Viridiplantae; phylum Streptophyta; class Magnoliopsida; order Fabales; family Fabaceae; genus Acacia; species Acacia melanoxylon. Next base: position 264,573 of record JAFJYJ010000144.1, on the reverse strand, counting down.
AATAAGATTATACAATTTCCTCAATGTTTTGGCTAACTTGATCTGCATCATTACTTTCAAGTGTTAGTTAAAATATTTGGAGCCAGTTAAGCGTAATTGCATATGCTTTCTAGAATTTGATTAATATTTTTGCAGACAGTGCAAAATTACTGATTATATTGTATGTATCTGGAAGTTAATTTCCAGACCTTTTCTATCTGGAAGTTAATTTCCAGACCTTTTCTGAAACTTGCTTATATAGTGATACTATTCCTTCATAATAGAAAAATTAATTTCCAGACTTTTCCTGAAACTTGCTTACTTATATGGTGATACTATTCCTTTAGATTTGAAAGTTCATTTTTTTAACCTCTATTAATCTTGCCTTACTGTAATTCTTTTTACTTTTCATTGAGCTTGAATGCTACAATAACAAGAAAGTCATAATATGTCTAAGGCATTGAGAGAAAAGGTCTGGATATGTGTGGTAGTTGATATTTGTAGATATAAAAGACAATGCCTATTCTGTGTATTATGCTTTCCATCCAAACATACTTTTGTTCATCACACCTTCCATTAACCGAGAGAAAAAGTCTGGATATGTGTGGTAGTTGATATTCGTAGATATAAAAGACAATGCCTATTCTGTGTATTGTGCTTTCCATCTAAATGTACTTTCATCCATCACACCTACATTAACTTAGTATGATTTTGCATTAGTTGCTGAAAGTTTAGACCCAGTCGTAGGTGAGCTTATCAGGGTACTTCTATTCATTCTACTTTTCCATTTTCATTTGCGTTAATAAAATTTTATCACTTCTTTTCCTGAAGTACTCTATGATGTTTCCAGATTTTTTAGAAGTTAATTTCTAGTATGTATCTTGGAGAAATTGTCCGCCAAGTACTGCACAAATGGCTATGAAGCTTGCCTATATGTATGTGGTGGTACTATTCCTCCAAAATTGAAAGTTCAATTTATACCAAGGTATTAAGTTATCCTGTCATCCACTGTTTTGTTAATTTTTGTAACATATATTAATCATGATTAAAATCTCTTTGCTTACTAGAACTGTTTTTACTTTTCATTCAACTTGAATGCTACAATAATAGAAAACTCATAATATGCCTTAAGTTTATTACACCACAAGGAAACTATCAAACACGCAGCATAAATCATGTTTCTGAACTACTTATTGACTAATAATATGGATTGTTCAATGTATCGTTGTTTTTAAATAATTTAAGAAGAACCAAAGGACTGCAAAATAATTGTATCTTTTACACAATGCTGCAACATCATGAACCCGGCCAAGTAATATGAAAATTTTGTCTTCTTCTTAATGTATCTTTTAAACAAAAATAACTTGCAGGGAACTTAATAATCTTCTAGGTTAGCCTTCCTTTAAATTATAGGGATATAATAGTTAGGCCCATATTTAGTTTTTCGGAATTGTTGTTCAAGGACACCATGGGCTTATGGAGTTTGGGTCAAAGTTTGAACAATAGCATGTTATATGGAAGGACTTGACCTTCAGATTCATACCTCTCAAGTCATAAGGTCCACTTTTGATTCAGCAAGAGAGGTAAGTCAAACTTTGGCCTTGAGCTTCTATTTTTTTTATATTCTTTTATTTATGTATGTGATGCATGAGAAATTATAAGAGACAATATATGCATGGTATATCTTCTATACATACAGGATACAACTATCTGTTTCTATTATTGTAATATTGATACTATAAATTTAACTCGTATGATTTTACCACATAAATTTATTACATATGTTGACAGAATTTTTCGTCTCTGTGGAAAAATTCTTAAGGTAATTAGTGAAGCATGTTGGGTTAGACACCCTTAAAAAAATTATATAGTTTACTCAATGCTTTGACTTTCATATTCATCTCGACCTCTCAAGTCATAAAGTCCAATTTTGATTCAGTCAAACTTTGGCCTTGAGCTTCTAATTTTTTTATATTCTTTTATTTATTTCTGTGATACATGAGAAATTATAAGAGACAATATGCATGGTATCTTTCTATACATACAGCTATCTATTTCTATTATTGTAATATTTGATATTATAAATTTGACATGTATGATTTTACCTCATAACTTTATTACATATGTTGTCAGAATTTTTCTTCTATGGAAAAAATTCTTAAGGTAAATTAGTGAAGCATGTTGAGTTGGCTTGTTCAATAACTTATACACCCTTAGAAAATTATATAGTTTGCTCAATGCTTTTGGCTAATTTAATTTGCATCAGAACTTGAAACAACTTGTTAGTTAAATAATTTTTGGAACAAGTTAGGAGTAACTACATCTGCTTTCTAGAATTCTAATGTAGCTATACATTTTATGAAACAAATCAGTTAGAACTTTTTAGGTTGATCATTTTTAGTCTTGTATTTTTCTTTCCAATTTTCCTTTTTTTAGCAAGACATTGTTTGGGTTGAAGTTGCAATTTAGCGGATAGTCATAAATAGCAATGAAGACCTTATTTATTGTATAATTTCTCATGTTTCAACTGTCACTTTTAATGACCTTATGCTTTAATAAAGTTACTTCTTTTCCTGAAGTACTCTATGATGTTTCAAGCTTTTGAGAAGTTAAACTCTGGTATGTATCTGGGAGAAATTTGTTCACCATAATGGTTGATGAAACTTGCTTATTTGGTGATACTATTTCTCTACAATTGAAAGTTCAATTGTCTCTTATAATGACCTTATTAGTATGACTTGGTGGTCAGGACTTCCATTCATTCTACATTGCATTTCATCTGCTTTAATAAAATTATATCTTCTTTTCCTGAAGTACTCAATGATGTTTCCAGATTTTGAGAAGTTAAACTCTAGTATGTATCTGGGAGAAATTGTTCATTGAGTACTGTTGGTTGATGAAACTTGCTTATTTGGTGATACTATTTCTCTCCAATTGAATAGTTCAATTTATACAATGCATTAAGTTATCCTGTCAGCCATGGTTTTGTTCTAGCTTTCTTCTTCTCTCTCATCACTTATGTCAGATGTGTCTCTCAGGTTGATCTTATCAGTGGTAAGAATCTAGACCCTTGTGTTTTTTTAGATATGTTGTATCAAGTTGTTCTGAATTTGGCATTTGAACCTGTAAATTCCACTTGTTTGCTTGACTTTTAATTTTTTTTTTCTCAAACTGTCCTAATATTGCAGAATTCTCAAGCTTGAACGTCATTCCTTGTTGTATCCTGAAACCATTTAATCGGCATCTTGAGCATTATGTTTCAAAGAATAATATAATTATTCACCCAGCTACAGATTCATAACTTTTACTTAAAGGTACTACAAATCTTTTTTGTTGTTTGATTGAAAATTTTGTTGAAATAAATCCATTTTAAAAAAAACAAGTGTAATTTGAAAAACGAGATCTGTATTTATTTTTTAAATCCATCTTTGATTTATTTTTTTTGAAGTGATATAAAATATTACTACTGACTCAAAACGTATATGTGATAAAACAAGTGTATTTATTTTTTAAATCCATCTTGTATTTATTTTTTACTTTAAACAATATTTTATCATGAAAACATATATGTGATAAAATTCAAATAATGATGACTCAAAACGTAATAACTAAATTTTGTTAGAAATAAAATATAAAACTATTTTTTTATTAAAAAGAACTAAAATATTTGGGTTAATAGTTATAAATTTGTGGCGGGAGTATTTTTTTTATAAAAAATATAGCATTATGTTTAAAAAAAATAAAGTGTTTTTATTTTTCTTTTTATTTTTCCAAATTTAATATTTATATTGATTTGGTGACTCTTTTAAAAGAAAAGGAATTGAGTACAGGTGGCACTCAAAGTCAGCAGAAACAATATGATTGTTAGTTAATTCATAAGGTTTGGTAAATGATTCGAATCCCACCTCTGTCAAAACCAGGTTTTAAGACAACCCTTCATCCGTGAGTTTAGCGGTTGAATTCCTAAGGTTAACTCAGATTTGTCACTGGTTAGCGTTTCATTCCTAAGGTTTGACATCAGATCCCTGCACATGTTCGAATCTCACCTCCATCAAAAACAGGTTTAACTGCTATCCGTAATGATATTAATAAAGGGATATAATGATTTGAATTCTACAACACTTACTGCTGATATTCTTTCACCACTAATCATAGCTCCGTAAGCACTGGGATACATATGTAATGCATTATAAGGTCAAAGGCCTTGAAGAATCTCATGGTGTCTTTCCGTTAGGTCGTGGTCTATCCATGGTGTATCTTGGATGATCAGTTTCGATTTCTGATAATATTTGCCTTGTCATGTGTAACAAAGATAGAGCCAGGCTCAAATGGGAATGAACCATGATATTCCATTTCTTTATAATGATATCATCAAAAATGTCATAATTGATAGATCTTGTTTACGCTACACACCACTTGAGGTTGGTATCACAACATGAAGACAACCATTCGTCCGTTGGTTCAACGGTGGAAGGTTACAAACTCACAAAAGGGACTTTGATTCCAAATGTTTTGATTGGCCTAACGAAGCCCATCTGAAAACACACATAAGGCCTCACGGTTGTTACAAGTACATGTGGTACTCAATCAGTAGAAACATGTGTATAAGAATTTAAGCTTTTGATATGATTGTTAGCGTTTCATTCATACGGTTTTAACCCTTCATCCGTATCGTTCATCCGTGATCCCCGAAGTTAACTCATATTTGTTAGTGTTTCATTCATACGGTTTGGTATCAGATCCTGCATAGGTTTTGAATCTCACCTCGTCAAAAACAAGTTTAAGACTTCGTCTTCAGCGGTTGAAGGGTATACAAGCTCACGAATGGGAGTGACTTTGATTCCAAAGGTTTGACATCAGATTTGTCATTAACTTTGATTCCTGAAGTTAACTCAAATTTGTTATTGTTTCATTCCTAAGGTTTGACATCAGTGCATAGGTTTGAATCTCACTTCCATCAAAAAGAAGTTTAAGACAACCCTTCGTCTTCAGCGGTTGAAGGGTATACAAGCTCACGAAAGGGAGTGACTTTAATTCAACGGTTGAAAGGTATACAAGCTCACGAAAGGGAGAGACTTTGGGAGTGACTTTAATTCAGCGGTAAGCTCACGAAAGGGAGTGACTTTAATTCCAAAGGTTTGACATCAGATCTTGTTATAAAATATAGACGTGTTTTGATGGGCCTAATGAAGCCCAACTAAAAACAAAATCGTGAGGCATTGTGTGTGACAAAAAGTAGACAATATCTACAAGCGAGCGCTTGGGCAACAAGTACAAGTGGTACTCAGTCAGCAGAAAACGTGAATAAGCTTTGGTATATATGATTGTGAGCGTTTCATTCATAAGGTTTGGTATCAAATCTTGCATGATTCGAATCCTACCTTTGTCAAATTTGTGACAAGCTCACGAAAGGGAGTGACTTTGATTCCTAAGGTTAACTCAAATTTGTCACTGGTTAGCGTTTCATTCCTAAGGTTTTACATTAAATCCCTGCACAGGTTCGAATCTCACCTCCATCAAAAACACCGTGGGTGCATTGGTTGAAGGGTACAAGTTCATGAAAGGGACTTTGACATCAAATCTTGCACAAGCAAAGAGAATGACTTCAATTCCTGAGATTAACTCAGATTTTTTACTAGTGTTTACAAAGATCCTGCACGGGATCAAATCTCACCTTTGTCACAAACAGTTAAGACAACCATTCGTTCATGGGTTCAGCGGTTTACTTTTGATATGAACTCACTTGTGAGCACTTGTGGATATTGTCCACTTTGACACATAAGGTGTAATTAGGATTTAGAATTTGAATATTATATATGGGATTAAATTGTGGAATTGGTCTAAAATAATTATAGATTATTTGGGAAAAAATTGGGAATTTAATTCCTTTATGATAATTAATTATGAAATTATGAAAAACAATGAAAAGGATAAATTGGTATAGGACCTAATTGCATGTGAGGATCAAGTGAGATAAATTAGTGGTTCCACAACTCAAACTCATTATTATTTTTTTATATATATCCAATCCATTATCATTCCATCTTAGCCCAACGCAACACAGCCCATCCATTCTTCTCCTTTTGCTGATTTCTTTTCCTGACTCTGTCTTAATGTGCTTGGTGTGAACCGTATACGCAGAGCCAAGAGCCAGATTCAACGCCACCACCGATAGTGAGACCAAGAGAATTTGTTGCTCTGTTTTACTCAGAAAAACAGAGGTCCGAGAAGGAGAAAGCACGTGAGAGAGTGAGAGCTTAGTTTTAACACAGCGTTCCAAAAACAGAGGCTGAACCGAGACCAAAAACTGTGTAAGTTTGCGCTGATGTATTGTTTTTTAATATAAAAATATGTGTGTGTGTAGCTGTTTCCGTCATGTAGTGTGAAAGATCAAGACGTTAGAAAAGAAAATAACCCAAGGCTGTGTGTGTGTCGCTGATACATGAGGAACAAAAAAGAAACTCATGCTATCATAAAACACTTGTATAGGTTGTTGTTTCGGTTGAGCGTTTATTAAAAGGGTTAAGGTGCAGATTTGCCAACCAACTATTACCCGAGGAGCATCTGGTACAAATAACAATTGAGTGGACTAAAATTGCCAATAATTAAAAAGTGAAAAAAAAAACAATTTGGTGCAGATTCGCCAACGAACTATAACCTCATCACTATCTTGGTCAGTGTTGTGAAAACGCCGAGTACAAACGTAAGAACGTCCGTTCTTACGTTTTTTCGCCGGAAAACGAGCAGAGACGGAGGTGTGAACGCTTTTGGAGGAGAAACGGTGGGAACGCCGTTTAACTCGGTGAACTCGGTAAAGACGGCGAGTTTACCGAGTTCACTTATATACCGTTAAAAAAAAAATTGCAGCCCCAATTAAAACGCACAATCGAGGAACCCTAGGTGTGTCGGCCTTTCTTCACTGCTTCTTCGCACGAGCACGACTGCACGACAGAGTCGACTGCTTCTTCTTCTTCGCTCCTGCTTCTTCTTCATCGTTGACCACTTGACTCGACCGCTGCTGCTTCTTCTTCACCGTCGCTGGAGGCTGGACGCTGGACGGCCGGAGTGCTGCCTGAATCTGATCGCTAGTTCATCGTCCACTCACGACTCACCCTCAGGAGTCAGGCCTCAGTCCCTCACTCAAAGTATGCGGCCTATCCCTTAGTTATTCCTATTTCCCTTTCCTTTCGTTGTTCAATAATTTTTTATTTTGCTGGTTTGTATTTTATATATGTATAATTGTATATTCCTGTCTATGTCTATGCTTCATGATTTAGTCTCATATTATCATAATGTCATGTTTGATAAAAAAAAAATTGGTTGCTGAATCTAAATTTGGTTGCTTGTGTATTTGAATTTTCTGAAATTTGAAAGCCTTAAATAGTTAAATTGAGGTAATTTGTTTGAATTTTGATTAAATATAGTTTGAAATCACATGGCTTCATCAAGTGGTGGTGATAGTACTAGCACTCCAACTTCTGCAAGTGTAGGTAACAATAACACTAGTATTAGTGTTGGTGTTGGGGGGAAGAGATTGAGTAAAAATGCTCCTGGAAATAGGTCAGATATTGCATGGAAGCATTGTATTGAAGTTCCAGGAACAAAAAAGCTTAAATGCAAGTATTGTCCCAAAGTAATGTCTGCTGGAGTTTTTTGTGTGAAGCACCATTTGGCAGGAACATCTAACGATGTTGAACCATGTATATCGGTGCCTGAGGAAGTAAAAACAGAGATGTATAATCATCTTATTGCATCACAACGAAAACCATCTCAAATACAAGAGGAAGCTGTTAGTGGTGCTAGAGGTGCTAGTGCCTCTGCCTCCAATATTTTTAAGAAAAGTAGATTATCCGCTCCCGTAACCCTCAACACCATATTGAAGAAGAACTTGAGGGAGGAGGCATGCCTTGACATTTGCACTGCTATTTATAACAATGGAATTCCTTTCAATTTTGTGAATAGCGATGATTTCAAAAAGATGTGTGAATCAATTGCTAAGCATGGACCAGGTTTCAAGCCACCATCTTATCATGAATGTAGAGTAAAGTACTTGAAGCAAAAATATGAGGCAACGATGACTGTTGTTGAAAATCATAAGGCTTTGTGGAAGAAAACTGGATGCACAATAATGATGATGGGTGGACTGATAAAAGAAGAAGATCAATAATCAATTTTTGTGTGCATAGCTCTATGGGAATTATGTTTCTCAAGTCCATTGATGCATCTCACATCACCAAAACAGCTGACAAGATTTTTCAGATGATTGATGAAGTGGTGGTGGAGGTTGGTGAAGAAAACGTTGTCCAAGTTGTGACGGACAATGCTGCAAATTATAAAGCTCAGCGGGGCTTTGTTGATGGAGAAAAGAAAGAAAATATATTGGACACCGTGTCTTTCTCGCCGCATTGATTTGATGTTGGAAGATTTAGAGAAGAAAATACCCCTTCATAAAGACACAATTTTCAAGGGGAAAAAAATTACGACTTATATCTATTCAAGAGCATCTCTCATTCCAATATTGCACGGCTTCACCAATGGCAAAGATTTGATTAGACCCGCCATGACTCGCTTTGCCACATCCTATTTGACTTTGAAATGCCTCAGTGACAACAAAAATCCAGTGAAAAGAATGTTCTTGTCAGAAGAATGGAAGAAAACCAAAAATGCAAAGTCAACAGATGGAAAGCTCATTGAAAATGTGGTGATGGACAAACACTTTTGGAGAAGGGTTGAGATTTGTTTGATAGGGGCACTTCCTTTGATTGAAGTGCTTAGGTTGGTTGATTCAGATGATGCAGCAATGGGCTCCATTTATGAGGCAATGGATCGTGCCAAGGAGAAAATTCAAGAGGATTTCAAAAACAGACCTACATTGTAAGTTATCATTTAATTTATTTAATTCAAAGTTATAAACATTTTAACTCAAAATTAATTCAATTGTTATCTTTTCTTTTCTTTTTAGTTATCAACCTATTTGGGATGTCATTGATGCAAGATGGGAGAGGCAACTCCATAGGCCTTTGCATGCTGCAGGCTACTACCTTAACCCAAAACAACATTATTCTCCTACATTTAAAGTTGATTATGAAGTAAAGGTTGGATTATATGATTGTATAAAAAGGATGGTGGCGGATACTGACTCTTGAAAGAATTATTGATAAGCAACTTGAGGAATTCAAGCATCGCAGAGGCCTTTTTGGGAGTACCTTTGCTATGGATAGAGTTGAAACCAAGAGTCCAAGAAGATGGTGGGAATCTTATGGTGATGGTGTTCGAACTCCAAAAATTTGCTATCCATGTGCTTAGCTTGACATGTAGTTCCTCGGGTGTGAGCGGAATTGAGTGCTTTTGAGATGGTATATTTTTAATATGAATTGCATTTCATTTCAAAAATATGATATCGGTCTAGTATTAAATTATTTTCTTGTCTTTGTTTAGGTCCACACAAAGAAAAGAAATCGTTTGAAGCAAGAGACAATGAATAATGTTGTTTTTGTGATGGCTAACTCAAGATTAGGCAAGACAAAACGTAGAGTATCTCCTCAAATTGATTATAACTTTGATGACATTGAGTCGGATGATGATTGGATTGTGGAACCAACATGTGAAGATTTTTCAGAAGATGTTGGACAAGATGTTGGAGTTGGAGAAGATCAAGATCCCCATGGCTTGGATGATCATGATCTGGATGAAGAGGGGAACTTGGGGAACTTAAATGATTTGGATATTCCCGAATTTCTTAGTGGGGGAGGGGATGAGGAAGATGATATTGAGATTGACTTTGACTCCGAATTTGATGACTTACATTAGAGATGTTGATCTCTTTTATAATTTTATTGCCTGGGTCTTTTTGATTTTAATATGTATTATGAATTTATGATGATTGATGATTGAGTGTTTGGACTTTGGACTTAAATTTGTAATGTATTTGTGTGTTTTTAGTTTTACGTTTCCGTTTCGTTTTACGTTTTCCGTTTTACGTTTTTTCTCACCCTCCCCGTTTCAACGTAGACTCTACGTTTTAACAACATTGGTCTTGGTGTCTCCGTCTTCCATTGATCACATTACGGTGTCGGCGACGTCGGCGTCTCCAAAGCTTCCATTGTTGCTGGATGTTCCACTCACCCTCTTGAACTCATCCAGCAGTCCACAGCTTTTGACCGACACGCACCTTGCACCCCGGTTCCATCTCTCTGATGCAACAAGCAGCAACCATCGCTGTCACAACGCCTGCTCCTATGGGTCCCATCTCTGTTGGTGTTTGCCTTATCCAACAAGAAGGCTTAACCGCTCTTTTCTTCAGCGTCTCCGCCACCGTCCTATGCCAATGCCTCATATTTTAACTTAATTTAATTGTGATAGTTGTTTTTTTTAATAGTAATTTGGTGTTTTTTTTTCACTTTTTAATTGTTGATTGGCAATTTTGGTCCACTCAATTGTTATTTGTGTCAGACGCTCTTCGGGTAATAATTGGTTGACAAATCTGCACCTTTGAGTTTTGTCATTAAAGCTTACTGATATGTTGCTGCCATGGTATAAATAGCTACTGATCTCAAACTCCTATATTTGCTATGAGTGTTTGTTAAAATAGAAGGGGAAACCAAAGTGTGTGTGTATCTTATGGCTTTGTTGCAAAAGAAAAAGAAAATATAACTTGCTGTCAAACTATATACTTATATGCTTGCTGATCGTATATGTATAAATAATGAAGACTTGCTAATATATGACTGTATGTGTGTGTTATAGCTACTTTCGCATGAATATGAAAGGAGTTCGTTGTGTATATGCTAATAGAAAGGCGCTAAGAACTTGCCGTGAGTATGTTTATTAATGAAAGAGAGTGAACTAAAGTTGTTGTTGTTCTCTCATTAAAGTTTCATTGTAAGTATGCTTATTTTGCTACGTGTGTCGCGGTGCATGAAGTGGGTAGCTGTATGTTACTGATTTTTGTATATCAGTATATGATATTACTGCATATAAATTTGATATAAATACGTCTCTGCACATAGACAAGAAAACCTTTGCTGATTCACATGGTATGTTATCCTTGACTAAGCATGTATGTTAAGGTTGTTGTATGTATATATAATGAAGGCTTAAATCATGGTGAATATAAAGGATAAGAGTTTACTATGAATAGTGTATAAGATAAGGGAAGCTGTTGTGTGTGTGTGTGTGTCTTTTAATTATATGAATGCGTTGCTATACTTGGGAAAAGAATGAGAAGGAGTATTCATATATATATATTAAACTCAAGAAACTGTAGGGTGCACATGCATGTATACTTTGTTGTCATGATTATAAACTTTGCTGATTTTGTGTATTTATAAAGTGTGTGTGTGTATATATTATATATTGATTTATATATTTGAGAAACATTAAAATATACTAGAGCATATTTTATGTGTTGATTGGTATTTTATGAACTCTTAATATAAAGTGTTAGAGTAGCCTCACGGGAATTTAAAATTAATTATAGAAAAATAATAAGGTAAAATAAATAGTGATAATAAATATTATTATTTAGAGGGATAATAAAGGAAATATTAATTAATAATTAATAATAAAAATAAATAAAAGGAATTATTAATTAATAATAAATAAAAAGCAGTTGTTATTATTAATTAATAGATAAAGAAAATAAGGAGGGGTATTAGTGATTTGGGAATCTTTAGGGTTTTAGCCGCTTTTCCCTAAGAGTAATCCGCGTAGTTAGGTACGTTGCGACGCGATTAAGTGACTAATGGCAATGATAAAACGTTTATAGGAATTCATAGACGCCTCGACTGATCCCAACACCTACCGGACAGAAATTTAAGGATTCAAGCTCGAGGTATGTGTTTATGTATTAGCTGATCATGTTTGATAGATGATTTACATGTTAAGCTAGCTATGGATTGAGGTTGCGTGTCTCATAGGGCTGCGTGTGCTAATAAGGGCTACGGTCCTTGGCCGTTAACTGCGGTTACGGTGTGACTTGTTTACTTGTAAATGCTTCTAATGTTTTAACATATGCTATATTGTCATTTATGCTTCATATTTATTCATGAGATTAATTGTTACCCCTGGGGTTCATTCATTTGAACTCCAGACCGTATTAAGGAAACATGAAGTGGATCGGGCACGAAGGGAAAGGCGCAGCAGTAAGGATAGTATAGAAGCGTATCTTTTATCATTCAGGACTATTGACGTTTATCTTTTTGTCACATTTTGGATTACTGTATTATGATACGGGATAAACAACATCGCAAAAAAAAAAAATTATCTTCATTTTTCGAAACAAGTTAAGAAGTTTTTTATTTCGCAATTAAGTCGTCCAAACTATTCGATGCTTGTGCGCTATTACTCTGACAATAGTTAGATAAATGCCCTATACAAGATAGGTGTTTACATAATAAGGCCTCACGATTTTATTTTTGGCTGGACTTTTTGGCACATAAGGGCCTCACAATTTTGTTTTCGGTTGGATTTCGTTAGGCCCATCAAAACGTGTCTAATGAAAGCCCAGTCGACAAACCATGAGGCTAAAGCGAAACAAAGCCTGCCTTATAAGGTGCGAATAACTTTCCCTTGTGAACGTGTTTTGATGGTCTAACGAAGTCCAGCCGAAAAAAAAACTGTGAGGCTTGTGCGTGCCAAAAGTGGACAATATCCATAGGCGAGCACTTGGGCTACAAGCACAAGTGGCACTCAGTCAGCAGAAACGTGTATAAGAATTCAAGCTTTTGATATAATTGTTAGTGTTTCATTTATAAGGTTTGGTATCAGATCCTGCATGATTCAAATCCTACCTCTATCAAAACCAAGTTTAAGACAACCTCTCTCATTTGTTGAAGGGTTGGACAAGCTCACGAAAGATTTGTTACTAGTTAGCGTTTCATTCCTAAGATTTGACATCAGATCCTGCACGGGTTCGAATCCCACCTCTGTCACAAACAAGTTTAAGACGAACTCAAGAAAAAGAGTGACTTTTGATATGAGTACATGTGGCACTCAAGTTAGCATTCATAAGGTTTGGTATCAGATCCTGCATGATGCAAATCCCACTCTGTCAAAACCCTTAACCCTTAATATTTGGGTTGAAGGGAGTGACTTCAATTCCTTAGGGTTATCAAATTTGTCACTGTAAAGCGTTTCATACCTAAGGTTTGACATTAGATCATGCACAAGTTTGAATCTCACCTCCATCAAAAATAGGTTTAAAGACAACCATTTGTCTGTGGGTTCAATGGTGTCACAAGTTCACGAAAGGGAGTGACTTTGATTTCTGAGATTAACTCAGATTTGTCATTGTTTCATTCCTAAGGTTTTACAGCAAATCCTACACAGGTTTGAATCACACCTCTGTCAAAAACAAGTTTAAGACAACCGTTCATCCATGGGTTTAGCGGTTGAAGGGTTGGACAAACTCAAGAAAAGCATTTACTTTGATTCCTAAGGTTAACTAAGATTTGTCATTGGTTAGCGTTTCGATCCTAAGGTTTGACATCAAATCTCATCTCCATCAAAGGGAGTGACTTCGATTTCTAAGATTTACTTTGATTTGTCACTATATAATTCCTAAGGTTTTACAGCAAATCCCTGCTCAGGTTCAAATCGCACCTTTGTCAAAAACAGGTTTGTGACAAACCTTTGATTCAAATCTTGCACAGATTTGAATCCCACCTCTGTCAAAAACAGGTTTAAAGACAACCCTTCCCCATGGGTTCTGTGGTTGAAGAGTTTGGACAAGCTCACGAAAGGGACTAACTTTGGTTCCTGAGGTAACTTAGAGTTGCCATCGGTGCCATTGTTGCTAATAAGGATGGGTTGACATATAAGATAAGGATGGTTTCACAGTCACGCCTCCATGACTCCCTCGTTCAATTTCTCGTTTATATCTATCGGTCATTTCTTGAATCTGTTTATCGAAGTATTCATTTACGGCTTGGTTTCTTTTTAACATGGCCCACTTCATATGGGGATTTCCAGTGTTTTCGAGGGCCTGATCCCCCCAAGAAACTGAAAAAGTCGGAGTTTAGAAGGGCTAGTACTCATCCACGTGGTAGTTCAACTCAACAAATTCATTAATCAAGTGATATGGGCCGACCAAAATAGCACAAGATCAAAACATGGGCCAAATGACTAACCAGTGTACACCTAAAAGCCCACCACCTTATTTTCTCTTTTTGTACAAAAATTCACCCCCTTAAAAACTCAATAACCTCCCTCATATCACAAAGGATTATGACATGTCATTATCAATGCACAAGTTGTCTATCACATATCATTATCAATGCACAAGTTGTCAACACAATTTTGCCAATCTCGTAAATCAATATCAATTTATATATTGATGTCACTAGCCACTTCTCAATGAAAATAAGTCCCATAAAACAATTTCATAGTAGTCATATAAACCAATAGCAAATTCATAGTTTTTTATATATATATATATATATATAATCACTCACAAATATCATACAAGCATGCACAACAAGAAGAAAGTAGATATCATCAAAGCAAAGTAATTACATAATGCTCATAACCAAGAGTTCAAACATAAGCCATAATCAATTTACTACAAAAAAATTTAAAGTAAATTTAATAATGTAAATTTAAAGTTTTGAATTAATGACCAAAAAATTTCAATTCATGATAAAATCCCAATTATTCATTTTTAACATTAATTCAAATATTTTTTCTCGATTATTATCACTGAACCGATCGGGGTATTGGGTAAGGGGCAGTGAATCAGACCGGAAGTATTTGGGATTTATTATAAAATATTAATTTTTTTAAAATGAAGACACAGAGGCACGACTTTTGAGAGATGAAGGAGGCGTGCAAGACTACTCATATCGTCTTTCTCCCGCATCATATTCAAATCTCATCTTACCTACTTCCTCCATCATATCCACTTCCCTACTCCCTCCTCGCATTTAGGGCTTTGGTACAAGGAAAGTTTGAGAAAGTTGGAAAGGAAGGGAACTGGATGGAAAGAAAGGAATATCGGGATGGAACTTAAAGGGTGTTTTGTATGGTCTCATGGAAAATGAGATGGAGATGAGAATTTAAAAAAAAAAATATAAGATTTGAAATGTCCAATCTACCCTTTACATAAAAAATAAAAACTCCCTCATTCTTCTTCCCTACGTCCTGATTGACAGCCAAAGAGAAAAAAGCTTTAGATCCAAGCTATTTCCAACCGGTGCTGGTGGTCTAGTGTTGGAGATCAGGGGTTCATACGGTTTTCCCTCTCTTACTGCTGTCCCTCCTTCTTCATCCCTGATGTCCCGACCAACAGCACACAAAAAAAGCTTCAAATCCAAGGAACAGTGCTTGTTCTAACCGGTGATAGTGGTATGGTCAAATCGCTGCTGTCAATGTCGCGGCTACTTCATCCATGGTGAAGGAAGAAGTCTTCACCAGCAATAAAGAGGGTCGAAGGCGAGAGGAAGAGAGTCGAAGGTGAAGTCGGTGAGAAAGGAGGAAGAAGAAAAAGGGACCTAATGAGAATTTTGTAGGAGGGAAAATCATATCCCACCAATATGTGAGGGATTGGATCTTCCCTTTAAACATGGGAAGATCAACACTCACCGAACTTGCTTGCCTGATCTTCCGTGTACCAAATGCCAAAAGCATGGGAACTTTGGAATCTTCCCTTTCCTTCTCCAATCTTTTATGTAACAAATGGGGCCTCAGATCTCATTTTTCTCTCTCATCATAATCCTCCTCCCTCCATCATATCCATCTGATCATCTTTCTCTCTCATCATATATCCAAATCCACCATCATATCCACTTCCCTACTCTCTCCTCACATTCAGATCTCATTTCTCTCTCATATCATAACCCTCCTCCCTCCATCACCGACGAGGTGACTATACCATTGATCTTCAATGAGGACCTCCAATCCCTCCTCTATTAAACCAGATTGTGACGAGACACAAACCAGAACGTTGGAGGCGATGACGAGACCAGAACTCTATTTCTTCATTCCTGATTTGTTTCTTTCAATTGGTGACAGTTTCTATGGTGGTGAGGGTGGAGCTTGCCGGCGACAAAGATTTATAGTGACAGTGAAGCAAAGGTCGCCAGCAAGGAAGGAAGAAGATGGCAAAAGTGGAGTAAAGAGTCAAAGGTGTAGAGGTCACTGTTCGTCGCTCTGTTTCTCACGTCTCATCTCTCCTTTGTTCTTGGATCCCCTCTCTTCCACTGTTAATTTTTTTTAAAAAAAAAAAAATACTGGGTTGGCTTATTACCCTGGTTTCTATGATTTTTCGAACTGTTTTCACGGCTGGTTTCTGGTCCGAACTGGCCGATCCGGGTTTCATAAGCATGTTCTAAACCGATTAAATTGAATTATTCATTTTTAACATTAATTCAAATATTTTTCTTAACCCAAACAACTCATTGGAGTTATTGATTATCATCAATTCCATTCAATTGTACAAAATCTCCAATATAAAATTTAGGGTTTTAAGTATAAAATTGTCAAATTATAAATCTTCACTTTATTCAATATTCTAAACTGATTAAAACTTTAATGATACCTCCAATAATAATCTAAATGAATTATTTAACTCAAATTTAATTAGAACTATGAGCAAGGCATGCTCACCCCTCTCTATACGGTATTGTTTAGATGGTGACCATCCTCTAAAAAGAAAAAAATTAGATTTTATTTTGGCTAAGTTGTAATTTGTATATAACATCCCAAAGACCATCCTATTTTTTTACAAAAGAAAAAATTATTTTTAATTTGGCTAAGTTGTAACTTGTATATAAACATCCCAAAGACCATCCTCTTTTTTTACAAAAGAAAAAATTATTTTTTATTTTGGCTAAGTTGTAACTTGTATATAAACATCCCAAAGACCATCCTCTTTTTTTACAAAAGAAAAATTTAGTTTTTATTTTGGCTAAGAAACATCCCAAAGCAACCTTCTAACAGGATATTTTAGTACATGCAATGTTTTGAATTTAATATAGCATCTTAAAATTGTTATGGACCTATATCAGGCCCATTCATGGAATGACCCAACTAGAAATATCCTACCGCCTATAATAAATGAGGATCATAACCCACCTATAATCAAGGAAGATCTCAATCTAGATCAGACAGTTATGATATTTGAGCCACGAGACACACATGGCCCCTAAAACTCAACCTAAGGTACACTATATAAATAAGGAGGTAAAACCCTAAGGTACACACGTTCTAACTTTGAACTATTTATGTATTGTCATCACTATGCACACACATCACCCCTATTGGCGAAAGCCTCGTCTGTGTGCAGTGATCTTATGTTCTCTTGGTTATCTATCTTATAGATACCCAGATTGAACCATTTGATCCAATGTCTCACTAGCCCATCTGGCTAGACATCTGTGTTCTCATACAGAACAAAAATCATTAATTTTTAATAACTCTAAGATCCTAAAGTTTTTTTAAAAGCACTATTCAGTATCTTACTTTATTTTTAGTTTTTTCAATAGCACATAACATTTTAAATTAATAAAATTTTAGTGCACCCAACATCTTGAAATATTTTTCAATGGCACTCATTAACTGAAAAAATACTTTGTATACTAAAATACACTAAAAATTAATTAGTTTAAGATACTATGTGTTACATTAAACAAAACCCAAATAACAAAAAATAAATATTAATAAAAGGGTTAAGGTGCAGGTTTGTCAACGAACTATTACCCGAGGAGCGTCTGGCACAAAAAACAATTGAAGGGACTAAATTGGCCAACGAATTATTAAAAAAAAAAAAAAAAAAACACACACACACACACACAATTTTGAGCAGATTTGCCAACAAACTATTACCCCGTCACTGTCTTGGTGTCTCCGTCTTCCATTGATCACATTACGGTGTTGGCGACGTCGGCGTCTCCAAAGCTTCCATTGTTCTTTGGGTGTTCCACTCACCCTCTTGAACTCATCCAGCAGTCCACAGTTTTCGACCGGCACGCGCCTTGCACCCTGGTTGTGTGCCTCCATTGCGACAAGTAGCAACCACCGCAGCCACAACGCCTACTTGCATGGGTCTCATCTCTGTTGGTGTTTGTCTTATCCAACAAGATGACTTAACCGCTTTTTCTCCAACGTTTACGCGTCCTACGCCAAGGTCTTCATATTTTAACGTAATAGTGATAGTTGTTTTTTTTAAATAGTTCTTTGGTATTTTTTTTTCCATTTTTTAATAGTTCTTTGATTTTTTTTTTCACTTTTTAATAGTTCGTTGACCAATTTGGTCTCTTCAATTATTTTTATCTTGACGACGCATTTCGCTTGGTAATAGTTCGTTGGCGAAAACGTGAAACCTAATAAAAACGTAAACGGTTCTCATCTGAATATCTGATACGGCATTAATAATAATTTTTTTCTTTTGTCTTTTTCTTTTTAAAAAAGGCAAATACAGCCCATCCCTAAACGCTGCCGTTCGGGGGATGAGCATTTCTGCATGATATAGGGATTAACATTGTCGCTGTTGAGTGTTGAGAAATGAAGTCAGAGCTATGTTTCGGGTCCGAGGAAGCTGGGTCCGATTCAAGCTTCTTCGAACCGCATCATTCTCTAGCAACGCTGAAAACTCTTCCAGCAATTCCTCTAAGAACGACAAGATCATTCGCAATGAAAGGTATAGGCAGCTGGAGAATCTTGACTTCATGACTGCGGCGAAGATCCTGTTTACCGACCCTCCAAAGAAAAAGAAATTCGGGTATCGCATTTGTTTCCAAGTTCGTTTTTCTTTCTAAAGTTTCATGTGATTACTTTCCTTTCGTATTTGACTCTCATGGCAAGTTTCTAGGTCATTTTTGGGCTTTTGCTTTCTCTGGCATTTTGTTGAGCAGCGTCATTTCAATGCCGATTCTCATATGCTTCTTCGGAAATCGGAACTAAATTTTAATCCGTAACTTTCTATGTATGTGGTAGAGCATTTGTGTTTTGAAGTTCTCCTCCATGTGTCTTTTTGTATGTTAGTATCATGGCTAGTTTCTGTATCTAGATTCGATTTGGTTGCTCTTTTAAACCTGTTCTCTTTGGCATTTCATTGAACAGCTTCATGTTAGTGTTGCTTAGTATCTTATTAGGAAATTGGCACTGAAATGTACATACTATCCCCCATTTCCTCTGTCTGCTTCACCGAATACACTGAAAAATCTGTTTGGTGTTTGAATGGGAAAATTTCTATTTGCCACTGATAATGTTTATTGGTCAGATCTCATTGTGTTGGTTCATAGACATTGAATGCATGGGTTTTATTCTTTAGAATGCTTGGCTTTCTTCTTGTTTGTTATGATATGGAAATTTGGGGGTATATATGGTCCTTTACTTAGATTGCTCGAGTTTATAAATTATATGGTTTCAATGATTATTAATTGAGTTTATTCTGACATCATTGATCTCTTTCATGGTCAGGCTTGATTTCCATCTTGTGCAACTTTTCTTTGCATGCTTGCCTTCTTTAGGTTTGAAACTGACACATTTCACTTTCTTTAGACATTTTTGTAACTTCTACTGCTACCATCTGAAACAAGTACTTTTCTTGCAACAGCTGTATATTTGGTGGCTCAATATGCTCATTATAAGATGAAAATAATGGAGGTGGTATGTATTCTTTCCTTTGTATCAAAATAAAATTGACATGAAGTTCTGAATATCATGTAAGTGGATATATCCTTTGGTAGAGTAATGAATAATGGTAGATATCCATAATCTTAAGGCCCTTGGCATTTACTATTCCAGTGATTTCAATACATTATATCGAACCCGTAGAGATAAAAATTGCCATATGATCAGATAAGACTTGAGATAGAATTGTGATGCAGTTTTAACTCCCTGCTAAATATTGGTTTAATAGAGATCATGTCATAGATATGTCATGCATCATGTCATGGATTTCACTGTATAAGCAATGTGGAGATATATACGAATCTTAAAAATTATTTTTTATCAGTTATTGCTTTGTTTGATCCATTCCTTGTTAGTAATTAGAACTTGTCAGTTATCAGAGTTAGGTGTTTTTTGGTTTGTCAAATTGACCTTGTCATTATACCTGGAAAACAATCAGAGGCATAACAATTCATATACTCCTCTCTGGTCATTATTAATGGAAGACCTAGTATTTGTCTTATTTGATTAGATTAAGAAAGTTAATTAAATTATTAAAACGCCCTTAATCATCTTCCTTAATTCCCTTCATCTTTCTCTTGATTAATTTTGGATAAGATTGACATTTAAAATCAAGATCAACTCCCCAATTAGATTTTACATTAAGGACCGGAGGAGTAATAATTATTTTGTTCAACTTCTCTTTTAACACTGGATTATCCTCGAAATAATTGTTTAGGAAGTGGGGCAGAAAAGGAAGCTAAGGGATGAACAGGAAGCAAAAGAAAGAGAAAAACTAGAGAAGTTAAAACCTCCTGATCCACCGCTTCAGGAGGTGAAAGTGAGACTTGATAAACTTGAGGAGGCAGTGAAGGAGATTGTGGCTGAAACAAAGAAACAATCAAGCAGCAAAATCCCTGAAAATCATGTGAAAGAAGATGAGAGAAAAAATGCCAAATCTTCTTCCACAGAAAGCCACAAAAACATTGCTTTACCACCAGATAAAGCTGTGGAGAAAGATAATCTTGGTAAGCCTGTTAAGCCAAAACCAGAATCAGTCCAGGAGAGGCCAAAGAATGAAATGGCAGCTCCAAAATCTTCTCTTGATGACCAGAAAAAGTCAAGATAGAGGTGGTGGTGGTATGTGAAGAAAAACTCTTAAGTTGTCGTACATAATTGATACTACAATATACAGTTTTTATTGATTTTTTTTTTTTCCTGGAAAACCAGGCGGTTATTTGACTACGTTTATGAACTAGCAAAAAGATCGAATGAGAGAGTTCACTTATGGCGGAGCATAGTCATGTTCGCGAGGTCGGCCTTGGGTTTAGGGAAAATTTCTCTGCATCTCCACGGTAGAGATTTAATATCCAAGGATCAAAATGAGATTAATTTTTTTTGTTGAAAAGACAATTATACTCTTATTTTAGTTTTTATTTTGGTGGTTGGTGCTTTGGCGACCGTGGACTTTTTTTATTAAAAAAATTAGGGCACAACTGTCTTTTCATTCATAAATTTTAATTTCATTTTGGTCTTTAGGAGTGCAGTGAGGTTTCATTTTAATTTCATGTTCACGAGGTCGGCCTTGGGTTTAGAGATTTAATATCCAATAGCCTAAAACTTTCTGAAACCTCTCTGCACTCAAGGATCAAAATGAGATTAAAATTTTTTGTTGAAAAGACAATTATACCCTTATTTTATTTTTTATTTTGGTGGTCGGTGCTTTGGCACCGTGGACCTTTTTTAAAATTAGGGCACAACTGTCTTTTCATTCGTAAATTTTAATTTCATTTTGGTCTTTAGGAGAAGTTTCAGAAAGTTTCGTGGGCTATTGAATATTAATTCTCTTCCGTGGAGGCACAATGAAATTTTTCCATACATTTATTTTTATATATATTTTTGAATTTTTTATTTATTTACCTTTTGAATTTACTATTCCCTCTTGTTTTAAATGTAAGAGATTGTAATGTTAGTCATACATGTAAGATCTCATTCAATTAGAAATATAATCACTAATCAGGATGGGTTGCTGATCTAATCTAAAGATATTGGATTTTGTATGAATTTATGATAGAGATATTAAATAGCCCATGGATAATATTTACATTAATTTGGTCAATGAGATAAAAATGAAATTATATTATACGGTTAAGGTCTAAATTTTCTTACAAATTCTTACTCAATGTGTGCCAAATATCTTGAACTTTTTTTTTTTTTTTTTTCACGAGTTCAAACTTAAGTGTAAAAGTACTTATAACTTATAAAATTAAAACAAAAACGTCAAGATTGTTAAATCAATCAACGTTGACTATTTAACAAACTTGTTACTTCAAAAAATGATGTAAAAAATACTCATGAAATTTGTAACGGTCCTTTGAAAGCTAAAGGAAAAAAAATGTAATAGCAAACATTAGAGCTTAATATTAATATTAATAACAATAATATTTAAAATAAAATGTTGTTGTTGTTGTTTATTTCTCATTAAAATACATATTACTCATCCTTGTAGCATAACAAATCTCAGGACGTTCGAGACCACCACTCATATATGCTTAATGCACATATGCGTACGACATAATTCATCCCTTTTAAAGTCTCTCTCTCTCTCTCACACACACACACACACACATATATATATATAACAGCTTGAAAGCTCCTTCCCATTGAAAACTACAATAGAATATAGAGTGCTTTCACCAAGCATCGGTGTTGAAACTGAAATCATAATACGGAGAAGAAGAAGCTCTCCTAGGATTTGCAATGGACAGTCATGACCGAATAATTTTCTAACATGTTGTTTATCACCACGTGAACATGTAAGCCATCTACGGAGTTTGATGACACTGCTAGTATGAAGAGGTAGATGGATTTCAGAAATTTAACCGTTCTATATTTTGAGTTGGCATTCAAGAAGTATGTTTACGTGAGTCGAGATAAAACCTCTCTTATATACTTATTTCGTATATCGTAAATCACGTTGAAAAATCAGCTTTTACTACTAACCCAAATAGATACGCACCATTGATCCTAAATCTCATTTATATAGGCTATACAATTTATTTATTTTTTTGATATATATAGGGTAAGGCCCAATTTATTTTACTTGATATATAGGATAAGGCCCAATGATACGGCACTAACCGAATTTTTTTTTTAAAATATATGTTCAATATAGTTTAACCCCTCATTTTTGGGTTCAACTGGTAAATGAGTTCAATCTTGAAGTTGGTCAAGAAGTTGGGGGAGACATTTTAGGCAATGTAAACTTGTGGAAACATAAAATGAAGTGTGAAACATGTGTACTTTTAAGCGCGTATGCGGGAAGTAAAGTCATAAAGACCCCTACCTTTGGATCGTGGTGAAATCAACCTCTCTTCTAAAATTTTAATATTAAAAAAAAAAACATAGTAATGTTTAGAAGGGAAAATTAATATGGGGTCCTTGTAGTTTTCCTCAATTTTGAATTAGGTCCGTAAGTTTTCTTTTTGGCCTTGTTATTGAGTCCTTGAACTTTTTACTGTTACACGCAGTTTTAACTCCCTACTATATATTGGTCTCATAAGCATCATGTCATATATTTGTCATGCAATTGTTCATGGTTACACTTTAGAAGCAATGTGGACTCAGTATGTTACATATTTTATATATATGGATCTCAAAAATTATTTTCTATTGGTTATTGTTTGTTTGATCCCAAGGTAAACCTAAGAATAACAATGCTGCTATCATGTGATTGGTCATGGTTCAAATCTCATTTAATAGCCCATGGATAATATTGATATTAATTCGGTTAATGATGTAAAAATGAAAAATATTATAGGGGAAGGTGTAAATTTACCAACAAATTTTTAATAAGGGTAATTTAAAAGAAATGGATTATTCAGATTAATAAAATTCAATAAAGAGTGTAAAATTAAATTAGTAAGAAAAATTAATTAAAAAGATATTAACTCAAGTTATCAAAAAAATTATTATTATATTGGGCATGGAGGTATAATATATATTTTAATGTTATACTTGTTTAGTCATAATTAATTACTCATTCTCGTCCTAATTATAAGATCTAGTTGACTTTTTTTAGAGAGATTAAGGAAGCTAATTAAGTTACTTTAAAGTATTTTTATTTTTATTTTTTTCTTCAAACTAATATATGATCTAAAGATACACAACAAATGAAATGATTAAGTAACTTATTTAGCTTCTTTAATCACTCCAAAAAAAGTCAACTAGATCTTATAATTAGGACCAAGGTTGTCAAATTCACGAGTTTAAGCAAACTCGTGACAGTGACGTAAACTCATATCGTGAACTCAAATCGTAAACCCGTAAGAGTTTACTTTTATTATTAAATAGGTATTACCAGTGTATAATCAAATAATTAAAATATAAAAATGACAACAATTTGATTTAAATATATTTTAAATCCAAATAATTGAAATTAAATCCATCAACATTCATCATTTATCATATTTAATAAAGAAATTTCTATATAAAACCGCGTGATCAAATCAAAAAAATTAACACGAGTTTAAGAGTAAGTTAACACGGTTTTGTAAGCTTGAAACGTAAAAACGATAAACTTCGGTGTATAAACTCGTAAGTTTAACCAGTTTATAACTAGACGAGTTCTGTTTACCACTAACTCGATTCGTTTTTTAAGTTTTAAACGTAAAAATGGTAAACTCGCAGAGTCAACTCGAGAGTTTGACAACATGATTAGGACCGAAAGTAGTATTATTTAAACTTTCTTAAACATCCTTGATCCTAGCTAAATATATTGGAAGTGACTTATAAATAAAATTAAAAAATTAATACTCTATTTTTTTTATAAAAAAAATATGAGTTGTTGGGATTTTTTTTTCTGTAAATTGAGTTTTTGGGGAAAAAAAAAAAGGGTAATTTTTTTTTGAGATATTTAAATTTTATCAAATTTATTTTAAAGAATTAAAAAAAGGATTTTTTTAAATTTATTTAAATGTTCTGACTCTCACTTGCAATTTTCACGTAATTAATGTTTTTTAGCAGTGGCAGCGTACAAACACAGCAGCGGAGAGAAGTGAGGTCCGATGAAGGGGCTTGTTTCTTCTGAATGTTTTTGTTCAATTGTTTGTTTGCTCTTCTTAAGTACGAGTATTTCTTTCAACTTATTTTTTTATTCAGTTTTTTCTTTTTCCTTCCACGTCACCACCACCCCTTTACCACTTCTTTTTATTGAGTGCGTTTGGTTTGAAAGGAGATAAAGAGAATGAGAGAGGAGAAATAAATTTTTTTACTTTATATTAACTAAATTGCTTATGAATTTTTTTTCAATATTCTAAAAATATATTTTTAATAGAAAAGAATATTCTTTTGGCAATTTGGTCAATATATTTTCTCCATCTCAACCCCTTTCATACCGGATCCGGCTAAGGTCTTTTTCGCTTCCCATCCACTACCAATCTCTTCTTTAATGTTGTGTCGTTTTGACGCAAAATGATACTTGATCCCTCTTTTTTTAAAAAAAAAAAAATCAGGTACTAAAAAGATATTTCAGGATAATGATCGATACTGAAAAAAGACTTCATGATCTTAAAGTATCCTGGAGTATCTTTTAGTACCCTAAATATATTTTTTTTTTTAAAGACAAGAGGGATCAAGTATCATTTTGTGTCAAAACGACACAGTATTAAATAAGAGATTGGTAGTGGATGGAAAGCCGAAAAGACCTCAGCCGGATCCTGCCGGATCCTTCATACCCTCCCTTCAAAATGCTGAAAACTGCACCTTTGCCCTCAATTCAACTCTTCAATTTTTTTACTATCATCCCCTTCTTTCCCTTCGTATCGAAGAGACCAATAGTGATTTTCCCAACATTTTTTGGTGATGAGGAATGAGCATCTTAGATCACTAGATCCATCTGACGGCTCCTATTGGTAGACGGGCTGTGCAGGGGATTTCAGACGTGTTTGCCGCTCAAACTTGCACAAAACGACAAAAGGTTTGAAAACTTTAGTGGCATTTTCTAGGTAGTAGGTGCCTGCTAGAATAGTTACCGTTAGTTCCACCCAAAATCAAAAAATACTACAAGGAATGCAAAATTCCACAACCACTGTCCTACACCGGCTCGTTTCCCAAAGCTTTTCCAAATTTGAAACTTCAGAGGTCTCCGAGTTCAGAGGGACCCACCTACCTATAGTCTATACTCCCTCCTCACTCCGTTTGAGCTCAATAACAATTTGATTTTTTGCTCAAATATAACAATTTGATGCAAAATATAATTCAGAGATAATTAATAATTATTTTTTCATTTTTCCTTTATTCTAATTTACTCACTTATTAAATTTTTAAATACATTTTTTAATAACGGAAAGAGTGGAAAAATTTTCAATTTACAAAATATATTTAATGAGTTAATTATTAGTCCTTATTTCCTATAAATTAGTTATTGTGTTTAATTTGTATGTCATTCTCATAAATCAAGAAAAGTATTAAATGAATAATTTTTTTTATATTCAACTTTACTTATGAAACGATGTATATTTTCTCTTACATCCTTTTATTTCTTTATCTTTACATCCCACGTACTCTCTTTTATATATGCCTAATCAATAATGAATATAGGTAAAATTGATAAAAATTCATTTATTACCTAATAAATAACTTATATTTTAAACACAACTTTTTTTTTTTTGAGTATAAGTACAGTACAAAGTGACATTCTCTCTCTCACTCACTTATCCATGAATGAATGCGTAGCCGTTATTTCAAATGTTTATCAACACCTAGTTCTTTCCAGTTTCCCCACGACACGAGGGCAAAATTTAACTCCAATCCCATTTCGTGGAAGTTATTATAATCATTCTCCATTGTCATATTTTCGTGGAAGATTATTTTAATCATTCTTCATTGAATCTAACTACCCAGACTCAGCTTCAGAAATTTGAATCCCTGTAATGTCAACTCGTCTCAGATACTGAAGCTTTTCCTCCGAAATCCCATAGAGTTTGATCATTTGGACCATTTATTTGGGCCCCAGATAATGGATGGTTGCAAAAAATCCTCCATATCGAACCAGTCATACAGTTCTCTCTATGTCAATCCTCTCACTGAACTCAGGCATAGCCGAAGCTGCAGCTGTGATTATGGCCGTTTAGCTACCAAAGGTGACGACTTTGAAGGTTTCACTCACCGAGCCACGAAATTCTTGACGGATAACAAAGAGAATGTGACGCCTAACAAGAAAGAAGGTGTGGTTTCTTCTGCTGATGATGACAAGGAAAATGCAGTGCCTAAAAAGTTCTCAAATTCTAGGTCCTTGTCCACTGATAGGATCTTGAAGCCTAATTCGCTTCAGTTCTGCATGCAAATGAATGATTCTGAAAAGGCTTTTGGGTCTTCTAAGATATGGGATCGTTTTGATTTGGAGAATTCCAGTTCTATGAATGTTTGGGACTTTTCTGATTCTGAAGCAGCTCCAGCTTCATCCTGGTCAACTCTGCCAAACAAGTGAGTAGAAAAAAAAAAAAATCCAACTTTGGCCTCAGATATGTTGATTTTTTGAACTTTCATTTTCAAGTATTGGTGAATTTCTAACATATGAGAATCTTCATGTTACTTAGAAGTTGATCCCTCTTTTATGAATTTATGTCTAGGTCTTTGATCTGTAGACCATTGCCCGTTGATGTTGGAAGATGTACATGTGTTATTGTGAAGGAAGCATCGCCAGAAGGACTATCAGGGGGCACATTGTTTTCTCTTTATACCTGTGTAAGATATCTCTGATTTATCGGAAAGTTAAAATGTTGAGCTGTCATTCATATAATCTAATCTTATCGGATGAGAGTGTTGGTAGATACTTGGTACAAGTCAAGATTATTACTAGTGTTTTGCAATGAAGTCATAATACATGGAGTGTTATTATTGTTACATTTTAGTTCCCTGTATATATATACCTTAAACCTTGACTAGAGGGGATTTTAACATTTCTAGGAAGGGAAAGGAAGACAGAACAGGAAACTGGCTGTGGCTTACCATAAGAGGCGAAATGGGAGATCTCAGTTCACCATAGCTCAGAATGTAAAAGGACTTTTGTCCAATTCAGATGCTAGTTTTCTTGGAACAGTGATAGCCAACTTCATGGGTTCAAAATACCACATATGGGATCAGGTTCAGTCTTTTACTCGTTCTCTTTGAAAATTGCGGTACAGGATAAAATACATTCAAAAGCCATCTGGTTTTATCTTTGTTTTCCTGATATATATTGCTTCAGAGTATTTATATTTATCATTTTTATATCAAACTGATTTGCTTGACTTATAAATTAATATAGAGTTTATAATTTAATAATATACATTATATGCTATGATTAAGAAACAGAGGGAGTATAAGATAGCATCATGGCTTCTGAAACTTGTATTGCAAGTTTTGTTGGTATCAGTCACTGTCTTCAAGAATGTCTTTTGAGCACTGTTGTATTGAACACATGTCTCAGATGTTTCCTGACAATCTTATATAATCTTGCGTGTGAACCTGTTGATTGTAGGGATATCGTCATGATTGCTGGGGTAAACAACCAAAACCGCCTCTTGGTGTCGTGGCGTAAGTCCATATCTTCATCCACAGCAACCACCCTGAGGGTGTGATTCATCTCTGCTAATTTTAAAATTTGATTGTCTTCTTTTGCAGATTCATACCAACTATAGCAACATGTACTGGAAGTTACAGAAGTATGAGGGCATATGTACCCAAACATCAATCTATGTCACTGAAGAACACGAGTCAGGTTAACTTAAAAGTTTCTGTATTAATAATAATTTTCTACTGCAACAGAAAGAACCTTTAAAACAATATCACTTATATTCTAATTCAACATAGTGGAATTCTTCAAGTCCAATTTGGTTGTGTTACAGGTACAACATACCAAAGGACTGCCAACAGATTGGGAGGAAAAGCTGGACAAAGTCCATCAATTATTCTCAAGAGTTCCAATTTACAACAAGGTATGAGTCTAAAAAGGACATTTTACCTTTTCAAGTAGCAGTCAGGCATTTGAACTTGAATAGTTACTGTTGGTTTATTTCAGAGTTCAAAGCAGTTTGAACTTGACTTCAGAGATAAAGGAAGATCAGGACTTCAGATCCAGACATCGGTTAAAAATTTCCAGCTGACTTTGGAGGTATATAATAGAAGTCCTAACCACAGGAGACTGCAGTTCTATTGAGAGCTCAATATGATTGAACCTGATTTTTTGACCCCACCCATCTACCTATCTGTAAATATGGAGTGCAGGTGTTAGAGAAATTGATTTAATTAGATTTGTTTCCTTTAAAATTAAAAAAGAAAATGGCAAAAGGTGAATGGCACGTTAGTGAGTTTCACAATTTTATCACCCAAAGGTTGACAATGTTTACATGAACATGAGTTAGAATTAACTGTCAGTTCACTTTCTGCCATTTTCTATAAAAAATGATCTCATCGAGTTAATTTCGACACCTGCATGTAAATTATAAATAGACACTTGAAGTTGTTGAATTTTCTCATCAGTCACATGTGTTTTCAATTTCTGCCTTGTAAAAATTTGTGATTCACAATTAATTAGTAAGATGGAACTCTTCATAAAATATAACCAACACTAAGTTGCTGCTTCTTTTTAGAGCTGACAGTAACTGAGATTTAAGAAGTTTTAGTTAATTTGTGCATGATGTGGCCAGGAGAATGGGAGGCAAACAATTCTGCAGCTAGGCAGGGTGACAAAATCAAAGTTTGTTTTGGATTACAGGTATAAACTAATCACTTTCAATTAGATGTTAACCATCAGCACTTTCTGGTTTGCAAAATTAGGCTTCAATTTGGGGATTTTGAATAAAGCCTTTGGGCTTAAAGTTTCTTTAAGTATGTTGGGCCTAGACTTATGTTGGTTCCTCTTCTGCTACAAAGAAAAGACTAGTCTGTCATATATAATTGTTACCACTTTCATTGATATAAGTTAAATATTTGAGTTGGATTTTTCATAATTAACCCCCATTAGTGGGATGTGAGTGTGAGAGTGCCACTTGCTTTAAGTGGTTTTCTCTCTGCTTATCAAGTGAAACCCACGACCATGTCTAGCTCTCTTTAGTTATATAGATTATAGGGAAATCTACATCTTTTCAGTCCTTTAATTTTACACAAGATTTTATTTTGATCCCTTAATTTTATAAATAAAGTATCTTTTCAGTCCTTTTACCTAAACCCATGTTAACATTAAATGAGGATGTTGACAAAACATTCTAAAAAACTAACACATTAAGTTTACTTTTCAAAAATAATAATGACTGGCAAAAAAAAAAAAATCATTATCTTGATACTAACGGTGTTAGAGTTAGAGGACTAAAAAGATAATTAAAGGACCAAATTGAAACTTGTATAAAGTTAGAGGACTAAAGTTGTACTTTTGCTTAGATTATATAGTTGGAAAGAAAGTTACTTTTTTTATTATGATGTGGTTTTGCACCAAACACTGAATTCATATTTCTCTTATCAAATTTGCAGATATCCTTTGACAGGTTACCAAGCATTCTGCATATGCTTAGCTTCCATTGACGCAAAGCTTTGCTGCACAGTTTAGCTGCAACACCATCACTCTTGTTCAACCTCTGAACAAAAAAAAATGGCTTGTTCTTGTTCTTTTTTTTTTTTCTTTTTTTGGCTTTCAACTTTCAAGTTGATTCCATTCAGATAGAGAGAAGGTAATGGAAATCACTGTCTTTGGCTCTACTCCAGGAACTTGGGAAATTAAGCATAAAATCTTTGGTTCAGTGATCAGATAATTTATTTCAGAGTTAGTTGCCATTTTATCACTAGATTTGAATGGTCCTATCCTATCTATTAGACTCTGGAGATATTCTTTTGAGAAGATAATAGGAGTGTGTGTGTGTGTGTGAGTAAGTGAGTGTGTGTGTGTGTGTGTGTGTGTGTGTTCTAGTTGTCTTTTGTAAGTGGAACTGTGACTTGGATGGCTTGCGTAAAGCCATTAAAATTTCAAAGCCAAAAAGCTTTACATTAAAGTGAAAAAAAGAGCTTTGGATAGGAAAATTCATGGAGCTTTGGCACAGTGCATGCATATGAAAGTGGAGATTCCAGCCTTTTCAGTTGCTTTTTATTTTTATTATGCTGCATAAAGCTCACCCCCCACTTAGCTTTGAAGTGCCTTTTTAAATTTAAAGCACTCATTTTAAAAATTAGCCGCTTGAAATGAAATGGCCCTTTTGAAGAAAAGAGTAGCAATTTTTCTCACAAATCCACACAAACACCAAAAGTTTACAAGCAAAAAGAAAGAAATATGTAAGGTAGATAAACAAAAAAAAGGGTAATGCATAGGTTATGTTGTAAAGAATTAATTAATAAATAGCAAAGAGTCCAATTTTTAAAACTGAATAATAAATCTTAAAATTTTAAAAAATAAATAATTGGAATATGTATATATCAAGAGTCATTGATACTTTTTTCCTACAGAAATAATTAAAGAATTAAGAATAAACCGACACAATGCCACAAAGGGAGGGAAGGGGAATGACACAAAAAGACCATAAAATTAGAGTATGGTATTAACCGACTGGCGAATTTATGAAATCTTTGGAAAGAACCAAGGTTTTTTTTTTTTTTTTAAAAATAAAATAAAATAAAATTATGCGCATTCATTGTTCTAAAGTATTTGTGATGTATTAGTACTTAAAGTATTTTATCTCGTACACCTATTGAAATATATATTTTTTAGGTGTATCCAGTAGACCAGTACAATGAACTATTTTTGTGTGTGCATCCCTTAAAGTATTTTTTTAAGTGTATCCAATGCTGTAAATTATGTAAATTGTTAAGTGTAAAATTGAATAAAAAAATAAAAAATATTTTAGGGTGATGGACGCCCCTGAATAAATACTTTAGAGTGTTGAATGCACCACAAAATACCTTAAAAAACAATAAATACATTTGAAAAAAATATTTTCATAATGCTGCTGGATACACTTTAACCCAGATATTTGCAAATTGACTCTCCTAATGTATTAGAGCAAGTGAGGGAATCGTGCATGGAGAAGGGACGGAGAAAGCAAGGGTTCCAGATTCTCTCACTGCGTACTTTCTCATTATCCTTCAATTGTGGCCATCAGATATTGATCCAACGGCTTTGAAAATTACCACATGCGGTAGTTTTGAAATTTTCAAAAGTACACGATGTGTGTCTTTTTAAGCCGTTGGATCAATATCTGACGGTCACAATTGAAAGATAATGAGGGATAATGAGAGATGATCTGATGAGAAGATCCATTTCCGAGACGGAACTAATGATTTGGATTATCTCACAATTATTGACTAAATTTCAAACTTATTATTGGATCTAGTCCTTTTTGAAGCCATATTGTCTTATCTTTATATGTTTGTGTTTCTTTTCTATTCCTATTACTACTATACTCCCTCTACCTCTGATCTTTATTATAAGACACCAACTAGCAATTGTATTTGGTCTTTTTTATAAGGCACTTGCTTGTTTCAAAAGCGCATTAATTATTATTATTTTCCATGTATATCCATAATTAATAAAGGTAGTGGATGAGAGTGATAATTAATATAATATTAGAGTTTAATACAATTAGTAGGGGTAATATTGGAAGTTACTTAAATTGTAGGATAACTTTATTGACTTTTTACAGTTTTTATAAATTTGTGAGAATTGTTAGTTAGTGTGTTATAATAAGAACCAGATGGAATATTCTTTTGAGCAAAAAAGTTACTTGCTTTCTAGCTTCATATATACTTTATTTTAACTTAATATAATTGTCTCATTATTAATAAAAAAAATATTAAAAATAAAAGAAGCAGAATGGTGTGGAAATCTCTGAAGACTTAAGATGGTGATCCGGGGGTGAATCTTTTATGGTTGGTTGGATTTAGTTTTTTTTTCTCCTAAAAAAAGGTTAAGATGTATCCAACGTTCTGAAGTTTTTTTTTTAAAAAAATGTATTTAGTAACTTAAAATATTTTGGAATACGTTTAGTACCCTTTAAAAGATTTACATAGTCACTTCTTTTATATATATATATATATATATATATTTTAAAACACTTCTTGTATTTTTCAGCTAATTTTTTATTACGTCCCTGTAATTTTTTCCCTAAGGTAGATATCAATTCTTATACTCATAAACTCATAATGATTAATGTGTATAGTGACATACAAAGCCACATGTAATTTACCCAAACCAAAATTAAAAAAAAAAAAATAACAATGAAATGTTGAAATAAAATTTATTCATTAGTAACATAATATTTTTCTATTTTTTTTTACTGGAAAAATTATTATATTCATAACTACTTCTTTCCATCAATTAATAATCATTAATATGATCGATTTTGATTTTACTTACAGTCATGTGCTAAAATTAATCCAGATGTATGTATTCCTTTTTTTAATAATAAATCCAGATGTAATCTGGATAAAAGCCATATTATTGGCCCTTTTCCCCCATCAAGAGCCATATTATTACCTATTTAACCCCTTTTTCAATAAATTGACAAATTATGAGTATAGGGAAGGGATTAATACTTATAATTGAGGAAAGTTATGAGTATCCAATAAAATATATAAGAATTTAATTAAAAATGAGATAAAATATAAATACTAATTTTTCCTAATTTTGTTAGCGTCAATATTAATGCATATAGTTAATTAAATCCATAAAAAAAAATTGTTATTCATAGTAGCGGTAATCTCCAAATATTCCTACTCCCTCTAGTCTTTATTATAAGGCACCAACTAGTAAATTTATTTGGTCTTTTTTATAAGGCACTTGCTTCTTCTTAAGAATCATTAATTACTTTTGGGAAAATCCTTTTGAGGGCCCTTTTTGGTGTAAAAATCCCAAAAAAGGCCCTCAAAATTTGACAATACCTTTCGGTATTTTCGAATCTTGCGTGAGTTGTTAACGAATATTGATATAGTTGTTAACGACTTGATATAGTTGTTAATGGGGTGATTTAATTGTTAAAAAATTGTTGTTAATGGGGGCGATATAGTTGTTAACTAAACTAACAACTATATCACCAAATTAACACTCGCGTAAGATTTTGAAAATACCCCTAAGGCCTTTTTAGTTATTGTCGATTTTGAAGGCTTTTTTTGGGATTTTTACACCAAAAAGGGCCCTCAAAAGGATTTTCCCATTACTTTTTTTCCATGTATGCCCATAATTAATAAGGGTAGTGGGTGAGAGTAATAATTAATATGATATTAGAGTTTAGTGTAGTCAGTAGGGGTAATATTGGAAACTACTTAAATTTTAGGACAACTTTATTGACTTTAACTGTTTTTATTGATTTGTGAGAATAATTAGTTGGTACTTTATAATATGGATCAGAGGGATTACATCTCATTTATTAGGAATTTGTATATACTATATATCTATCTTTTTTCATATTCTTCATAGAATTCATACAACAATTATAATTTCAAAAATCCAGAAAAATTTATTTTATCTTTCAAGTCTCAAGTAAAGCTTAGTTACGGAATTAGCATATGCAAATTTAATCGAAGAAAAAAATATAAATGAATTTTAGTTCAAAATGAAAAATTTACTATAGCAATAAAAGAATTGCATGCACAAATATTAAGCCAAATATCATTATTTGTGATTGAGAATCGTTCTATGCTGGCCCACAAAAAAAGATCAGAGAATAAATCATCCTAAGCTTACAAGTTTCAAGTCATAATGACAAAATAATTAATACTACTAGTGCAAGTCAATTTTTTTTTTTTTTTGGGGGTCAACAACAAGTCAATTATGAAACTATAATTAAAAGTGAAATACTTTAATGTCTTTTTGGTTTTCTGGCGAAAGACAATATAATCTTTCTTTTGGCATTTGCATGGGAACGAAACTATGGTACGCTCACACCACCTGACTACTTATAGTACTCACGCCTCAGACTTCGAACAATGACCAAAGTTTAAAACTTTTCTCCCTCAAAAGAATACCCACCTAGCTGTTCTTCCTGCAAGCGAAGCTCTTCTATCAATGGGCGATTTTCTGGCACTAATTTGCCCTAATTCTTCATCTGTATGCATTTCTCGTCTTTTTCAATTAGTTTTCGTGCAAATATATTTCCGTTGGGTTTTTCTTCGACATAAGTTTCTTATTTTCTTTGGCCTTGCTCTCTGGCGACTTAGAATGATCAAGATATTTTCTTCAACCAAAAATAAAAGAATAAAATAAAAATGAAGCTTTTGAGCTTCGTCTAGATGAACATATCTGGGCATGTTCATTTTGCTTAAAGCTAGCATTTCTGATAAATTATAGTAACTAAGAATTTTTCGTCTTTGTATGAATTTAAGTGAATTACGAGCTATTTGACATTTCAAAAACTCTACGTTGTAATGTTCATCTATATGACTATACTTCGTTCTACAAAGTCTGATAAACTAATATATGAATACTCAAACTACGTTTACTGTGTAATATGAAAAGGAGTGATAGCAGAAACATATCCTTATGACTTTCCTTTGAGTTGAAATTAACCTTCACTTTGGTGACAGAGTGATTAGGGTAGTTATTTTTTACTGGGTTTTTGAGAAATGATCTGAAAGTAAAGAGAGATTAGATTATTTATAAAAGATTATTTTAAGTTTCAAACATCTCTGGTCATGAATGGTTTTTTCCCTTTTCTGGTTTACAGGTATGGGATGGAAAGGGATTCTCAGAGTGTTTTGAAGATATATATCCTTATTTTCTGAATTTGGCATCGGTTTCTGAATGGATTAAATTACTTTATATAATTTTCTTTTCCTTAATAACACCAACAGTTTTAGGTTTTGGACTGAATTCAGTGACTATTGTTATAATTGTTGTGGCTGGATGCATTCATAAGAGCAGCCGAGGAATTCAAAGATCAGACACGCAGGTAGTGCCAGATCTTTATTTATTTCTAAGAAGGCTCAGCTGTAGAAAAGACTGTACCAAGTAAACCTTAGTTATATTATTTTCTTGCCAATCTTTAGACTTTCAAATATATGACATACAATTTCATTTTATTTTCTATTTAGTCCATACTGCTGCTGAGGACGTTTTTACTCTCTCTTTTTCAGTCATTTAATAGACTATGTAAATCCGCTATTCTTATATAACATGTCTTCGGCAAATTATTATGCTGAAATATCTTCTGAGTACATCTCATCAGTGTTTCCTATACCGTAGACTTAGCAGATTACGTGTTTAGTGGTGGCTTAAAACTATGGTTCGTGTTTGTATGTTCCTCAACACATGGAAGTGATAAACAAGCCTGTTTTTCATTTTACAGAAATTGAATTACCATAAATAATTGTATAAAAAAAATGCACAAACCGTTTGTGAAGACCAAATCAGCAGTGGCCTGTTTTCAATTTTTGAAAGATATATGTCCTTCAACTGTTATCCTCTCAGGTTCTCTCCACACAGTATTCTCTGCAATTCATACATTGTCCATTAAGTATCAAACTTTTGTGAAATCTGACTCCTAAAGAAGAGATTTATTTATTTCCCCACCTCAATTATAGTTAATTCTAGTTTATGATTGCAAGGATATCATCTTTGTATATTAAATATTTACATGAGAAGATATCTCCATTTGCTAATACTGATGCAATGAACGGACAGATGGGCCTTTTGAAGAAGCTTTTCTTGCAGGTTATACCAGCTGTTGGAGCATGTGCTTCATTGTTGGACATAATTTTTCTATGGAAGAGAGAAATTAACAGGCACTTTGTTGGATATCATAAGTGGTTTTATAGCTGTTCTGAGTTGATGGTTTGGGTAAGCTTCAGTAATTTCGTTCTGTTTGCTGCAATATTGTGAAATTTTTAAGACGGTCCATCTGTAAATTTGTGTAACTATCATTTGATTATTCTATTTGTAGACAAATATCATTATCTTCTCAAGGTGTGTCAGCAGTCATTACATGCTCTGCAACAATGTCTTGTGTTACTGGTGGATTCTGAAACCACTATTCTGGATCTTCCATTTGCTTAAAAAGTTCCCATTGTTGGAGGTGATGTTGTTGGTTTCCAAGTTACAATTTTGTTTTCTGGGCATGTCACTTTACCTCTTGATTCATAGAATTGTTGGTTTCTATACAGACTTCAATATGGGTGGTGGAAAGCTTTATTCTTCTCCTAAATATCACATTTGGCATATCCATCAATGTCATAAGAATAAAGATGTTGTCTCCCAAAAACAGGTACGTGCTGGTCAGTCTTTTTTCCATAGTCACTTTCTTTAAGGTTCTGGTAAATGTTATGTAAATAGAATTAGTAGATTTTAGAAAGTGGGGAATCTATTGTTTCTTCTTACTTGAATATCATGCTGGTTGGATGATTTTATTAAATACTCCCTTTGTTCCTATACGTAAGTCACTTTTAACTTCTTAACACAAACCAAGGAAGTTTGTTAAAATTAGTTGGAGTTCTTGAACTTTTAAAAAATGACCATTGCTTTCCAAAATTACCCTCATTAAATTATAACCTCATCTTTGTTATATCTAATCCCTCTCTCCACTTTAATATTTTTGATTATTTATTAAGGGTTGAAGTTGGAAAAAATATTTAATGCCACCTAAATTATGTAAAGTGACTTATATTTCAAATATTCAAAATTTTCTAGAATGTGATTTAAATATAGAATCAGAGGTGGTATTAAAAAGGATTTTATTCGTGTGGCATAAAAATTTTGAAGGTCAAATGTTGAAGTGTGATGTTTCCTTTTCTCCTTCTCTGTATCCCTTGGCTTTCCAAATAAAACCAAACCAACTCCTGTAGCCAGCTGTCTTGTTTACAATGATTTTTTGATGGCCAGTTGAAGTGAGGTTATCTCTGTTACAGCATGCACATTACACTCACTTGATTGTCTGTTTCATTTAGTATATTTTTGTGTAGATAATATTTTCTTAGAGTACACAAAGAATTGCTGACTGAATCTGTTATCCAATTTTTAGTTCATTTGAAGATCCACTTCTTTCCAATGATAAGGACCTTGAGGAAGGTTGCCATCATGACCTCGTAAGTATATGTTGTAATTTTTTTTACCTTTTTTATCAAGCACTTGTCCTCTCAAGTTTATTATTCCGTTATGAATATAGGCAGCCATAATCTGTAAATTTGAATACAATATAACTCTTGCATCCTGCTTTTTACCATGCTTCATCGTATTCTTTTCATGTTTCAAATAATGTTGTTCATTATGAGTATTTTAGTCTTAAATGTTTGTTCACCACAATCATTAAGATATAATAGGAAAATCAAGTGAGCTTCTCGTGCATTGCACATATTTTAAGGAAAAGCTGCCCTATTCACAACTTATGACAGTTGAAGTTGCTATGAATACTATATTTTATATTGATGACTGCTATGATTTGAAACTTATAATTTAGAGAAAATAGTCCTACTTGTCCTTCTATGAGAGTAGAGTCTATATGCTAATGTTTTTCTTAGATCATAGCAGAATAGGTTATGGTTTAGAAAATTTACTCTCTTTTGATGCTATTTTTCATTTAAACCTTGTGATAAGGTCTTACTAGCTGCCCTTTTTCAACCTTTTTCTTGAAGGGAAAATCTAGGAACTTTTGTGATTTGATGACTTTTAAATTCATAAATCCTGTAATGAACCATGGTGTGGTTAAACAACTGGACTTTGAAGATCTGCTGCAACTACCTTCAGATTTGGATCCTTTGCCCTGCCATGACACAATTTTCACTTGCTGGCAAGCACAACTGAGCAATAATGGTTCAAACCCATCTTTACTTAGAGCAGTATGCTCTGCATATGGATGGCCATATCTCCGCCTGGGTTTGTTGAAGGTAAATTTCTATACCATGTTCTGGTTTCCTCCTCTGTGCTATCCATACATATATCAATTAAAACTTGGAGATTGTGCACTACTATTTATAGGTGACATATACTCTAAGTTTAAGCAGCAATGGAGTGCTGGGATACAATTCTAGGTTTTGATTCTTGGTGATCTTTTAGACATTGGAACTTTATCACTCTGCCATAATTCCCTAACCTTCTGTAAGGAGATTCAATTTTGGATTTATTCTGAAAAAAGAAGAATTTCATTTATCCAGTGAAGTGTGTCAAGGTTTCTAGGAATTTTTCTTTATTTCTCTTGCAATTCAAATGTTCTTGAATAAGAGAGCTAGGGCTGTAGATCAACTGTGATGGTTGCCAGTAGTTTAGGCTCAGGATTCATCGGTTAAATGAATGAGCTTGAGTAGTCCATTACTTTCCTTTAGTTATGCAAGCTGAGTTTCAGAGTTTCATGCTTGCTTTGTCATTGTTTTGTATTGATTACGTCAATTTAACAAGAACACAGTTGTCCGAGAAGCCAAATTTTTCAATGTAACTCAATTGTTTCTAATATTTATGCTCTACAGAAATAAATATTTGAACCTCTTGTAGGTGGTTAATGATTGTCTTGGTTTTGCGGGACCATTGCTTCTCAATAAGCTGATCCAGTTTCTTCAACAAGGTGTTACAACAATTATTATTTTGCATTCCTTCATTGTGTATGTCAAACTGTTTGATAGCATATAAACTTCTATTCAATCTCTAACTCATCATAAGTCCCTCTTGCTTGCTGTCTAAAGTTATCCTTTTTATTTGGAATTTCTACTAAATCTGTTGTTTAAAAATTGAAATTTGCAACTTTGTAATATAATCAATTACAATGAATAGAGAAATAAATTTCTAGGAAGTTAAAAAGAGGTGATTAGGCAATCCTTTTCCTGTTTGATCAGATATGATCCTATGGAGAATAGAAAAATAATTGCTAGGAAGTTACAATGAGGCGCTTAGATAACCCTTTTTCTGTTTGATCAGAATTGAGCCTCTAAAAACCAGGTTACAGAGTGTGCCTGTGAGGACAATGGTCATTATGTTATAATAAGAGTTTAATGCACTAAAAAACATTTTCATTTTCATTTTCAGTGAAATGAATATGGAACGTAAGCCTAGTAATCTTAAAAAGGGGCGTGTATCCTATAAGTACGCACATGACAGTTGTGATAGCCTTCTGTATATTATTTGTTTCTCTATCTGCCACTCTGTATGCTGACTCTCTCTTACATAAGGAAAGAGAAATTTTGCCAGTACATTGAAATTTTGCACAATGCTAGCATTATTATCTTATACGTGTCTTCCTTTGTCAGTTGTAAATTGTTTGAGCAGTTATATGCCAAAATTTAGAATTGATAATATGAAGAATTCATGGGGAGTGGTATCTCCATTCTTTCTTTGTCTTAGAAGTCAATTGAAAATAGAGCCATAATAAAAATTATAATACTTTATTTGGATCTTTCAGGTTCAGAGGGTTTGGATGGATATTTACTTGCTATCTCCTTGGGCCTCACATCCGTAATTAAGTAAGTTTGGCTTTTTGTATTTAAATATGATAGCTACTCTTGTTCTCTTTATTTTTACTTCAAGAATTTTATGTTTCTGGGTGTAGCTGTGCTCAAGTAGTTTTTTGTGCTATTTTTATGGTGATATCAAATTACACATTGTTAAAGATACACTAGCATATTGAAAAGTTTAACTGTTTATCATTCTTCCTTAATTAATTTGGTAATAGTCATACTTACATGTGTAGACCATATAAAATGATAGACGGAGAATCCTATGATGAATTCATAAAGAAAAGAGTATCAGAATGCTCAATCTCATGCATTTATGATATGGATTTTTTTGAATTTTGTTTGCGTTCTAGTGGGATGTATTTATTTTCTTGAGGGATTAGCCCAGCAATAATTCCTTTATTGTATTTAAGTTGTAGCATAAATCAGTGGTTTTTAATTTATGTTTCCTTTGACTGAGATTTTATATTTAATTTGTAGGAGTTTATTTATCTGATTGTATCCTTCTTATCCAGATCCTTCTTAGATACACAATATACTTTTCACCTTGGGAAGCTGAAGCTAAGGCTACGATCTAGTATCATGACTCTAATATATCAGAAGGTATGTTATTTGTTTAGTTTTCACAGTGTAAGTGATGGAACAATTTGTTTGGTCAAAAATAAAACAAGAGTAAATTACAAAGACCTTATCTTTATTTTTAAAATATATGCTTTAGTCCAATTTTTAATTTTGTTGACTAACATACCCTCCGTATTTTAATATGTAAGAGGGTCCTTTAGTTGCGAAAAGCATGTACTACCTCCGGTCCTAAATATATGACATAGTTTGTAGTGCAATATTTATGTTGATAGGGGATATTTTAGTTGAAATAAGAATTGAATCTGGACTAAAGTGTACCATAGCCTTTTGTTTTAAGGAGATCCATGAATCTTTTAAAAATGTGAGAGGTTCATGAACTCTCAACAAAATTCAAAAGCTCGGAAAATTTATTCATAAAATAATCATGCTATGTTTTCAATTCAAATGATGCTATTAGTGTTAATTTTCTATTATTTTATGATTATGCCTATTAGCTTGTTTCCATACTAAGTCATATATATTGTTGTGTGTGTTTGAAGTGTCTATGTGTGAACTTAGCAGAGCGTTCAAAATTCTCTAATGGAGAAATTCAGACATTTATGTCTGTGGATGCTGGCCGAACTGTCAACATGTGTAATAGTTTCCATGATGTGTGGAGGTATTCTCTTAATTTTGAATTTCTTCAAGTTAGGGTAGACCAAACTGTCTTGGATAATATTCGTCTTCTTCTACTTCATGTGCTGAAGGTCAAAATGATTGCCTTAATTTTTCTGGATTCAGATCTTTTAAAGTTGAGGATCTGTGAAGTTGATAAAGTTGAATGCAAAGGACTGGTATTTTACTAATACTTTGCATTCAATTTCACCAACTACAACTTCAATTTTTCTTGTATAAAGGATTATTAATGTGATTTCTTTTTGTACCAGATAAGAATGAATTTTGCATAGACCAATCATTTAGAATTTATACACAGAAAGCCAATGTATTTTACATAAATCTTGAGCATTGTGATTTAATTGGTTTTCAGCTTGCCTTTGCAAATTGGAGTGGCGCTATATCTTTTGTATACTCAAGTCAAATTTGCATTTGTATCTGGATTAGCAATTACCATTTTGTTGATACCAGGTAGAATGGCACTCTTACAGAAGTTTGAGTGGTTGAGAACTGAACTAGTTCTATCATTCACTTTTGTTTTGTTTTCTTTTTTCAATATGATTTGTTTGTGTATTGCTATCAAGTACCAACATTAATAGCTTGGATGAATTTGCAGATATTTGGATGCTAGTATTTGATCAACTCTTAATATACTATTTATTTCACTTAATCTTGTGGGAGCTGTTTCCGCTGCTTTTAATTTATAATGGATACAGCTCATAAGATGATTAATTCATTACTAGTGATGCCTATACTGTAAAGAGGTTGCTGCAAAATCTTCTTGGTTGCTGGCAACTTGACACAGTTGAAGAACTACACACTTTTGTAGGGTTTGGATTAAGATCACCTATGCTTGCATGCTCCTGCCATTTGATTATAAACATTTTTTTCATATAGAATTATGTTTTCTTTTCATTTCTACTAACACATGTGGGATGGATCAGATATTTTCCTAATTTAATAATAGAATAAATTTCTTATCTCATAACATAATTTCCTGCCACACAATAGTAATACTTGAATCCAGACTCCCAAATCAAAAGGTTGTTCAAGAACCAATATCAATATAAAATATAAAAATCATACAAACCACATTATATATGACTATATGTGATATATAAATGTAATTAAGAGTTGAAAATTAGTTAGTTTGTTAATTGTTCGGATATAGCCGTTAGGCTAATGACAGTTGCTAGAGTTTGTTAGTTAGGGAATTAGAATGATGGCCGTTGGATTAGTTAGAAGGGCTGTGTGTAAGCCTATAAATAGATGTCCTTACCTATTGTATCTCTTGCTCTGTGATTGATAATGAAATAGTTCAGAAATGTTTCTCTTATTCTTTCTTGATTATCTCACTTCTTCTCTCTTAAATCCTCTGTTTCTCCTTCTCTATTCCCTCTTCCTCTCTCTTTCTCTCTTTCTTTCTATACAGAATTACAATTCTGTATCAATATGAGTCATAAACAGTGTGAGTCACTTTATATTCAGTGCATTGTATAACAGTTGAGCCTGATTTCAAGGCAGATAAATTTTTTATATAAATAATGTATATATCTCAGGAGTTAGGTTTTTTGTTGTTGTTGTTGGGGGGGGTTATTTAAAGAAAAATACACTTGTGCTTGTTTCTTTCTTTGGTGGACACAATTGTGGTTATTTCAACTCCATTTTTTAATTGATGCAGTCAATAAATGGATATCAAAATTGATTGCAAATGCAACTGAGAAAATGATGAAGCAAAAGGATGAAAGGTATTAATACCTTTTATTTCAAGAAAAATACACTTGTGGCTTTGGTATGAACGGTAGAATATTTGCAGAGGACATGTGAAATTTTCATTTTATTTGGTGATTGCTTACTTAAGACATGTCTTGCTTAATTATTCCTATTTTCATCACATCATAATTGGTTAGCTCCCTATCTTGTAGTTTCTTTGCAATGGTTCCTTTCTCAACTTACGTATTACATCTAGGTTTGTTGTGGATGATTATATATTTGAAGAGGAAACCCTAGCGAGAACATTACTTGGTGATTTTTATAGTTTGTCTACCTTGTTAAATGGTGCAAAAATCTTAGGCGAGCAATTTACTTTACTGTTCTATCATTGAATTGAAATTTCAATAAATGTTTATTGGTTGTTTACATGCATGCTACTTTCAAATGAAAATTCCACTAAAAAAATTAAGTTAAACTAGTTACTCCCTTCAGTTTACCTAATTTGATTAGATTAAGGAAGTTAATTAATATGACATGTATTTTCTAAAACTCCCTAGTCATCTTCCTTAATTCCCTCATTCCCCATCCTCCTTGATTATTGTTGATAGAGCATCAATAGAGGTAAATTTAAAAAAAGATTGACAAATATGAAAACCATATCTTATATTTAGGACCAAGATCAACTTCCCAAATATGTCTTATATAAGGACCAGAGTGAGTATTATTTTTGTTGGAATTTACTATGTCTTAGTGGATTTTTGGAGTTATGCAAGCATGTTTTGGAGAATAATTTTTGTATTGCTCAAGAATAAGATCCGATCTTGTCCTATGGTTGCCATCTGTTATTCAAGCATTTTTTTCATGCTTGGATATCAGGGTTAATCATTTAATATTTTCTTTCCAATTATGGAATTTTACTCTATCTTGTAATGTTGCAGTGTGGTGGATAAGGATCAAAGCCACCACTTCTATTTACTTTCTTAAATTTACATTTTGTATAGGATACGGAGGACAGGGGAACTTTTGACTTATATTCGCACTTTGAAGATGCATGCATGGGAACTTCTTTTTTCTGGTTGGCTGATGGAGACAAGATCTTCTGAAGTGAAACACTTAGCTGTAAGACTCAAGCTTTGATTTTTATCTGCTTTGAGATGGAAAGTGTAATTAAATTTTTTATTTGCATCCAAGTACTGGCCACCTGAAATTTATATAGAACTTAGAAGATGCTTCATGGAGCTAAAAAGAAAAGAAAATAATAGAAAAGGAAAAGATGAGAGCATTATATATGCTGGCATTTTGAGTTTCAAGTAACTACCTTCTTTTTCCTCATGTTAAATTTAATTTAATCAGTTTGTTGTACTGTTGTCTCACAGACTCGGAAGTACTTGGATGCATGGTGCGTATTCTTTTGGGCTACAACGCCAACTCTCTTTTCTCTTTTCACATTTGGACTCTATGCATTGATGGGAAACCAACTTGACGCTGCAACGGTATTCTAATTTCTAACATATTCTGATCCAATCTTATTGACAAATTTTTCCTTTGTTTGCCAATAAATTATTTTCTTGGGATGCAGTAGTCATTGTTAAGA
Source organism: Acacia melanoxylon (assembly GCA_019022615.1). Taxonomy (NCBI): domain Eukaryota; kingdom Viridiplantae; phylum Streptophyta; class Magnoliopsida; order Fabales; family Fabaceae; genus Acacia; species Acacia melanoxylon. The sequence goes on along the minus strand of JAFJYJ010000144.1, from coordinate 220,055 downwards.
TATTTTATTTTATTAAATTTTTTAATTGCAGGTTTTTACTTGCCTGGCTTTGTTTAACACATTAATTTCACCACTGAATTCATTCCCTTGGGTGATTAATGGATTGATAGATGTGAGTCTACAATATCCTATGAATCTAACAAATAATGCTAGCTGAACTTGTTCTTGATTAGATTGGATGGATTTGTGCATTATAGGCCTTTGTATCCTCCAGACGGTTGAGCCGGTTTCTTTCTTGTCCTGAAAATAAATCTAAGGTGAAAGAGACCAATTCATGTTCCTTGCCATTCCATAGTGAACAGCCTGACTCTTTGCAAGGTTTAGCAGTCTCTTTCCAAGATGCATGTTGTACTTGGTCAAGCAGTGATGATGAAGCATTAAATTTGGTGTTGAACCATGTAAGTCTAATCCTACCAAGGGGTTCCTTTGTCGCAGTGATAGGAGAGGTAAGAAACCTTGATACTCACAATTTATTTAACTAATTACTTGAATATAGCCTTTTCTACTTTGTGGAAAGGAAATTTTAATGGGCATACACCTTTTTAAGTATCTACATTGTAATTCAGTTTATCAAAAGGGTTGTCAGAAGATTTCAGCTTTTATATAAATACAGATATTTATGTGTGTGTACACTTTGTTAACCGCAAGTATTCAGGTTGGTTCAGGTAAATCATCATTGTTATATTCGATTCTTGGAGAAACACGGGTAGCTCATGGATCAATTCACTCTGATGGATCAGTGGCATATGTACCACAGGTTTGTGCATGAGGGTGTCACATTCTTGATTCCTATAATGAAGGTTCTTATTTAATTTTTTTATGCTGCAGGTCCCATGGATTTTATCTGGAACAATACGTGACAACATAATATTTGGGAAAAGTTATGATCCCAAAAGGTATAATACCTTAAAATAATATGCCCCCTCTCAATAGTGTTTATTTGATTGAAGCTTTCACCAATTATTTCTGCTTGATGTTGAGTTATATGAATCTTGCTGCCATATATAGGTATGCAGAAACTGTTCAAGCATGTGCTCTAGATGTTGATATCTCATTAATGGTTGGAGGCGACATGGCTTACATTGGGGAAAAGGGACTCAACTTATCTGGTGGACAGAGAACTCGTCTCGCTTTAGCCAGGTGATAACTTATTGCGCTTCATGTGTCTTAGATACTTTTATGTGCAACTTTTAATGCCTGGATTTTTAGCAAGAATTTATTTAATAATCTGAAATCAACAGGGCACTGTATCATGGATCTGATGTGATTATGCTTGATGATGTCCTGAGTACAGTTGATGCACAAGTTGCTCGTTGGATCTTACACAATGCCATTCTAGGTCCTCTTGTGCAGGGAAAAACTCGATTGCTCTGTACCCATAATATACAGGTTATTAATATCTTGAATTGCATTGGATTTTTTAAATCATTTAGTGGAAATATAGATCAGCATGAAGCAAATTTTAGCATTAGAATTTTTCTATTAATTTAGAAGAATATCCTCCATAATACAATAATTTGTTATTAAGGGTTATCATTCTGATGGATCTAAAATGTATATGCAGGCAATATCCTCTGCTGAGATGGTTGTTATAATGGACAAAGGACAAATAAAGTGGGTGGGAAGTCCTAATGACCACAAAGTCTCTTCATATATAACATTCTCCCCATGGAATGAACTTGATTCAGATGTACAGAATCAAGGAAAATCTTGCTGCACAAATTCTTCTTCCAAATTAAAAGAGCTCCAAGATAGAGAAATTAACCATGTTGTGGAGGGAGCAGAGGAGGTCATTGAAGCTGAGTTGAGGAAAGAGGGAAAAGTAGAACTAGGAGTGTATAAGTGAGTCTAGACATGTTCCATATTGGTATCAGTCAGTTTTTACAGGGCCTATGTTGTCAGCTTTGTAGACCTACTTCTGTGGATGAAAGTCTAAATTGCTAGTTAATAAATCAGTACTCTTTTACAGGAACTATGCTATGTTCACTGGCTGGTTCATTACAGTTGTAATATGCCTGTCAGCCCTTCTAATGCAAGCTTCTCGTAATGGAAATGATTTATGGCTGTCATTTTGGGTCGATACGGCAGAAAGCAGTCAAACAAGATACTCTTTGTCCTTTTATCTGGTACGAGCTTCTCCTTTATTTACATTTCAAATGAGTTTTTTCAGTACTGAAAGTCTAATTCTAGACATTCAACAAAATAACTCCAAATTACCTCTAATTTTAGTTATTTTGACACAACAATGTTTACAGTTCTCTTTTCTTAATTTTATTCCACAAAATTTATATTGAAAGATTATATGAAATTTTTATATAAAACCAGTAGCAGTTCAAAATTTATGATCCTACATACCTACGGTTTGCGGTCGCTCCCTGTTTAGAACATCCAACTTTTACATTTTAAACCGCAAATTAAATATTGTTGAATCTTGCAAGATAATAGAAATTAGTATGAGATGTAGCTTTCCATTTTTGTTGACTTGTTACTTGACTTTGCAGGCTATATTGGGTCTCTTCTGCATCATAAATTCTTTTCTCACATTGGTGAGGGCGTTTTCTTTTGCATTTGGTGGCTTACAAGCGGCAATTAAAGTGCACAACAGAATGCTTGGTAATCTTATCAATGTACCTGTGCAATTCTTTGATCAAACCCCAGGTGGAAGAATACTCAACAGGTTAAGATAAGATGTCTTCCGGCCATAGTAGATTATACTACTGGGCAAGTTTGGTTTCATGATTTATGTTGTTTCATACAGGTTTTCCTCCGATCTTTATACAATTGATGACTCCCTTCCATTCATTATGAACATTCTCCTAGCTAATTTTGTTGGCCTCCTGGGCATTGCAGTAGTTTTGTTATATGTTCAGGTATCCATAATTGTTCCCATCCTGCCAATAAGATTTAAAACCTCCAAATATGCTTATATCTGTCTCCCAGAAGAAATATTGATTTAATGGTTTTGTGTAGGTCTTTTTCCTAATCCTGCTGTTGCCATTTTGGTATATCTACAGTAGACTCCAGGTATCACTTAAACTTCTGATTCAGTGGAGTACTTCTCTGTTTTTTTTCTCTCCCCCATCCTCTTTTTGCCTGATTTTTGGCCTACCTCCTTATATTCGGTTGCCTTTTCTTAAGTTCCTTATTGCATGTGCATCAGTTCTATGTAGCATGTATTAAAGATCAAGATTGTATAGTTCCATTGAAACAAAACACACGCACACAATTCTTGGGAATAATTTTAAGGTAGTAAACATCATGGCAAGACTTATCTTAAAGGTTGTTATCTAAAGAATCTGTAGCTTATATAAGACAAATGGTAATTGACTGGGTTAGGTTTTAGAAAAAATTTCTGATGGCCAAATCTCTTTGCTGTTATTGATTCAGTCGGCAAATCATTGACAGCTAGAATTGCTTATATTTTGTCTTTAAATATGCATATTTTGTGGTTATATATAATGTCAAAGATTATTCCAAACTGTAAATACTTTGTTTACCTATCTGGGTATGCCAACATTGAACTACTCTATGTATTTTATTTCAGTTCTTCTACAGGTCAACATCAAGAGAACTACGACGACTTGACAGTGTTTCTCGTTCTCCAATTTATACATCTTTCACTGAAACACTTGACGGATCATCAACTATTAGGGCATTTAAATCTGAGGTAAATGTGTGTGCGTGAATTGAGAATAATAATGCCACTCATAGGTTGCTTGCCTGCTCCCTTAATTTTATGTTCTTCAGAACTAGTCTTGTCATATAAATGTCCTCAATTGATATAAATTTTGTGCGTGGTACTAATAATCTTGACACGTCGGTGGCTTTGGACAGGGCTTATTTTTTGCCAAGTTCACTGAACATGTGACAATGTATCAGAAGACTTCTTACACGGAGATAGCAGCCAGTTTATGGCTTTCCTTACGTCTTCAAGTATGTCTCTGAGACGACTATACTAGCATTGAATGCCAAGAAAGGATAACAATTCACATTGGACATTTCATTTTAAATATTTATTTGTGCAGTTTTTATCACATAGCCTGCATGACATTTTTCACTATTGATTACTTTCTTTCAGTTATTAGCTGCATTTGTCATCTCATTTATTGCACTGATGGCTGTGGTTGGAGATCATGGCAATCTGCCAATCAACTTTGGCACACCTGGGCTGGTTTGTCTGTTAGCTTCTTTAATTCTCTGATTTGTATCAATTAATTAATGTGTTTCTAAAATTTCAGAGCTTGTGAGAAGCAACCTAAAAACTAAATATGACCCTTTTATTTTTTTTTTCTCCTTTAGGTAGGATTGGCACTCTCATATGCAGCTCCGATAGTGTCCTTGTTGGGAAGCTTTCTAACAAGTTTCACTGAAACAGAAAAGGAAATGGTTTCGGTTGAAAGAGTCCTTGAAGTAAGACTTAGGCCATAGTTTCACTTAAACCATGGGTAGAAATTTATGTCCTGGCATCTAACAGACATTATACTTTTTTTCTAGTACATGGACATTCCTCAAGAAGAAATTACCGAACCCCTATGCATGAACCCAGATTGGCCATGTCAAGGAGTAATTGAGTTCCAAAATGTTACCTTAAAATACAAGCCATCTTTGCCTCCTGCACTCTGCAATCTTAGTTTTACAATTGCTGGAGGAACCCAGGTCAGTGTATGATACTTGATGTGGTACTCAAGATCTTTATGATATATTATGCCTATTATGTTTAATATTTTTCACATGGCATGTTATCAGATTGGAATAATTGGAAGAACAGGTGCTGGAAAGTCTAGTGTGTTGAATGCTCTTTTCCGCCTTACCCCGATATGTACTGGCTCTATTTTCATTGATGGTATAAACATTAACAACATTCCTGTCAGAGATCTACGTTCTCGTTTGGCTGTTGTTCCTCAGAGTCCATTCCTGTTTGAAGGATCACTAAGGTGTTCTAAATTCTGTGGTTAATACTGTTGATACTACATATTTGAGTTTCATTTGAATTATGATTGTCAAAACTTTATTTTATCTGAAAAGCATATTTAATGTCATATAAATATTAGTTGGCTGTTAAAAAAGTTCATATTAAACTTAATTGTATTTTGTGTCAAACAAATCTGTAAGATTGGAAATCATTATATCTTGGACATTGACACCCTTAGCTTCTTGGTTAAATAAATCTAAGATTTTCTGATTTTTGATTTTGATGAACTTTTCTGAATCTGGGTCTGGCGTTGGTAGTTGAGAAAGAAAAGGATATAACTAAGTTTCCCATAAGGCAAAATAAGTTCCACATTTGTATAAAAACTGCCACATGGCACGCCACACCACAATTAACAAAAGTCAGATAATGATGTTAACCTCTGAAATTATTATGAACATCTGCAAAACATACAGATTTATATGAACAAGAAAAAAAATCTTTTAGAACCTATATGAAATACACTTTTAGCCTTCTAGGACCATAATGGGGATTTGACCTATCAAAATATTGATACTTCATTGTTGAGTCAGACTGTAGCATTGGTGATTTTCTATAACGATTTGTTGTTCCTTTTTTCAAGGGATAATTTAGATCCCTTCCAAATGCATGATGACTTGAAGATTTGGAATGCTTTGGAGAAGTGTTATGTGAAAGAGGAAGTAGAAGCAGCTGGAGGGCTACATATTCTCGTAACGGAATCTGGCATGTCATTTTCAGTTGGCCAAAGGCAGCTTCTTTGCCTTGCACGTGCTCTTCTCAAATCTTCAAAGGTAAGCGTCATATTCACAATCATAATATGGTTTTGTTTATCTTGATACAGGAAGTTGTAAATAATGTCAACAAGCAAATCACATTCTCTTGATATTACATCAGATACTTTGCCCGTGATCGAGCTGGGACCCCATCAAAATTTAATAGTTTGTCTATAGAAATTCATGTAGTTGACCCCACATAGTGGGATAAGGCTTGTTGTTGTCATTGTCTATAAAAATTCATAAGATTTGAAGGGAAGCAACTGTCCATCCTTACCTCAATATGGCGCTGCCCCTAAACATGACCTCTCATATCAAAATAACATTAGAGCACATTTGTCTTGATAGGAATCTGATCATTATGCAATCAAGATGTTATACACACACATTGTGCTTTTTACTTTAGCCTAAAATGTCTCTGAAGGTTTTTCAACTGACATGTTTCCAATTTATGTTTACTGCTTTTTTTAAATTCACATGCTAACCCAATAAAAAAGGTGCAAGATTGCTTACAGCACAATGAAAGTGACTATTGCAAAATAAAAACCTGGAATTTGGAGGAGATTATAAACTGGAAAATAGTGTGACTATTTTATGTCCCTCTTTTGAACATGTATATGATTGACAGTACTATAATTTTTCAGGTTCTCTGTTTGGATGAATGTACAGCCAACGTGGACACACAAACTGCTTCACTCCTGCAAAGTACCATATCTAATGAGTTCAAGGGCATAACAGTAATTACAATCGCTCACCGGATCTCAACAGTTTTGAATATGGACAGCATTTTAATTCTTGACCATGGGAACCTGGTATGTTCAAGTCAACCCTCCTCTTGTCAAATGTTAACCTTTGAGTATATTAAACCATGTCTTGAATTCTCATAGGGCATGGAATTTAATATGCATTTTTGAAGTAATTGCGTCACTGTTGCGTGTTTATTAGGGTTACTCTTGGTAGTTAGTATCAAGAATCAGTCAATCAATTATCAAGTACCCCTTCTTGTCTTTTTTATAAGCAACATTCTCTCACATAAGGTTGATCCTATATATAAGCAACAATTTGTGTTTGTCTAAACCCTAAAAATTTGATGCACTTTTTTCCATTTTTAACTCCAATTAATCACATGTTTCTCTCATCTTTTTCCCCTTATTCTCTCTCTCACTCATCATCTTCATAAATAAGGGTATATTTGGAAAAGAAAATTACATTTCTAACTCATTTATTACTTTTAAATAATTTTCGCCAACAGTTTAATTTGCATGCATTTGGTAACTGTTGCTTATATAAGATGTATAAAAACATAATCCTCTTGCCATTATTACTTCACTGTCTAATCACTGTTTGTTAACTTGCACCACAGGCAATATTTTTAAAACTATTCAATATCCATTGATCCTTAAGAATAAAAAAGAATACAAATAGGCCTTTATATAGGCAAACTAGTAGACTGACCCTAACCAAAGAAGCTAATCTAATCAAATCTAATTAGATCAAATCAAATCATAATATCTTAAGATATATTCCTAAAATATAATATCCATATCTAATCCTAATAAATACTATGTAATCAACCCTAATAGTATTAATTATTTTAATATTAAACTTTCTATTCTCAACACCATGCAGTTTGCATGAGAGTATAAGGTGTTTGCCATCAATCAAATTTTTAAATAAAAACATAAACATGAAGGTTTCTGAAAGTTTGAGCACAACAAGATTGGATCTCTTAGAGCACTTATTATGTTTTCACTGAGAATTTCGCCTAGAGTTCATCCAATTTAGTCTTTGAGACATCATTTTAGCAAGTATGGAGGTTTTCAAACTTCAGATACTTTGTTTTTTTTTTTATGATATGGTTCTTCATCAGAAAACACAACCTTTTTCCTATTATATTCAGTAAGCCCATCTCAGTGTCTTATTAGACTGTGTCCTTGCAGGCTGAACAAGGAAACCCACAGGTTCTTCTGAAACATGACTCCTTATTCTCCAGTTTTGCTCAAGCTTCATCAATGTAATACACTAAAAGCTGCTTCATGATGATGGTGATGATGACTTCTGACAAACTAGAAGCTCAATTTCGCGTAAATACAGAATCAATGAGGCTGTGTTTTGACACTAGTCATCTCCAGAAATGAGTCTCTGCAGTGATATTGAGTTTTTTTAGATCTTTACTAATTTGGTCAGTTTCTTCTAAAATGTCTAACCTGAACTTAGTATCTTTTCTGAATCAACATCTAACTTTAGATATCTTCAAGCTTTATCTTCATGCTTAATCATGCATGAATGATGATAGTAGTGCAGTTTCAAAACTTGCATGAGGACTAATTTTTTAACTTGGATTATTTACGTTTTTGCAATTAATCATGCATTTGAAAAAGGATAGATATTCTCCCTCCGGTCTCTATTGTGGAGCACTTTCAACAAATTCACTCAAACCAAAAGATGATAATTAGCTCATTTATCTGCCTAAAATTGATAAATTTTTCAATTTCTCTCCTATTTATGAGGTTTTGAATGAGAGAAAAATACAAAGACCCACATTTAAACATTAATTATATGTGTAAAATTGACAAATGAGTATTGATAGCTCTCCAATTGACTTAATAGCTTGTTTGGCATAGCATTAAAATGACTTAAAAGCTTAGTGGCGTCATCTGAAACTTAATAGAGAAAAATTTGGTGTTTGGGATGGCGTTGAGTTGTAATGGGCTTCTGACCAAAAAAGCGACTTCTCAAGAGAAGTGAGTATTTGTAGCTTTTGGAAAAAAAAAAAGTCACTTCTGTCATGTCAAACATAAATCACATTTATAATTTAACTTTTAGGGGAGGGAAAACCATTAGGAAAAAAGTCATTTCTGTCACTGGTATCCTAAACAGGCCCTAAATTATAGACCAAAGAAGCATTCTAGAAGGCTGCTTATAATAGGGACCTGAGGGAGTTATAGAGAATGGTTATATTATGTATGAAGTTTGTTTTAACTTATTTTTTACTCTATCCAAATGTGTCATACACTCATACATATAATTGTTTTTGAGATGGTGAAAAACATGAATTGCTATTTTTATTATTTTATTGTTGATAGAAGGAACTGACATTTTTTAGCTGAACAACTAAGATTCTATAGCTTCAACCAAACTTGAAAAGCATCCATCCAATGTGGAAATACATTAAGAAAAGAAGAGGATATATTCTTTCATTATTTTGAAGGCTGAGCAATTTAGTCACGTGCTTGAATTTAGGTCCACTAAAACATCATCGTATAATGTTAAGAATCTATTGGCTTGGGAGATTATAGGCCAATCAAGTTTCTAGGTACCCTAATAAACTTTTTTGTTTTCTTATGAAGGACAATCGGATATATTTTTTCATGTACTTAATATAAAAGCTAATTAATATTTTTGGAAAGATTAAAGAAGAAAAATAAAATACTTAATTATAATATATTGTGTGTTATTATATTATCAGAGTCAGTTTTAGTATATTAAAAAGAACCTCACAAAGACTTAGATAGAAACATAAGAAACAGAGCTAAGGTACACTAACAATTTAATAGAAAATAAATATTGGCATGTATACCTCTGCAAGATAAGAGATTTTGAATAGAGATTTATTTATTTATATTTTTTTTTTTTTTAAAAATCACATAAGAAAAGTTTGAGCTCTAAAATCATCCACACGTGTAGATAAATATGGTCCAATGCTTTTGCTTCGTTGTCATTACTTCCAACCGAAAACAAAAATCAGATCACGAGTTTTAAGAAGGCAAGAAGAATCGTTTTTATATCTCTAAAATTTAGACTTAAACTAATTATAAATATGGTAGTTAAAATTTGATTTATCACTGCAATTTTATGTTTTTATGATTTTTTTATTAAAACGATTTTACTAATTTTTCAAATGCTTTTATGTTTTTAACCTTTTTGATGATTTTTTTATGTTACGATTTTACGTTTTACGATTTTTTATCCTTCTTCCGATTTTACGTAAAATCTCAATTTTAACTACCTTGATGATTAAGGTACAAACATAATCACAAAAGTATTCATGAACACGCACCTATCCATAAAAATTTTAAGTACAAAAGATTGAAAAATGGTAAAAAATGATTAAGGAATATACTAATTACATAATCACAAATAATATTTACGTGTATTCATGAACACGCACCTAGTACATATTCATAAAAATTCCTTCTCACAAGTTCCAGAAAAAAGTTGATTGAAAAATTACGGTACAAAAATAACACAAGACCGTTAATATGATATAAAGTCTATTACTTTTTCATATATTTCTTCACCCATAACACAAAAATTAACGGACCAACCTTTATGATGTCAGATAATCGATTATATTGAATTAAAATTATATTTTTACCGATTATTTTAAACATCGGTTTTTATGGCTAAGATTTGAGATTATTTACTATTCATTACTATTCATTTTTAATCATTTTTATTCGTATTATCTTTAAATGATTTCTTTATATGTTCGTTATATTAATCTGTGATGATCTTAACAACATGGAATTAAAAGCATATATTTATGATCTGAATGTTTTAAACATCGGGTTCCATGTATAAGATTAGAGATTATTTATTTGAATAGTATTTTACTATTCATCATTGATTTGATTATTTTCATATTGTTTATTGTTATTGTTACTAATTTTAACATAACATTTACTTTTATGTTACTAACATAACTTTTACTTTTATGTTACTAACATATTTATGATTCATAATTTACTTTTATGTTACTAACATATTTATGATTCATAATTTACTTTGATGTTACTAACATAACTTTTACTTTTATGTTATTAACATTTACTTTTATTTATATCTTATAATTATTAATTTCGACACCTACTTTATAAACCTTAAACCTAACCTAAAGTCATGATTTAATATTCAAATATTTACTTTTATTACATGCTAACATATTTATGATACAAAGATTTAATTATATTGTTGTTTATATTTATTGCTATTTAATATTTATGATACAAAGTATTTTATTATACGGTATTTATGCATTTACTTTATTGCAATATTAATTCTAATTATTATTATTATTATTTTTAGTCATGACAATGCTAGCCTTACCAAACTTGAGTTTAGTCTTTCTTGACATCACCGGAAGAAATTATCTATCATGGATTCGGATCTTTGAAATCCATCTTGATGCGATGGACTTGGAAATACAATTTTACCTAAAACGATCATCACGAAAAGATAAAGCGCGAAAGCAATGATTTTCCTTCACCATATTCATGAAGGATTAAAATCTGAGTATTTAACGGTAAAAAGATCCATTTGAATTATGGACAAATTTAAAAGATAGGTATGATCATCAAAAAACGGTGATTTTACCTAGAGCTCGTTATGATTGAATACATCTCGCGCTACAAGATTTTAAAACTATAAGTGAGTATAATTAAATGAGTTTTAAAATCAGTTCTCAAATGAAATTATGTGGTGAGAAAATGACTGATAATGACTTATTAGAAAAAACTTTTTCTACTTTTCATGCATCAAACATGCTATTGCAATCGCAATCTGAGAAAAAGGTTTTAAAAATATTCTGAATTAATCTCACGCTTATTGGTAGCCATGAGCAAAATAACGAGTTATTATTGAAAAATCATGAAAATCGTCCAATCGGATCTGCTCCATTCCCTGTGAATGTGAGTGTATATAATAATGGTCGCGACGTGGCCGTGGCCGTGGACGTGACGAGGCCGTGGCCGTGGGTAGAGGTCGCGGTAATTACCGTTATCATGGTGGTAGAAATACTTATTATAATCCTTATACCTACCGGAAAAAGATAAATAATGAAGGACGAAGAAAGAATGGCAGGGGTGGTCCTTCAAAGGTTCTTGAGAATCAATTTTATCACCCTTCAAAGGTTGTTGAGAACCTATGTTACCGGTGTGGTATGAAGGGACATTGGGTGCGAACTTGTCGTACACCGAAAGAGCATCTAGTAAAATTGTATCAAACCTCCATGAAAAAGAGTGTGAATAATGTTGAATATAATGAAAATCATGATGAGGCACGAAGAATGATGATGCCAATGAGCCTAATGAAAGTGATGCTATGGCACACTTAGAGGTGGATGAGTTTTACTGAAAATGTTTGGTTGAATGTATAATAAGAATAATGTTTTTAATATGTGGTTTATGTTTTATATATTATGAGATTATTATTAAAATATGTTTTAATACATTTCTTTTCTATTTGATGAAGATTATGGAAATTACAAATATTGAACACAAGAATGAAGATATGTGTCTCATTGATAGTGCTACAACACATACAATTCTTAAAGACAAGAAATATTTTTCACTTCTAACAATAAGTTGTGCAAGATCAATACTATAGTGGGTAATACAAAACTGATTGAAGGCTCCTAAGAAGAGCAATTATAATATTACCCAAAGGTACGAAATTTGTTATTAATGATGCTTTATATTCTTCAAAGTCTCACGAAAATTTATTAAGTTTTAAGGATATCCGCGAGGAATGGATATCATATTGAGACTATAAATGAGAAGAATAAGGAATATCTACAAATTATTTTTGTTAGATTTGGTGAAAAAGGTGTTCTAGAAAAATCACCAATGTTATCTTCTGGTTTGTACTATACAAATATTAGTACAATTGAAACAAATGTTATGGTAAAACAAAGAATATTGATAAAGATATGTTTAATGTTTGGCATGACCGTTAGGCCATCCCGGTCATCTATGATGCGAAAAATAATTGAGAATTCATGTGGACATACCTTGAAGTGTAAAGAAATTCCACAATCTCATGATTTCTCATGTGTGGCATGTTCAAAAGGAAAATTAATTATTCGCCCCTCAACAATTAAAGTAGAAAGTGAGTCTCTCACATTTCTAGAACGGATCTGAGGAGATATTTGTGGGCCGATAAACCCACCATGCGGACCATTTAGGTATTTTATGGTTTTAATTGATGCATCAACCAAATGGTCGCATGTTTGTTTATTATCTTCTCGTAATTTGGCATTTGCGAGGTTGCTTGCTCAATTGATTAGATTAAGAGCACATTACCCCGATTATCCCATCAAGAAAATACGTCTTGATAATCTTTGGTGAATTTACTTCACAAGCTTTTAATGAATATTGTATGTCCTTGGAATTGATGTTGAACATCCTCATAGCACATGTTCATACGCAAAACGGACTTGCGAATCATTGGTTAAACGATTGCAATTTATTGCAAGACCTTTACTTATGAGATCTAATCTCTTAATTTCTCGCTTGGGGCCATGCCATTTTGCATGCAAAATGTTAATTCGTATCGTGGCCAACAAGTTATCTAAAAGTTTCCCTTTACAAATGGTTTTTGGTCAAGAACCTAATATTTCCCATATAAAGATTTTTGGGTGTGCAAGATATGTGCCAATATCACCACCACAACGAACCAAAATGGGTCCTCAAAGAAGGATGGGAATATATGTTGGGTATGAATCTCCTTCAATTATAAAATATTTAGAACCCTCAACGGAGATTTATTTACGGCACGATTTGCCGATTGTCATTTTAATGAATCGTTTTCCCAACATTGGGGGAGAAAGTAAGCGAGTTGGGAAAAGATATTAGCCGGAATGAATTATCATTGGCTCATTTTGATCCTCGTACAAAACAATGTGAACTAGAAGTTCAAGATAATTCATTTACGAATTTAGCTAATCGAATGCCGAAGCATTTTGACACAAAAAAGGTGACAAAGTCACATGTCCCACCATTAATGCTCCTATTCGAATTGATGTCCCCGAAGGACAAGGTCAATCTATTATGAACAAATCTGAAACACGCTTAAAGCGTGGAAGGCCTATCGGTTCAAAAGATAAAAATCCTCGGAAAAGAAAAGGAGCTAAGAATATAGATGGTCAAAATGAGGATAATCAAGGAAATTTTATAGCTCCAGAAGAGCTACCTCATGAAGAGGTATTATCTATAGAAGAGAATAATGAAGTCTCGAAGAGACTCGTGTACTAAAACATGTGAAAATAATGAGATCTCAATAAATTATGTTATGAATGGAATCCGATGGGATCGAAATGACGTCAACGTTGATGATGTATTTGCTTATTATATAGCAAATGATGTAATGAATAATAATGAGGATTATGAGCCAACATCTATTAGGGAATGTCAACAAAGAAAGGATTGGCCCCTATGGAAAGATGCCATTAATGCATAATTGAATTCATTGGCAAAACGAAAAGTATTTGGACCTGTAGTCCAAACACCTAAAGATGTAAAGCCGAGTTGGATACAAATGGGTATTTGTACGAAAGAGAAATGATAAGGGTGCAATTGTTAGATATAAAGCACGTCTTGTAGCCCAAGGCTTCACACAAAGACCTGGCATTGATTTTGAAGAAACTTATTCACCAAAAGAGTGGATGCAACTACTTTTAAGTTATTTAATCGTCCTCTGGCGAAAATGAAGGTCTTGATCTGCATTTAATGGATGTTGTGACCAGCTTATTTATATGGATCACTTGATAGTGATATTTATAAAAGTCCTGAAGGACTTAAGATGCGCCAAATCATCTAATTCAAATTCTCAAGAACAATATTCAATAAAGTTAAATAAGTCTCTATAATTAAACAATCCATCAATAATTGTCTTCAAATATTTGTTGAAAGAAGGGTATAGAAATGACCATATGCCCATGTATCTTTATGAAAAGATCGGAAGAGAATTTTCTATAATTCTTTGTTTATGTTGATGATATCAACATTATTGGAACTCTGAAGAGCTTCAAAAAGCAATTAATTGCTTGAAAAGAGAATTTGAAATGAAAGATCTGGGAAGAACAAAATTTTGTCTTGGATTACAAATTGAGTATTTAAAGAATGGGATCTTTGTATATCAAGAAACTTATACAAAGAAGGTCCTAGAGCGTTTTTATATGGATAAGTCACATCCATTATGTCTAATGATTGTAAGGTCTTTGAAAGTGGATAAAGATCCATTTCGACCTAGAATAATTAATGAAGAAGGTGAAGAAGATCTACTTGGTCCGTAAGTACCATATCTCAAAGTGCTATTGAGCACTAATGTATCTTGCTAATCATACACGTCCCGATATATCATTTCTTTATATAAACTTATTAGCAAGATATAGTTCTTCACCTACTCAAAGGCATTGGAATGGAGTAAAACAAATTTTACGCTACCTCGGAGGCACCATGGATATGGGGTTATATTACTCAAATGTATCCAAGTATGAACTGATTGGTTATCTTTGATCTTTGGATTTTTGTCTGATCCACATGATGGTAAATCACAAACAAAGGCTATCTATTTACATGTGGAGGTACAAACTATATCATGGCGATCTATGAAACAGACTATATCGCCCACATCATCTAATCATGCGAAATTCTAGCAATGCATGAAACAAGTCGAGAATGTGTATGGTTGAGGTCGGTAATACATCATATACAAACAACTTGTGATTTATCTTCGGAAATATGGTTCCAACAAACTCTGTATGAAGATAATACCGCATGTATTGCTCAACTTAAAGAAGGATATATCAAGGGTGATAGAGCGAAGCATATTTCACCAAAATTCTTCTTCACTCATGACCTTCAAAAGAATGGTGAAATAGATATTCAAGAAATCGTTCAAGTGAAAATTTAGCGATTTGTTTACCAAATCACTTCCAAGTACAATCTTTGAAAAGCTAGTATTTAATATTGGTCTTCGAAGATTCGAAATCTTAACGATGTTGTCAAGTGGCAACCGAAAGGAAGATGTGTTCAAAAGACATTGTAAGTAATGTTATCATCGGGGAGTAAACCGATGTAATTAAGAGGGGAGTTAATATACGCCGTACTCTTTTTCCCTTATCTAGGTTTTGTCCCACCGGGTTTTCCTATAAAGGTTTTTAATGAGACAAAGATTAGAAAGTGTATCAATGAATGATGTACTTTCTTTTCTTTGGCTAGGTTTTTATCCCACCTGGTTTTTCCTAGTTAAAAGTTTTTAATGAGGCATATTCATAAATGGACATCCAAGGGGGAGTGTTATGAATATACTAATTATGTGGATGTCCATTGACTCTTGTTCCTCAAATAATATTTACGGATGTACTATTCATACGGAATCACTGTTCATGTATACGTATTTACTATTCACGTATACATATTCACTATTCATGTATACAAGTTACTATTCATGTGGGGCCCACGCACATTCTCACAAGTTCCGAACCCACGGCGGGTGAAAGTTGATTGGTGACTTTGGGGAAAATTACGGCTAATGACCCAGGTGAAATAATTACACTTTAGGACCCATTTTTCTTCTATAAATAGAGGTCTTCGTAACTATTGATTACACACACTGGAATAAGAATTCCTTCTCTCATTCTCTCTTGAATCTCTGTCTTCTCTTGTTCTTACTTTATATTTCTTCACTTTTATAACACACAAGACCGTTAATATGATATAAAGTCTATTACTTTTTCATAAGGGCCCACACAAAAATTAACGGACCAACCTTTATGACGTCAGATACATATTCGTGGATACTTTAGGGGTATATGTGCACATTAACCCCTTACTATTATTTTGTCTCAAATAAATTTTTGTTTTTTTTTTGTTTTTTTAAAAAAATTAATCATCACTTTAGATCATTTCAAACAAAAATAGATGGTATTTGCTAATGTCATGAGTTATCAAATACATTGCACACAATAGTAATGTATTTATCAAAAAGAGATTATCATTATTTTACAGAGATTAATAAAATTCATTAAATAAGTTATTTATAAAAAAATATGTGTTGCTTTTTTTTTTTTAAAGTATTCATTTTAATTATTGGCATTAAAATTTTACTCCATTGGTTAAAAGACCTCATTAATATGTATAATTTGTAGAGAGAGTTTAGAAAGAAGTTTATCAAATTTGAGAAACAAAATTAATTGTAGTATTACATTTAAAACCAATTCCATCTCTATTACTCCAAGTACACCTAGCTCACTTCAAAAAATAAAGGAATTGAAAAATGGAATATCACCTAAGAGAGGGATGAATTGAGTGATTTCAAAACTTTTTGCGATTAAGCCGAGAACTAAAAATGACAGAGCAAAGGATAGAGGAAAATAAACACAGAAAATTTATACTGGTTCGGTTTAAACTCTTGACTTACGTCAAATCCCCAGACTTTCTGGATTTTTCACTATCTCTCACGATTACAAACTTTGAATTTGGAAGTAATCCTTTCACTAGGATTCACTCCCCTTACAAGTTGTAATCAATATACCCACACTCAAGATCTCTCTACTTTGAGGTTCAACAGATGAACAATCAAAAGAATGACACTCTCTCATAGAGAAAATTTATAATCACTGAAGTATAGAACATCCGAAGATATTATGAGTATTGAATGAAACAGTAAATTTCAATAAATTCGATTGAGCGTTGGTAGTTCGGTAGGTGGTCGAATTCAATGCTCTTCGTTGGTAGTAATTTTTTTTAAAAGAAAGTTTTAAATGCATTAAAAAAAAAGAATATAAACAAGAAAAAATCAAACAAATATTCATGAAATCAAGTGAATAATGATGATGTAATATAATAAGAGAGACAATTATTTTACAAACCTATCATTTATAAAAGCAAGACTAAGTACTGTTAAAAATAAATGCAGCTACATAAATTACAATGAAGGGTGAGTACTCAATAAGTTCAAGTACATATATTTTAATAACAAAAGTATATTACAATAAAAATAGGAGCAAAAACCCTTTCTGGTCTCTAATAAAAAACGCAATCCCCATTTTGGTCCCTTACAAAAAAGGTCCTTTTTTAGTTCATAAAAAGGACGAATAAGGGTCAATTGGTTGACATTTTGATCCATCACAAATTTTCAAAAGATTCTTTTTAGTCCATAAAAAAGACGAATAAGGGTTGATTTTTTTGTAAGGAACCAAAATGGGGTCCGTGTTTTTTGTCAGGGACCAGAAAGGGTATTTACTCTAAAAATAATTATAATGTTATCCTTCTTATTTTTTGGAATTCCATTATAATTACCTTATTATCAATGCTATCAAATATATCTTTTTTCAATATAAGATATTAAACAATCATTCAACCATTCATCCCCATTCCATTACGAAGTGCAACCTTAATATATTAAGGGTGTGCACTTAATTTAAGGGTGGACAATCATTCAAACATGTATTAATAAATTTATTTATTTATAAAAAAAAAAATCCCCAATTCCCCCAATTTAAGGGTGGGCACTTTCCCCCTCAATGATACAATTGGATCCGCCCTTGCCAGCTACTATTAATGACCGTTGAAGAAGCTCGAAGATAGCTGTTGTGAGTCTTCATATTTCCGTTAGACTCAGAATGCTTCCGTTAGACAAAGACGATCGTTTGCTTAAACATTCGAGAATAAGTCACTTTCAAATCGTCGTCGTCAGTCGATATGCTTTTGGTCTGGACAGTGGTTGACTTAAAAAAGTTGCTTTAGTCTTTTGCTAGAATGGGTATCGGCCATAGTGATCATTTGGCCTGCTCTGACTTTGATTCTATGTGTGTGCTCTGTTTACTACAACTTATTAATGCTCTAATACAATTTGTTGCCTTTTGACCATTTGCAATTAAACCACTCGTTAATGATCTGAAACCCACTCAATAAGATGATTAATAACAATGTAAGTAATATTGAGTAGTATTTAAACAGAATCAAATGGTTAACTAAAATATTTGAATTCACGACTACTGGAACAACGAAGACATTGAAGCTACTGAAGAACATTGCTCGAGTAGACATCCAAGAATCCTTCTGAGATGCCTTAATATTATCCTTGTTCAAGTACAGATTAAGTCATGCTCGAGTAAAACTTTAAAGCTACTCAAGTAAGGTCTTTGAGTAACACTGAAAGATAAGTCAGAATATATATGCTCGAGCATGAGAATGAGCATGTTCGAGTAACATGCTCGAGTACATTCTTAGCTATGCTCGAGTAACATAAGTTCATTGAAATTCATACTAGGTAAAACATTAGGATGACTATGCTCGAGTAAATATTTTCTCATGCTTGAGTAAGAGTAAAAGTGTGCTCGAGTACGCATTTTTAGAGAGCAAGTATAAGTAATGAAACAGTTATGATCGAGTAACACATTACCTTTGCTCGAGCATCATGCTTGTGTAAGATTCACTATGTGCTCAAGTATGATTTCTGATATAGAGACATTCTTGACACCAGCGTCTGTGCTCGAGTAAGATTATAAACTCAAGTATAGTGCTCAAGTAGGCTGCAGGGCCTACTCGAGTAACTCCTTCAAAGTCTAGCACAAACAGCTTTCACTAATGTCTTGCTTGAGTAAACACTTATGTGCTCGGGACCATGCTCGAGTAAGCTCTGTGGATGTACTTGAGTAAGGTTCTGTAATACACCTCAACATTGAGATTAGAATTAACTATGCTTGAGTAAGCTTAGATACGTGCTTGAGTAAGAGGTCTGCTCGAGAAACCACTTATGTACTCGAGCAAGCTCTTGCTCGAGTAAGTTCTTGACTTAGTCACTTTTGATCACCAATTCAAAACTTTATACACTAACAAATCTTATTATCATCAAAACATATAAACCAAGAACTAACAAGAATAATTATAGTATTGGTGATAGAAGCCCAAATAATAATATATCATTTTACTTTTACAAAATTGTCTTTTTATTAAAATTAAATATTTGTATGAAATAATACCTTCCTCAAGTGTCTATATACTGCAGTAAGGCATATTTGGTTTTAACTTTTAAGCTACATTCGCAATAGTGTGTAGGGGTGAGCAAAATCAAACCGAAGACCGAACCGAATTGAACCTAATTCAGTTTTTCGGTTTTTTATTTTTCTTATTTCGGTTGTTCGATTTCGGTGCGGTTTTTTTTTAAAAAAAAATCGGTTAAAACCGAACAACCGAAGTTATCAATGTTTTTTTTCCTCATAAATAAAAATGTATCAGCCTTGTAACTTGTTTCATTTTCTTTTTATATGAAGCCTTTTTTAATTTTTTTTTTCACAAAAAACTAAAGACTCACAGACCCATTTCATTATTCATTAGGTCCAAGTCCAACTACTTACTTCCAAATCTAACCTAATTCCTCCATCCTTCCTCCAAGTCCTCTCCTCTCGACAACTTCACTAGCAGAGGGAGCAGAGAATCCATTGTCTTCTTCCCTCCCTCCATTTGCTTATGCTCGCTGCTCATTATGAACTCATTGGCTACCAGCCTGTGCTTTGCCTCCCACTCCTTCTCCACTGAGGCACCACTTTCTTATCATAGTCACGTGGTGCCAAAAGAGTAATTTGGAGTTAAGAAAGAGAAGAACCGAACTAGAGACATGAGAGGAGTCTTTGAGCGAGACCACTGCCAGCAGAGGCGGGAGATGAGTCAGCGACCACCTCCTTAACCAAATAGACGAAGGCGAATCCACCTTTCCCTGCCTAATGATTCAGAATCGGTTCTCATTGATCCAGACATCTCCTCCTCCATTAATGGCGTCGTAGAGAGCATTCGACCCAGAAAACGAGCACCCCATCTCTTTCTTCTACTTCAAATGCAATTTTGTTGCTGGTTTGTATTAATTATTTTTGCTGTTAGAATTTTTCCATGGGTTGCAGTTTTTTTTGCATTGGACGGGCTTGTAGTAGAAAAAGGACAAATAACCGATTTATACCAAAAACCGAACCAAAATTAGTCAGTTGTTCGATTTTGGTCATTTCAACATTTCGGTTTCCGTTTGGTCAATAAGATGCCTTCAATTCGGTTGTTCGGTTTTTACCAAAAAACCGAACCGAACATCTAATGCTCACCCCTAATAGTGTGGCGTGTCACTGTCTATACATACATATATATAGACATTGAAAATACAATTTGGTCTAAAAATATATAAAAACAAAACTAAGACGAAATATTGAAAGATAAAAATTATCTCAAATTCAACAAAAAAAAAGTATTTTATAAGGAAAAATCTCAAAAAATACAATCAAAAATAGGAAAAGACAAATTGGTGTTACCAATTTATTAAATCTTATGTTACAATTGAAGTAGAAATCTAAGATTTTTGATTATGACCAAATGATCAAATTGTCCAAATTGAGGGCGTAAGTTTCCATATGTATTTATATTAACAATATTAGATTTTACATCAATGACTTTACTTTCATGTTTCATAATTTCATATCCCAAAAACCAATACATGCCCGGAGGTAATTTTGAAGGCACAAGTTTCAAGGGTCAATAACAGCTTACCACTCTGGTCTTATTTATAAGTCCATTTTGACCAAATCTCACATACCAAGGAGGGTAGTTAACTCAATAATTATGGGGTAAATTTTCAATTTTACTTTCATTTATGATTAGGTACTTTTCAACCTGCTTATTCTCTATCTTCATGAGTAGAATTAATAGAGGTAAAATTGTCACAATCTCATTTATTAAATGAAATTGGACTTATAAATAAAACCAATTTTTTTTGTTCAAAATGGACTTATAAATAGGATTAAAGTGGTATGTATCTATATTAACAATATCATATATTACATTAATGATTTTATTTTCATGTTTCACTACTTAACTCAAGGTAATTTAGTCATTTGATTAGAATTAGAAATCCTGGATTCCTATTTCAGTTCTGATCTGGGATTTGATTAATTGGCAGCACCAATTTGTCTTTTCTCATTTTTAATTGTATTTTTTTTTTTTTGAATTTTCCTATTTTATAAAAAAAAATCCAAAAAAAAAAATGACAAAAATAAATTTGCACACGTGATGAGAAAAGTGGGGAGTGGGGGACCATTGTTATCTCCATCGGAAAATGTGATACATTCCTCTAGCCGTCCAAGTTTTTCCTCCAATCAAATATCCCATCGGAAATTGTTATCTCCATTTATAATTTTATTCAGAAAGATAAGAGTCGCGAGTATGTAATTTTCTTTTTTATTATTATCAACTTCACCCTAAAAATATTTAAAAAAAAAAAGAGCAATATCATCCCTAACTATAAAAATGTTAAGGCAAAATCCCCCCTTGACTCATGAAATAATTTACAGCTGTCATATTATGATAACTTATTTATGGTATAATTATATAACATATTAAAGTGGATTCCATGTACATTTATATGCAGTTCATGATGAAATTAATTTTGTCCAGCTTTATAAAATATATGATATACATTCATTAAAAAAAAAAAATGAACCGTCTTTAGGCAAAATTTCTCAAATTATCTTTATATTTAAATCTTTATAATTGATCTCATCAAATATGTTAAAGCATAATTAGAAGATTATTTTTCTTAGATACACAGGATATACTCAAAAAATTAATCCATGCTGAGTACTAGAGTAAAAGATAGATCTCTCATAACTAGTTTTTATTCACAATATTTGCTTGAATGGAGGAGCAGAAGTATTATTCACAATATCATTGGTCTTCTTTCTTCTGAGGTTGGGTTTTTTTTTTTTTTTTTTTTTTTTTTTTTCTTCTTTACCCCAAGACGGGGTATTTGTACACTACTTTAATTATAGCTAATCTTTATAAGAAGGTGTGCCCTTTAGGATGAGTTTTACAACCAACACTTTCTTTCGTGTCTTTTCTAACCTTGGATATCGAGGGGGCCGGTTCTGTCCATGATCTACTTTTAATCTTAACTCTCTAATGTGTGGTGATTGGTTGTTCTTGTATTTGACTTGTTTTGTTGTAACTGTTTTGCCTTTGTTTGTATTCTATCAGTTTGTTTTCATATATTATATTGGTTTGCAGTATTAATATATATATCCTTTGGCCAAAAAAACAAGTTTTTACATATACAAAAATTAAAATTATGAGTCTCTGTTTATCCCATGTAAGTTACCGTATGATCTTTACCATATGAACAGCCCATCTTACCACAACACACAGCCCATCTTACCACAACACGCACGTGCTAAATACTCCATCCGATCTTAAATATAAGATATGGTTAATTTTTTTTTTTGGAAGAGGTTAAAGAAGTTAAATAAGATACTTAATTATATTATATGTTGTGTATTTTTAGATTTTATATATAGGTTTATTAGTCAAACTAATTAACTTCTTTAATTCAACTCTATATTATATTTAAGATTGGAGGGAGTAACTATATTAACAATCAATTGAAAGCTATGGACAAAAAGTTCTATTAGCTTGAAGCGGTTAAATGATGAGAGCTCTTGTCTCTCCCGTCAACCTAAATTTATTAATTAAAAGATTGTTTCCTTTTTTTTTTTAATAGATTATTTACTCCCCCTACTCTTATCAAATGAGTTAATATATGAGTTACTCTTAAGTGGTTTTCTTAATGTATTGATTTGTTTAATACTCCCTCTGTTTCGTTTTAAGAAACAATCATCACACATATCTAAGGTTATCAAACACATGAATTTAAATAAACTCGTAACAATGACGTGAACTCGTATCGTGAACTCGAATCGTAAACTCTAAGAGTTTACTTTCACTATTAAATATATATTAATAGTGTATAATAAATAATTAAAATATAAAAAATGACAACAATTTAATTTAAATATATTTTAAATTCAAATAATTAAAATTAAATCTATCAATATTCAAAATTTATCATATTTAACAAAGAAATTTCTATAAAACTCACATATAAAGCCACCGAAAGCATTTACCAAATAAAAAAATTTAACATGAGTTTAAGGGTGAGTTAATACGATTTTGTAAGTTTGAAACGTAAAAACGGTAAACTCGTTATGTAAACTCGTAAGTTTAACGAGTTCTAACGATCACGAGTTCTGGTGAATTGACTTCGATTTGGGAAACTAGAAAAGTAAAAACGATGTCTCGGAGAGTCAACTCGCGAGTTTGACAACAATACTATCCCATTTATTTTTATAAGAAGCATTTAAAGAATGTCTTCTTTTTTAATTCTTATTTTCCCACTTTTACCCTTTTTTAATTATCATATTTAATATCAATATTTCACAGCCCTAAAGACTTTTTCTTTCTACTATATTTATTTTCTTATTCACTTTTATTATTCTCTCTTATTCTATATGTCCTCATAAGTAAGAATATTTTAATAAAAAATAGTTAAAATTTTGATATATGTATTATTCTTAACCCACGTTTTAAATTGCAAGATTCTTATAAAATGAAAAAAAGGAGTAATATGTTTCAGTTGTTCATATTTTTATATAGCTAAATCTCCACCTAACATGTTATAATTATAAAATATTTATAAGTCAACAGTTAAACACCACCTTAATAACAATGTAAATCATCATGTTGCATGAATGTATTTAATTCTTCTGGCCATCCATAAATGTGTTTAATTGATTGTATGGAAAGAAAATTAAAATATTTGTAATTTTTTTTTTTTGCTAGATTTGACCTTATTGGGCAGATTTGGAGATTGATTTACTTTTTAAAAATTTCATATCCTCTATTTTTTTTTACCAACTTTTTTGGAAACTTCACCAAAGAAAGAGAGAAATGAATTGTTGCATGTTAACCTTTTTCATAAAATTGAGGGTGGAGATTTGACTCTTTGTCTAGACTCTATCTAGAGTGATAGATTTTAGTTAAAAGATGATTTTCTTCACACACACACACGTATGCAGGATCACCCATTCAGATCCAATATTAAAGAACTTTTATTGTCAGTCCAAAAAATAATGAAAGGCCAATAATTTGATGAATGGACGTCAGAGATTATCTTTCTAGAAAATGAATTGAATTGAATTATCAGGTATCAGTTATCACACATTTGTTTTAGAGAGAGAGAGAAAGAAACGCTATCATGTGCTTTCCCTTCCTTTCGTTTTCTGAGTTCTATCCAAATGGCGGATACTTCAAGGCTTAAAAAAAGCTTGCCCCATTCATCTTCCTTCTGGTATTGTTTCACTCCCTCACGAGTCACCTTCCTTATTTATGTCATTTGGGTCTCTTTAAATTTCTGTTTCCTCTTCAAATAACTTCTTCATTGTCTCTGTTTCTGCTTTTTCCCTCTTTTCTTTTTTCCTAAATTTGGAGAGTTTCAGTAATGGCTATGGCTATGGCTGCTTCGAGTCTTGGGCTTTCCTTCTCTACCGACACTAATTTCAGAGCTCTGGAAAAACCCACTTGCATTGCACCTGTATTTAAGGCTTCATCTGGGTTTGCTGTTGCTAAACCATTATTCATTTTGCATAAAGGAAGGTATAATACCCTGGAAACTTAATTTCTCATTTATTCTTTTATTGGCTTCTGTTTTTCATATTCCATTTTACAACGAATTCTAGCTTTCTTGATGATTCTCTGTTTGCTGTTGTGAATTTGGCCTGACATAATCAGGTTAATACTCCTTAGAATTTTGGATGGAGAAAAAGAATTTGTGGATTCTGGGACTTTCTAGCACTATTCTTTGATTACCAATCTTGAAAATGTTAATACTTGCAAATAATTTGTTATAAACCTCTGATGCTGTTAATTTATGTCCCTGTGTTTAGTACAATACCTGGAGGAATTTCTGTTACTAACTAATTTGAGCCAGTCGATGGCATGATTGTGCGAAATGGAAGGGAAGGTTTAATATAGACATGCCCCTTGATTAAAATCTGAATCAGACATTTCCTTCTTCATTTTTATCACTCCAAACACACCCCTTAATGTCTTTTGTTATGTTAAGACCCTTGTGATTTTTGAAAGATATAAACAATTAACCCTTGCAACGTGAACTAAGACTTTTCTGAAAATGATGTGTCCATTCTCGTTGTTGTAATATTATTATATGTACCATTTTTGTCAGATTGTCATCTTCAGGAACCACAATTATCCCTCAAGCAGCACCTGTTGCTAATGTAGAGGTATTTAGCAAAATGTTCCTAAAATATCGCCTGCCTGTTGCATATGAGATATAGATTGCTTATTCTTATGCTTTTTGATTTCGATCTATAGAACATTTATTTTCAATTTATGCTATGGTGTACAGGATGGAAACCAGGCAGAGACCGACACTGTTCCAACTCCTGTAGTTATAATTGACCAAGACTCTGATCCAGATGCAACTGTGGTTGAAATAACATTTGGTGATCGCCTTGGCAGTCTTATTGACACAGTAAGCCATTGCCTGAGAATAGTTCTTCGTTCTTGTTTGCTTTTTATTTCCCTTCATAAATTTCTTATGCCAGAACTTTCAAATTTTAAGTCATTTTTATGCATGCTTTTACCCGACCTCACCTAGTAAGATAAGGCTTGGTATTGTTGTTTTTGTTGTTGTATGTTTTATCCTGTTCCATTGAGACATAGTTGATATTCTGCATTGAACCATGTAAACATTGAAGAAATAAACTACTTCTTCATGGTATGCAGATGAATGCATTGAAAAACTTGGGGCTCAATGTTGTTAAGGCAAAGGTCTATATGGATGCCTCTGGAAAGCACAACAAATTTGCCATCACAAAAGCGTAAGTGTTATGGGTGTGTTGCTATATATATGTGTGTGTGTGTGTCCCTCACATCTATTTATTATTGTATGATTTTGATTACTAATGTATGTTATGTATTTAATAATAATGGTCATCTTATTTTGCCAATGGGAATAATTTCTTCTGATGCTTGGCTGAGTTTACTCCTCTATTATGGATTATGTACAGGGGCACTAGCAAGGAGATAGTCAGAGATAATTTTGCCAATAGAAGGGGCAAAGGAAATGGATGGACAAGCATATATTTTAATTTACTAATTGATCATATTTTGATATCGTATATTGTGAAATTAACACAATAGGCACAGTTCTTTGTAGCACAAATCCCTAGAGAGATTTCTAAAATGAACACCTCCTTCAGCTCGAAGTCTGATTACAAGTTCACATGCTAAATTATCAGAAGTTTAGTCTAACACGATGAATGAAACTTGTTTTTCTTCACATTCCCCTTTCAAGTGACAACTTTTTTATGGATCATAGTTTCATGAATGTGGTTAGTCTAGTAGTAATTCATTGGATATGCTGGTGGAGCTTTGTTTGCAGTGATACTGGTAGGAAAGTGGAGGATCCAGAGTTGTTAGAGGCGATTCGTTTGACAATTTTAAATAATATGATCCAGTACCATCCGGTATGCTTCTCAACTGTTCTCCCTGTCCTTTCTGTCTTCCATTTATGGCCACTAGTCAGTTACTGCTTCTGATTATAGTTTCATGTGTCAATTGGATCTTCCAGGAATCAAGTGCCCAGTTAGCATTGGGAGCAGCTTTTGGACTTATGCCTCCAAAAGAGCAGGTAATGAATGCTTTATATGTTGAACTTAGAAACTCTTAGTTGGCAAATATGAATTTGTCATCATCCATTCAAGTTTTATGATTTTTACACCGAGGCAAGAGTTATAGTGGCTAGAGGCAATGAACTTGTTTCTGTATAAGGGAGCGAATATGCATGCTAAGGAAGACGGGGATGAATGAGCAATTGGCTGTTAGCTGACTTAGCTCCATGTTCCATTGGTAGTATATCTTGTTCATCAGCACTCTGTCCATAACAACGAGAAGCCTTACCCCACCAAGTGGTGGCTATTTTGATTGCATGATGTCATTGAATTCTAACAATGATCAAATCTTTAGATAAATTGTTAATCAAGAGGCCTCACTCAATAAACTGGTTGAGTGTTCTCTTCTGTCTTCCTCTACCCCTTTTTAGAAGATTCCATACGGCTTGATCTACCCTCCTGTCATAATAATTAAGAAAGAAACTGTGTTCTGTAGAGAATAGGGCTGTAAAATAGAATTGATTTTTCCTTTCTTTTCAAAGAGGGAATAATGATTTTATTCTCAGCAAAAACCAATTAATGGAATGAGAAATGGAAAATGACCAATCCTGTGCACTTGTACATACATGATGTGTGAGTTGATCATATGCCCATATAACTAACCTGGTCCTTGTTTGGTTGGAATGTCTCAGGTTGATTTGGACATAGCAACGCACATAACCATCTCCGATGATGGCCCAGAGCGAAGGTACTTGCTATCCTGATCACAACAGAAAATTCTTTAACAGAAACTCACAAATATCTTAGGCCTTGGCCTCATTGACGCCATGTATGAATCTGCAATATTTTGTTTTTCCCTTTTCAGTTTGTTTTATGTGGAGACAGCCGACCGGCCCGGATTGCTGGTGGATCTCGTCAAGAGTATTACTGACATTAACATCACTGTTGAGTCTGGAGAATTTGACACTGAGGTAAATTTACCCCAGCAAAATGTGCAAATTCTATCCTCTTTCTCTTGAGTTCTGTCAAAATCTCCATAACTTTTATTATTGAACCCAGGGGCTCTTGGCTAAGGCAAAGTTTCATGTTAGCTACAATGGTAGAGCGATCATCAAACCTCTCCAGCTAGTAAGTCCATAACTTTTGCAAACAAACATTATAGTTACAAATCTTAAGGGTTTGTTATCAATTTCTCTATTAATATTATGACATGAAAAGATTCGCCCCCCCCCCCCCTTCAAAATCATACTATTCCGTCATGAAATTTTGGGAAAATTGATTAAAAGAACCAGCTTGGAAATTATATTGACTAAAAGGACCTAAATTTAAATGTTTGTAACTCATCTTCAACTATTTTTAGCTATATACAAAAGACTTTCATTTTGAAGACTTTTGCACATAGTTGAAGAAGAGTTATACCGTGAAAGATGAGTTTCATTAGGTCCCTTTGACCAAATTTTCAAAAAAAAAAAGTCTTTTAACCAGATTCCCCTAAAATTTTCTTGTTTTTTTTTGTGATGGAAAAATCTAGATTATTTGACACATTGAATTATATACTGTCTGGTGAAGTTTGAATATTGTGAACTGAGCATTATTTTGATGGTAACTATTTTTGCAGGTTCTTGTAAACAGCTTGAGATATTTCTTGAGAAGGCCCTCAACTGAGGAATCCAGTTTTTGAGTACGATCTTGTTACAATGCAAAGTGTTGGATCTCTTGCATGGGAATTGTAGGATGTTGTATATTTATTCCCTCATTTTGGAGAATATATTATAGAATACAGTCAAGCAACATGCTCTAGAATACATGGAATCTGTTGGCACATTAAAAAAAAAAAAATAGAACGCATGGAATCTACCAATATATAGTCAAGGCTCAAAATTTGGTTTTTATTTCAATTTCATATATGCCGCAGAATTTTATTTTATTGAAAAAATTAATCCTTCAATAAGGTTAAATTTATTTTTCTTTCTTTCTGATAATAAAGACAGACAGGTATCATTTTACTTTGAGAAGAAAGTGAACTTCAATTTTACGGGGGAAAAACCGAAATTGAATGTAGTTTTATTATTATTATTATTATTATTATTATTATTATTGTTTGGCTAAAATAGATTAATATAAGATATAATTCAGGTCTCAGGTTAAAGACGCCCAACAAGCAACTAGGATTATTTTAAATTTTGTTATCAGTGTATTCCTTTGAAAGTGACAAGTGTGACTTGGCAACTTGTGATTGAATAAAGGTATAATTAGAATGAATGTGATTTAATTATTATTTCCATTTTTGTGGCCATTATTGGTTACAACTCTAAAAATATTTAAATTTATATAAATAATAAAAGAATCTTCAGAGTTGCAGACCAGGCATAGTTGTCCTTCAACGAATCCATTGTACTTTAGTGGAGGAGAATTTAGTGGTTGCTTTGAGTTGAGTGTCTATTTAAAACAAGTTTTAGGAAAAAGCAATCTTTTGTCAAAATCACATTTTTATACTTACCAACATGATTCCATATATATATATATATAAATATAAAATGATATAAAGCAAAATGATACACAAAGCTCCTTTACAAGATAATACTAGAGAGAACCATATGGGTTCATATACAACTGAAAATGAACTGAGAAAAGACAAACGAACAACAAAAACTGAAAAAACAAAGGTTTAAGGGGCATTTTTGTCCTAGGAAGTTTTCACCACCTAAGTTTTCAAGGGGTAATTTTGCCCTGGCCGTCATCTTTGTTAATTTTAACCGTTAGTTGACCAAATATGCTAAGTTGATAGTTCACATATCATCTACGTTATTTTTATTAAAGTGCAAATTTACCCCATAAGTTCTAAATCTAACTTTAAAAAATGATGAAGTAGGTGGAAAATGAACTTCTAACGCATATTTACACATCACTAAAAAAATAACGTAGATATCATGTAGACTGTCAGTTCAATATATTTAGTCAATTAATGAGTCAAAATTAATTGAGATGAAGCAAAATTGCTCCATTTTCCTTTAAACCAAAGACAAAAACGAGAGATTGTAGACTCCTTATTCCTTCAAAAGCATATGTGCTACTTGAATGGTAACATTGCAAGGAAGGAGGCCAACACGATCAAAGAGTGAGGCAACTACATGCGAAGTAGCAACAGAGCCACTTTGAACAACCATATATGCTTTGGATAGATTGGTACAAAGACCATCAAAAGCCAGTGTTAAGCTCCCAACTGTGACACCACAGCTTAAAAGCTCATCAAAGTTCCTCGATTCCTGCCGAATAAGTAGCACTTGTATCTTGAACCCCTCCAATGTTTGAGATATTGTTGGGCAAAAACTTTTTTGACATCTTTTTTGGTAGAGATTTGAACATTAGTTCATCATATTGTGAGAGACTGGTTCCTTTTATTAGACTTAACCCTTGTTGATTATATGATTCTAAACATAGATAGATGTTTATATGTTATTTTCTTTTTCTATTTTTTTTTACCAACATGACTATAAACATGAGCGTAGGATGGTCCCCTTCCGAGCCTTCTTGGATTCAATGCAAAATAAGGTTTTCAAGTTTATTATATGATTCTAAACATAGGCATAATAGATATTTACATGTTATTTTCTTTTTCTATTTTTTTTACCAATATGACTATAAACATAAGCATAGGAGCTGATTTATGGTCCCCTTCCGAATCTTCTTGTATTCAAAGAAAAATAAGATTTTTAAGTTGATTATATGATTTTAAACATAGGCATGGTAGATATTTATATGTTATTTTCTTTTTCTATTTTTTTTCCCAACATGACTATAAACATAAGCATAGGAGTTGATTCATGGTCTCCTTCCAAATCTTCTTGTATTCAAAGCAAACTAAGGTTTTCAAGTTGATTATATGATTCTAAACATAGGCATAGTAGATATTTATATGTTATTTTCTTTTTCTATTTTTTTTTTACCAACATGACTATAAACATAAGCATAGGAGTTGATTCATGGTCCCCTTCCAAATCTTCTTGTATTCAAAGCAAACTAAGGTTTTCAAGTTGATTATATGATTCTAAACATAAGCATATTAGATATTTATATGTTATTTTCTTTTTCTATGACTTTTTTTTTTTCACCAACATGACTATTAGAGGGTTAGGTTACATCATCCGGCCATAAATACCAAAATAATAGATGCAGTCATCTCAAAACATAAAATACATAACATGATAGGGCATCCTCTATCCTTCAACTGTACCGACATCCTACCTCTGCAAAAAGGCCTTCAGACACGCTCTCTTGTACCACCAAGAGCTTCTGAGGTCCAAAAATGGCCCCCCAGAGTAACCATCAATACTCATGCACTAAATGTGTAATGCGTATGTATGCAACTATATAAATATGTAACACAGATAGATTTGCCAAATACCACAATATGCAAACAGAGGCACACACAATAACACGTCTTCGCACCGTCGGGCCGCCTTACCAAGACAGGCCCCGGAATTACACGCCTGTCACCGTAGAGTCGCCATGTAGGCAAACCCTGACAGGAACCCTCAGCACTAGGGACACAATCACAAACATGTTTTGTATGCATATTTGGCAACACATATAGAAAAACACATATGACAAGCAAAACATACCACAAACACATAAAAGTGCCGGAGTAGAGTGGTTACTACCTGGTAGGGTGGATACTGCTTTTAATATTTTTAGGCCCGGTGATTTTTCAAAAATACCCCTGATCAAAATATATCAAAATACACCATTTTCAGTAATTACAAAAATGCCCCTACATTTTTCTTGCTAAAACCGAGCTGCATACAAAATTTCCAGAAATTCAATGATTCTGGCCCCACTTCCAAGATTTTTAATAAATTCCAAAAAAATTATTTTTGTATGAAATCAGTTCCATTCGAACCGTTTAAAATTATATTTTTCAGGAAAAATAGTTCCAGACCCTGAAAGTACACATATCTTGGCGTGTAGCTACTTTTCCTCCTCTGGTCCAGATTCGCACCCCTGATTCTAGACTCTTTTTCAACCATTTATTTCATCCCGTAAATATTATCCAAAGTTATCATATTATATATGTAGATTCATGCCCCGGATGTCTAGTTTCTCCATGTAAAATTTCAGATTAAAATAAGTTTTTTTACCCCTTAAAAAACGCGTTAGAAGGTTCGCTGCCTGAATCCCCTGAAACTGGCAGCAAGCCCTAACTTAGTGTTTTCGGTGTTTTTGACTTCGGCAACTTAACCATGACTATATCCTACACAAAAACACGTTCCAGAGCCATTGGTGGTCTTAAAAATGAAAAAATCCAACCCCAACACCAAGCACCAACCTTTTGCACGAAAATACTTAATCAAGAACTCAAGAGAATTTTCGGAGGACCGTTGAGTGTTCTTGGGACCTTGAGTGTTGAGCTTGGCTATGGAGTTGCTGAGTTCTCTTCTCTGCCCCTGGAAAATTCCGTGCTCTAAGGTGAAAAGAAGAGTGAAATTACCTTTTTAATAAAGGTAAGATTGATATGGTGGAAATAGAATTAACTGACGTAAATATCTGTCTGAAATTCATCTGGCTTTTGGTTTATTTTCCAAGTAAATCCAGAATTTTCCAGAGGTTCCTAGGGTTCTTCCAAGTGGCGCAGCCCCCTCCAAGAATATCTAGATATTTTCCTGCTTTTGGGGCAAATTACCTGTTTTGGCCCGAAACTTTCAAAAATTACAATTGTAGCCCAGAACTTTTTAATAATTACCAACTTTTTCCCACATGTTTTGTCTGTCCAAAGGGCACATGTGGCGCCATTTTGGCCCACATATATGCCCAAATTAAATTTTACCCATTTATTCCCATTTTGCCTTTTTCTCTGCATGTGGGACCCGCTGTTTGACTTTTGCACTGACTTTTCTTTCTTTTCCTCCAATTAAATATTTTTAATGATTAAAGGGAGTGTGTGACGCCTAAGGGGCCCACAAATCTGATCCTCATGATTTATTCCTTTCCCCTCAATCGCCCAGCTTCCCGATCAACCTGGTCCCCGCTAGGTACAAAGGTCTTCTTTTTGTCTTTCTTCAACTTTTCCAGGTATTTTCCCCCCGAATGGACACTCACATGTGGCACCATCCAAACTCTCTTGGGTGGCCCCACACTTGTCTCATTCAATCTAAAGGAAACCCCTGATTAGTCCCTATCGGTCAATCACCTGTGGGACCCGCATTTCATATTTGGCCCTGAATATAACTTAAATCACCTGATTTTCTCTTTTTCTTCATGGTGGACGAAATTTCCATATTATAGGGCTAGAAATTGACTATTTTGTCCTTGCCCTTCATCTTTTAAATTATTTCTCCAATTAAATTATTTACGATAATTAAATAATAATAATAATCGAAAAATAAAACTTCTCATTAATTCAACACTAGTTACAAGTTCACCAAATCACATCAAAGAGGGTGTTACACTTGTAACAGAGCAAATTGCCATATCAATAAAATTGATTATTTTCTTTCAATAATTGTATTCTTTTTTTTTTTTAAAAAAAAAAAAACCATATGAAAAGCACATAATCTTCACCACAAGTCTCTTGGCACTAACAAATCTTCATGACAGTAATTCAAAACAACAGAAATGACAAGAACCATTTGAAAGTACTTGATTATTACATTTTTTGGCTCATTTTTCTCTTAAATAGTATAACTACCAAATATTAGAAGAGGATTGATAAAAGAATTTTCCCTAACACAAGGTAGTAAAAAGGACCACTACAAGATTGAAGATCTAATATTTGGAACTTCCTTTTTTAGAAGCTAATGCTTCTTATAAAATGTATACGCTTGTCTACTTTACTGTTGAATAACATTCAGATTGAAATGATTCCGAAATTGTTTAAATCTTCTTCAGTAAAGTAGTGCAAAAGTATATATCCCTAGAAGACTGTAATTTCTAACATTGATATTATATTTTCTGACCACAACTGCAATCCACAATCAGATGACAATAGTTGTAATCATTGTATTAACCATAACAAAAAATCTATAAATTAATAACAGAAACCATAACACAAATTTTATAAATAAAGAACTTAATCAACAAACAAAAAATCTATAATCAATGCATATTTATTTCTTTGCAGGTGCACTTATTATGTCCTCATTTTTTGCAATTTCCGCAAATATTGGTTTGCTTTGATTTCACATACTTCACCAACATTGTTTGTCTTCGATGTTAGATAACCTTCTCTTGCACATGTTAGCTTCATGTAATTCTTCATTGGTTTGTCGTGCCTAGATTCCGAAACCCATTGTCATACCAAATGCTTTGTACAAGTCTATTACATCTTTCCTTTCAGAAAATTCCATTCCAACCTCAATTGAAATATCAATATTCTTTGTCGGTGTCAATGGAATGACATTTAGCATACTATTAATTAAGTCATTCTGCAAGTGCTCTTCCATTTCATGAGGCATGTCATACTCAATCTCATCACTAAAGTCAATGTAATCTGTTGGATCCTCATCAATATCTTTAAGTTGTAAAATTGGTCCCTGTATCATCCATCTGGGTAAAATTGAATCGTAAATATTTAATATTTGATTAAAATTAAAACTAAAAAGGAGAAGTATCTAAACATGGATATAAACACTAGAGTAAATAGAACAAGCTGAGTTGGACACTAATAAAAATCTCCTACTGCAGATAAGAAAAAAATTCCATAAAAGGAATCAGTGATTGAGGTCAAACATAACATTTACCAATCTAGGTTGAAGTTTTAACCACAATCCTTTAGTAACAAAAAACATGACACCAAATAATAAACTTGAACCAAAAAAAGAAAAAAGAAAAAAGAAAAAAGAAAAAGAAAAAAGAAAAAGAAAAAAGAAAAAGAGAAAAAGAGAGATTTAAAGAGATAACCATTGAAGATACTCATACCGATGTAGGCTATTTCAAAAACCTAAACTAAGGCGGTACTATTTCCCACCACCTAGATGAAATTTTCTAATCTTTATAAACCCAATACTTCGTCACTTCACCGAATGAATCAGATTGAAGCCTAAAGGGAGTGTGAAGCCGAAGGTCGGTGAAAGAAACCAAAAATTGTAATACCCCCATTAATAATAATGATAAAAAAAAAATTAGAATTTTAATAATATTGATATTGTTATATAACGTATTAATGAGTTGGCAATAGTTAAAGAGCCCAACCCATAGCTAAACCTTAATTCTAAATTATAAATAGAGGTCTAGCCGACTAACCTTAGCTAACGCTCAATACTTCTCTTCTCCTCTACTACCTCCTCTATTCTTACTCTTCATCAAATTATTCTTCTAGAGACTAGCGAAAACTGGAGACCAAGTAATCCTAAAACCACTAATGTATTTTAATGAATAGATCGTGAGTATTTTATATTCTAGGAGCAACTGTTCCTTTAATTCCTTGCTTTTCTACTTCGTTGCTCATTGAAAAAAAAAACCCTGATATTGTATCCTTTAATATTTTTACTCCTTAATTCACCCACCCCTGTAGCTAGATAATTTTTATTGCTTCATAAAAGGCTTTCCAAGTTAACTCGTGTTCGTGTCCTTGTGCCTTTGTGATCATGCTTGTGTATGCGATCTCTGAATCTTCAAATCTATTTCTTTGATTTCATTGGGGGAATATCTCGTGTCAGTCTGAAAACATTAAATGATATTTATTATCATGAGTATCAAAAGAGTCATGAGTTCTTATGATAATGTTATAGGATGTAAAGCTAAAAAGGGATAATGAGTAGAGCCATGGGTTTAAATGATGGTCATGAGAATTTCTCATGACAACCGTATAGGAACCCATGGGTATTTACTTTATAGTTTAATTTGGGAAATCTCATGATAAAATAGAGAAAAATTTCAATGATTACATTTGAGAAAACTCACGAGCGCTTGTAAAAGGGTTATAGCTCTTGGGTTTATGAAATTAAGATCCATGTTTTCCTGTAGGAGTTATGGATTTTTATTATTATACATGTTTGATTAGACATATTGTAAATAATTTGAGAATTTTATTATATGTGTATTTGAAATAATTTAATAGTGGGAGGATAGCTTTGGGATGGTACCTCCCAAAGTGATGAACACAACTTTTGGCTTTATGCCTCCAATGTTTAATTTATGTGGAAAAAGATAGTATCCATTCTTCACAAAGTGGTGTCTGACAGGGTAACTCGGGATACTAGTAGCAACTTTGGGAAGAGGGGTGGACACTAGAAAGAGATGTTTTATGACCAATTTGATTATTTGTGACTCGGGGTTTCCGGGTCATAGGGTAGACCGCGCGATTTCTGGTCTACCATGGTTCTCTTTCCACTAATTAAACTTAATAAAGAATAACAAAATTAACATTTTCTTTTTGGTTATGATATTTTTATTATTATGTAAATATTTTATTTTCACTATATTATCTTTGTTTTGATTAGCATTACCGCTTTGCTGATTTTTGTGTTTATGTGGTCGCAATGATCCTTCGGGGAGCATATTTTCAGTGAAATAGGTTCCAAAGGTTGGGGCTAGCAATGAGAAGTGAGGAAGAACATTCAGTTAATTCTAGCTATTTTATTTTATTCTTTTTATGCTCAGAATAAAACATATTTATTTGAGTTTTGGATTTATGTTAATGTAATAAGTTAGCTAACACTTCCCAAATTTGGTTATTTCGAATTTCAATAATTATTCATAAAAATTATTGAAATTTTATGTTACTATTGGGGGTGTTACGTAAAACTGATGATGAAACTTTTGATTTTGGTTAAGGAGAGAGGAAGGGGTAAAAAGTTTATTTTATCCCTCAAATCTTCATCGTTAGATGAGATTATAATCTAATGTTATTGAGAGAAGTAGGCGGTAGGAAAAATAAGGGTAGGAAGAATAACATATATATATATATATATATATATATATATATATATATATATATATATAGTATATAAAAGAATAACTAGAAGGTTATTTTTATTACTACTTGCTTCCGGTTGAGACTAAATAATAGTGCATCACGACTCTCCTTTTCTCTTTCTCTCCCTCTTCTTGGTGACTGTGTCTGCGTGTGTTAGTTGTGTGTTTTTTTGTGGAGATGTGTGGCGAACTACTATATATATACATACATACATATGTAACACCCCATTTTTGAAAAGCAGAATAATGTATTTTTTATCATAGTAGAGTATTGGAGCAAATAAGTGAGTAACTGATAAGTATTAGAAATGTTAACCGTGGTGTATCTGGCTGGTTATAATAACGGTACATTTATCCCATAATTCAAAAATTAGCAACATACATCCCAAAATACAACTAAATCTCCAGCCGGTCCTTATGCGTGTTTCTTACCCTTGTCTTCGGTCCTCGGTCCTCCAGACCTTGAAGCTATGGTAAGAGTTGAGGTCCAATGCCCATCGAACCTCAGGTAACGGTTAACCTCATGCTTAAGTAAACAATACATGTATGATAGATATTCAAGACATTACAGCAATAAATAACACATAAGCACACAGCAGATGTAAGGTTAACATAACAATAGTACATAGCACACAGCACATGTAAAGTCACCCATGTTTGCACTAACCAGTGCCACGATAGCTCGTCGTGTCCTCAGCGCTAGGAAAACAATCTCACGGCATTATCAAGACTATAACCTGTATATAGCTGAATGTATAAGTAGTGATCTAAGACCGAGTCTTAGTCACGGTGCACGTCCAAGACAAAGTCTTGTCCATGACTCTATGAAATAATCTATCACATATAAGTATACAAGAAGCATCAGAGTTAGAGTTACAATACGTGTCCGTACCTTAGTCCGTGCGGATTGCGGTACGTCTGTCGGTTCGGTACGTCCCCCGATTTTTCCCGGATATCCTATATTAGTGTTACCGCATTATTTCCTCATGAATAATATTTTAAGAGATATTTTAGCCACTACTGACCTTTTTACCCCTGGTGGATTCATTATTCCAATTATATCCCTTTATTTTCCAAAAAACGATGATTTCAGCATTTTGGGCAGAATTTTCGCTAACTTTGAAAAATCATAGTTAATTCCACAAAAATCGAAACGAGGATCCGTAAAATTCCTCGGAATCCTTAGAACGTATATTTTTTAGGAAAAATACGTTTTTTTTACCCAGAATCAGCGAACAATTCCCAATTCTTCATTTTTCAACCTCTGCCCAGAAAAATTCCAGAAAACGTAGACTAACTTTGGGAATTTTTATCTCCTTGCACAAGACTCAAAATGACACATACTGGGTATATTTGGAAATCTCTAGATGTCTAATTTAACCATGAAAAATATCAGATTTTAATAAGTTTATATTCAATATAAAATCATGGCCTCTATGAAACTGACTCTGAAACTCCTAACCGAAAAATTTTCGCGAACTTTGCTACTTTGATCTTTAACTTCCAAAAATTTTGATCCAACATATTTCCCATCAAATTTTTTAAATAAATATATTTTTAACCATAAAAACATGAAAATAAAATTGCTCTTGGAGATTTAAGATCAAAACATAAATTAACTATGAATCTAAAAAACTAAACTCAAGAACTAGGAACTTATCCCGGGAAGAACCTTGCTCCTTCCTTCTAGCTCCAAAAGAACTCTTACTTTCACTCTCTTAATCAAAGGATTCAGAGGTGATTGTGGTGATGGTGTGAAGAAATGTGAAGGAGGGGGGGTCTCTATTTATAGAAAAAATTCAAGGACCTAATTGACAATTAAATATGACCAACTTTCACCCTAACCCTTGGATTAAATTGCACTTTATGAAACTAAATCCTAGCCATTGAGGTGCATGCCGACATCCCAACTTTATTCAACCATTAATGTGTATTTCATTAATAAAATGAATTGATCATTTCATTTTATGACAAGAAAGAAGAAAATCCTATCCTCTACTTTAATGTGCTGACATGCCACTTATCCATCAGCAATAACCGTGTGTGCGTTTTTATTTTTTGTTTTTATATATATATATTATTAGAAACAAATCTTAATTATTTAATAAATCTCATCCAAACTTAATCCCTAGGCTAGACGTCATTTGACTAAAAAGGTAGATTTGAGGAGCTTTATTAATTCTTTAATCAAGCACTTCAATGTCCTTTAATTAATTTAAGTAATTATGCAATTGATCTTTAATTAGTGTAACTTTAATTACCCAATTGCTTTTGCTAAGTTCCTTTAATTTATTTAAGTGTTTTCATATTATTTTCTTGTCTCTCATGATTATATAATAACTATTATTTTATGTGTTAAGTATATCACATTTTATGATCCCTAATCTTAATCTTATATTTTGCCTTTTGTTTATTTGATTCCAAGGGAAATTTGCCTTAAGTTATAATCAACTAATTATAATAATTTGAGACACATATTTACCTTCATTTAAATATGTGTCATTTATCAAAATTTAGTATTTATGATCAATAATAATTTTAGGGTATTACAACATATACACACACATATTAATATCTACGCTAGGTTCCCTCTCCACCATTATGAATATATTATAGTTACGATTACTATATTCTATTATATTATATCATATAATATATCATTACATCATATAAATATTTCTTAAATTCTCACTTTAGAACATTTATTTTCATAGAGTAATTACGTGATAAATTTTAATGACCACAAATTAATTTCTCCTAAAATATTACTTAGTTCTAGAATAAAAAATTGGGATATTACAATAAACATAAGCATAAACATAAGCATAGGAGCTGATTCATGGCCCCCTCCCAAATTTTCTTGTATTCAAAGTAAAATAAGGTTTTCAAGTTGATTATATGATTCTAAACATAGGCATAGTAGATTTTTTTCTTTCTTTCTTTTTCCATTTTTTTTACCAACATGACTATAAACATAAGCATAGGAGCTGATTCATGGTCCCCTTCCAAATCTTCTTGTATTCACAGCAAAATAAAGTTTTCAAATTGATTATATGATTCTAAACATAGGCATAATAGATATTTATATGTTATTTTCTTTTTCTATTTTTTTTTACCCACATGACTATAAGCATAAGTATAGGAGCTGATTCATGGTCCCCTTTCAAATCTTTTTGTGTTCAAAGAAAAATAAGGTTTTCAAGTTGATTATATGATTTTAAACATAGGCATAGTAGATATTTATATGTTATTTTCTTTTTCTACTTTTTTTTACCAACATGACTATAAACATAAAAATAGGAGTTGATTCATGGTACCCTTCCAAATCGTCTTTGTTAAAACTTCAAATCCAGGAATGAATTCTTTATTCATCCGTACTCACTTCCTCTTGAATGAGTTACATTTATACAGATAACATTAACAACTTCTAGCATGAAAATAGGTAACAACCTAACAATATGCTATTTATTTGAAAAGCCTAATAATCTGGAAACTAACAATAATTTAAAATTCAATTGTTTTTTCAACACTCCCTCTCAAGTTGAGCCATGAATATCGATCATACCCAACTTGTCAATGATTTCTTCAAAGGTCTTGACTGAAACTTCCTTGGTTAATATAGTTGCGATCTGATCTTCATATTTTACATAGGGTTTGAATTAGCCTTTTTTCTAGATTTTTTTTTTAATGAAGTGTCTATCCACTTCAACATGTTTTGTTCTATCATGTTGAACTGGGTTAAGTACGATCTCCACAGCAGCTTTATTGTCACAGTACAAGTTCATAGGTTTCTCATAGTTGATTCCTAAGTTTGCTAGGATGCTTTTAATCCACAAGAGTTCACAAACACCAAAAGCCATACCTCTAAATTCTACTTCAACACTTGATCTGGGCACCACCTTTTGTTTCTTACTTCTCCTTGTAACTAGATTTCCTTCGACAAAGGTGAAATACCCTGAAGTAGATTGTTTAGTTGTCTTGTCACCAGCCTAATCTGAGTCTGTATAGCCTTCAATGCAAGCTTTGTTGTGCTTTGAGAAGAGCAAGCCTTTCCTTGGTGAGCTTTTGAGATATCTAAAAATTCAAAATACAACATTCATATGTTCCTCACTTGTTGAATGCATAAATATGCTAACAACACTTATTGAATAAGCAATATCAAGCCTAGTATGTGACAGGTAAATAAGCCTTCCTACCAACCTTTGGTATCTGTTCTTATCAGTGTCAATCTGATCAGGATATAAACCTAGTGAATGATTCATTTCAATAGGTGTATTATCCGGTTTACAGGCCAACATACCCGTTTCAGATAACATATCTAGCATATACTTTCTTTGGTATAGAAATATACTTTTTTTAAAAAAAAAAATCTTGCAACTTATATACCACGAAAGTATTTCAATTGATCGAGATCTTTCATATCAAACTCAACTACTAATTGCCTTTCTAGTGACTTCATTTCTTTTATATCATCTTCTGTTAATACCATATCATCCACATATACAATGAGTATGGCTATTCTCTCCTTATTACGCTTTATGAACAAGGTATGATCGGAATTGCTTTGGTTGTACCCAAACTTCTTCATTGCCAATGAGAATATGCCAAACCATGCTTTGGGTGATTGTTTGAGACCATATAAAGCCTTCTTAAGCTTAAATACCACATGTAATACTCTTGATTAATAATAGAAATAATAATAATATAGTAAAATCTAGAAATTAATAATGTTTGTATTGTTAATTTATTAATTGGCAATAATTAAGGAGCCTAGCCCATAGCTAAAACCCTATATTTTAATTATAAACTTAGGTCTAGCCGCCTAAACCTAGAAAACGCTCGACATTTTTCTTCTCCGCTACTGCATCCTCCTCCCGTACTCTCATCAAATCATTTCTCGAGGAGGCTAGAAAAAACGGAGATCAGGTAATCATAATCCCATGAGTCTTAGGTTAATTTTATATGAATCTTGATCGGTAATCTTAATCCTTAGAACAATATAACTATGATCAATTTGTCAAGTTCTTTCTTTATGAATTGAATACAATTGCTTCACCTCGGCCTGTGTGCTTCAATAATATATATATACATATACACACACACATATACCCTGTGCGTCTTTTTTTTATATTGAATAATATTGCCTCGCCTTGGCCTTTGTGCTTAAATTGTATATGTATTTCCAAAAGAAACCACTTACTGTTTCATGTGAATATGTCTATGCGTATATTGCTTGATTTCCATTGATTATATATGTATATTGATCTCCCTCGGTTTTCATGAATTGATTATATATATATATATATATATATATTTTGACTGCATTACTTGAATATACTTGTACGTTTTTTTTTTTAAAAAAAAATCTTTTGCTTTGGATTATATATATACACACCTAATATTTGTACGTTCCATGCCTTTTTATGATTGAAACCCATGTATGCTTTTCATGTGCACCTGAACATTTTTCCTCTGGGTCTGTCATTTTTCTTCTTCTTTTTGTGTAATTGAAATATATGTGCCCTTCATTAAAAATAAATGTAAATATAAATGTATCTATAAAATAATTTAATCATGGGAAGATAGCCTTAGGATGATACCTCCTAAGGTGATGAACACAACCTTTAGGCTTTATGCCCCCGATATGTTACCTGATGAGAACCGATGATATCCGTTCTTCCCAAAGTGGTGTTTGTCAGGGTTTCTCGGGACACTAGTAGCAACTTTGGGAAGAGGGTGCACACTAAGAAGAAATGTTTTATGGCCAATTTGATGATTTGTGACTGGCAGGTTTCCGGGTCACAGGGTAGACTGATAGGATATCCAGGTCTACCATGGTTCTCTTCCCACTAAACTAAATAGAATGGCAGGGTTTCCCGGGTCTAAATAAATTTAAAAAGATAATAAATAATGTTTGATGCAATTACCACATGATTATATATATTTGCTTTGAATAACATATTTGTGCCATTTAAATTGTGTTTTATTAGGATTACCAGCAATTGCTGATGTTTGTGTTCATGAGCTGCGATGATACTTTGGGGGAGTAGAATTTCATTGAAACAGGTGCCAAGGGTTGGGGCTAGCAGTGAGAAGTGAGGAAGCACCTTCAGCTAATTCCGTTTTATTTTATTTTATTTTGTTTAGAATAAAACACATTTTTGCTTAAGTTTGGATTTACATTATTGTAATAAGTAGCCTTGTACTTGTCCCGATACAAGTGCGGTAGTAATACTCACCAAGGTTGTTTATTTTGAATTTTAGTAATCATTTATAAAAATCATTTAAATTTATACTATGATAATTGTTAGAAATTGGGGGTGTTACAAAATGGAATCAGAGCCTAAGGTTCTACTTAGCTCCGCTTTTGATACTAACTCGGGGATCAAAGATCCTAGAGGCTAAAAAAAAAAAAAATTAAATTAAATTAAAATAATAATAATAATAATAAATAAATAAATT
Source organism: Acacia melanoxylon (assembly GCA_019022615.1). NCBI lineage: Eukaryota > Viridiplantae > Streptophyta > Magnoliopsida > Fabales > Fabaceae > Acacia > Acacia melanoxylon. The sequence continues at coordinate 176,671 of JAFJYJ010000144.1, read as the reverse complement.
TTAAATGTGAGAGATGTGTAGTGAAGGGTTATTCTTTTGTTTTTTTAAATGATTTGTTTCCTTGACATTTTGATAATTGTATGCTTGAAATTTCCTTGACTTATTATGTGATTTTGAATTTTGTTGACTTGTAAATTTTATGTTATTTTACTTTATTTTATTTTAGCTTTTAACAAATGGAGAATTTAAGAAGAAACATTGGAGAGGTGATTAGAAGTGAGCCATCAAAGTACAAATGGGATGAAAAAGTGTCAATAGAGATAAATGCTTTAAGATTGTGGGTTATAATTCAAGCCCGCAATAGGGAATGCAGGTCACGCACGATTACCCCTGATTTTAGGACTAAGTACTTAATTAGGGCACTACCAAGGATTGGAAGTCTTGGAAGGGTGAGAAAAATGCTAGAAAAGAAAATCTCTCTTAGGGGTTGGTTTCCTTATGGTTATCAACAAGTGATAGGGTTCATAAGCGAAACTGAGGAGGAGGTTCAAGAAATAGAAGCTGTGATAAAAAGAACATTAAGAATTTCGGACAACGAAACGTCCCCAACCACGAAGTAGTATGTTGAAAGATGCATTAAGAAGTTGTGAAGAAAAGCTTGAAAGGTTAGAAAAACCTCCACCACTAATCCCTAGAAAGCGTTGGGAATATGAGCAGATGGGTAGAATTTCCTATAGGTTAAAGAGTTCCTTCTAGATTTTTTTTTCTTATGAATAATGAAGAATGATGTAATCCTTATTATTTTAAATAAAAGATGTTGTTTTATCATTTGAATTTATATTGGTTATTGTTTGAATTTATATTGCATTATCTGAAGGTTGATTTTTGGATATATAATATAAATATGTGTCATAAGTGGTAGTTAGAGTTGACTCAAATGCATAGGATTTTAAAAACATACGCCCTATGATTAGGTACTATATCCGTCGTAACTCTAGATGGCTGCAAACAACGGTGCTGCTAAGGATATGGACCGACATCTGAGAGCCATTGAAAATCTTGCTTTGGCTCTTGGACAACAAAACGTCCAACAGGCTAATGCTGAGAATACCATCTTTAAGAGAGTGGCGTCTCATCATCCACCTGGTTACAAAGGGACTATTGATCCAATCGCTCCGGAAAACTGGATTCGCGATACGGAAAAACTGTATGAAGTGACAAATTGCCCTGAGAACATGAAGATTAGCATAGGCTCATTTTATCTGAAGGAGGAGGCAGATAGTTGGTGGTTCACAGTGAAGACGGGCTACGTAGCTGAAGAAGGATTTGACTGGGAAAATTTCAAGGAGCGGATTCGCAATAGATTCTACCTCGACGCAATTAAGTGGCAGAAATGGGAGGAATTTGCAAGGTTCAGGATGACGAGGAAGATGACAGTGCAGGAGTACACTGACAAGTTCATTGAACTCTCGCGCTTTGCTTCGACTCTCATTCCTTCAGAGAAGGACAAGGCGCGGAAGTATGAAAAAGGGCTGACATTCAAAATTCAGAAGTCTTTGGGAGGTATATCATCGAAGACCTTCCAGGAAGCTTATGAACGAGCTTTGAATGTTTTTGATATCCTACAAACTGAAGAGGAAGTCATGGAGAGGAACGAGAGAAAGCAGTTTGGCAGTGGTCCTCAACAAACTAGTGGTGACAAGAAGCCTCGTTATGATAACAAGGACAACAACTGGAGTGGCAAACAACCACAAGGACAGAAGTACGCTGGCAGAGGTAATTATGGGGAGAATCAACTCAAGACCCAAGCTCAAGGAACGAGACCATATTCTTGTAAAGGATGTGGCAAGGAGGCACACCCTGGGAGGAAGTGCAATGGAGAACTTATAACTTGTTTCCAATGTGGTGGCAAGGGGCACAAGGCTAACTGGTGTACTGTCGGGGGATTTAATCCGCAACCCGGCTCTCAAGGAGGATAACCAAAACCAGATGGAGGACGGAATGTGAACAATAACCAAGGGGGTAGGAACAATGACAATCAGCCGTGCTATCAACAAAACTTTCAGAATGGAAGTGGAGGGAACCGACAATATGCCACTACTAGAAACCTCAATAACGGAGCTAGAGCAAATCAAGCAACTGCGAATCGAATCTTTGCACGTTTATCGACGGCGGGAATCAAGGAAGGATCTATGTCATGAACCACTCTGAAGCTGAAACAAACCCAGATGTTATTACAGGCACCTTCTTACTCTGGTCTGTACCTGCTTATATTTTGTTCGACACCGGTGCATCGCTCTCGGTTATCTCATCTTCTTTTGTTGAGAAGACGAGAATGGTACCATCATCGACCTTCTTAACGAACATTACCTTACCCTCTGGAGCTGTCGTCTCTTGCTCCAATGTTTATGAAAACATTCCGATTAGTATAGCTGGTTGTGCAACGTACGTGACCTAACCCTCGAGGAGAAGATTGATCAAATACCCATGGTCAGAGAGTATCCTGATGTTTTTCCCGAAGAGATTCCTAGTATGCCACCTATTATAGAAGTTGAGTTTGCTATTGACCTTATGCCCGGCATTGCCCCAATATCAAAAGCGCCATATAGGATGGCTCCGGCAGAACTGAAGGAGTTAAAAACCTAGCTTGAAGAGCTGTTGAACAAGGGGTACATAAGACCGAGTGTTTCGCCGTGGGGAGCTCCAGTTTTGTTTGTGCGAAAAAAAAGACGGGAGTATGAGGTTGTGTATTGACTACAGAGGATTGAACATGGTGACTATAAAGAACAAATACCCATTGCCAAGGATCGAAGACTTATTTGATCAATTGAAAGGGGAAGGTATGTTCTCAAAGATCGATTTGAGGACTGGATATCATCAAGTACGAATCAAGGAAGATGACATCCCAAAGACGGCCTTTCATACCAGATATGGGCACTATGAGTTTACAGTCATGCCTTTTGGCTTAACGAATGCGCCGGCAGCTTTTATGGACTAGATGAATAGAACATTCAAGCAATACTTAGATCATTTCGTGGTGGTTTTCATAGACGACATTTTGGTGTATTCCACGACGAGGGAAGAGCATGAGCAACATCTGAGGATTGTGTTGGATATTCTAAGAGAGAAGAAATGGTATGCAAAACTCTCAAAATGTGAGTTCTGGATGGAGAGAGTTGCCTTTTTAGGTCATGTAATATCTCAAGAAGGAGTTTCTGTTGATCCAACAAAGATTAAAGCTATCACTGAGTGGCCTAGGCCTACAAATGTTGCGGAAGTCAGGAGTTTTCTCGGTTTGGCGGGTTATTATTGAAGGTTTGTGAAGGATTTCTCGAAGATAGCTCAGCCAATAACAAGGTTAATATGTAAAATGACGAAGTTTCACTGGGATGAATTTTGTGAGGTCTCTTTTCAAGAACTCAAGAAACAACTCACTACAGCTCCGATATTGACCTTGCCATCGGGAACGAGCGGATTTGAGATTTGCAGTGATGCATCCAAAAATGGACTTGGTTGTGTTCTGATGCAACATGAGAAGGTGATATCGTATGCCTCAAGGCAATTGAAGCCATATGAAGAAAATTATGCCACCCATGACTTGGAGTTGGCTGCTGTGGTTTTTGCTCTGAAAATTTGGAGACATTATTTATATGGTTTGTCCTGTAAGGTGTACACAGATCACAAGAACTTGAAGTATATCTTCACCCAGAAGGAGCTTAACATGAGGCAAAGGAGGTGGCTAGAACTAATTAAGGATTATGATCTCAAAATCCAATACCACGAAGGCAAGGCCAATGTAGTGGTCGATGCACTTAGTAGGAAATTGAGACATACCCTTAATGCTTTTGTGATACCCAATGAATTATGTGAAGAATTCAGGAGGTTGGAGATTGAAGTACTTTTACCCGCAGATCTAAAGGCATGCTTAATGCTCTCACCATTCAACCAACTATCTTTGATGAGATCCGCGAAGCGCAAGCGTCTGATTCTTTGTTGCAAGGAATTAAGGAGAAGAAAAGCCAAGGAGAAGCTATAGACTTTGAGGTTGACAAAGGTGGCACAATGAAGTTCAAGGGTAGATTTTGCGTGCCCGACATTGAAAGGATAAAGAGAAAGATTTTAGAGGAAGCTCATAATACGCCTTACTCAATTCATCCAGGAGGAGTGAAAATGTACAAGGATTTGAAGAAGAGCTTTTTGTGGCCTAGGATGAAGAGAGAAATAGCGGAATTTGTGGCCAGATGTTTGACTTGTCAAAAGGTGAAGATCGAACGCAAACGACCTGCAGGAGTGTTACAACCATTGGAAATACCGAGAGAGAAATGGGAGTCGATTTCCATGGATTTTGTCACGGGCTTACCTCTGACTAGAGGGGATAAGAATGCTATCTGGGTCATAGTTGACAGGTTGACTAAGATTGCAAGATTTATTGCGATGAAAAACACATGGGGTTTGAACTAGTTTGCCAATGCCTATGTACGAGAAATAGTGAGGTTGCACAGAGTCCCAAAGGACATAGTCTCTGATAGAGATACAAGGTTTTTATCAAACTTATGGATCAAGGTTCAGCAAGCTTTTGGAACCTAACTCAAATATAGTACAGCCTTTCATCCTGCTATAGATGGACAGACGGAGAGGACGATTCAATCTCTTGAGGACATGTTAAGAGTCTGTGCGTTGTCACTCACTCATGGGATAAGTGTTTACCTTTGGTCGAGTTCTCTTACAACAACAGCTACCATGCGAGCATCAATATGGCACCTTATGAGGCGTTGTACGGTAGGAAGTGCAGGAGCCCATTATGTTGGAATGACTTTCGAGAAGCTGGCATTGTAGGTCCATATATGATTCAAGAATTAATGGAACAAGTGAAGGTAATTCAAGAAAAGATGAAAACTGTAATACCCGAATAATTATTTATCTTAAATATTATATTTTGATAAATAATACCTATTTAAAATAGGTGAATATGTGGTCTCAAATTTTTGTATTGTTTTTGTTTTATTTTCTAGGCAATTCTTCCCTAGAATTAGAATGACAAAAGACTAAATTTTCTAAATCTTATTAGGGATCATAAAATATCCTAAGATTATCATAATTAAGTATAATCTTAATTATGTCATAAAAGGCAATTAAATGTCATCAAAATGCCTAAACCAATTAAAGAAAATTAACAACAATTAATGGACAATTAAAATTTACATTAGTTAAAATAATTAATTAATTTCTCATAATTAATTAAAAGGCAATTAAAAAGCATCAATTAGGGATATTCTAACTTGATTAAAAATCAAGGGTCAATAAGGGTTCTAATTAATTTCATAATTAAACTTAATCCTTGTGAAATTGGTGGGAATAATGGGAGGCTTTAGATATTATATATTAGAAGCACAAATTCATGAGCCAAATGAGAGGGGACAAATTGGAAGAGATGGGATAAAGCAATTAAAGGAATGAAGAAATGAAGATGCATGTCAGCACACACATATTAGAAGGAATTGAAGTCTCAAAAAGCATAAAGCATAAAGCATGACTCTCCAATTAGAAAATTGAGCTAATTAATTAATTGCAATTAAAACAAAAACATAATAAATAGCATATTGGGTGGGGATGTCGACCAAGCCTTGGTGGGGTGGAGATTAACTTTTAAAAAGTGCAATTCCATCCAATGGTTAGGTTGAATCTTGATTACAATTAAATTCCATTTATGTCCCCAATTTTCTCCTATAAATAGTAGGCTTGGGATCACTTCATTTTCACACCAAAATCAAGTAACAATCTGAATATAGAGAGAAGTGAGAGTGAGTGAGGAGTATCTTGAAGGAGTTCAAGCAATAGCAAGGTAAGTTCTTAGAGTTTTAGCTTTTGAGTTTTTTAGTTAATTGTTGTTTTAATCTTAAATCTTCCAAAATTAGTTATTTTTCGTGTTTTCTGAGTTTAAAAATGATTTTGTTTCGAAAAAATGATGGAGGAAGGGTTGGAGCAAAACTTTTGGGAGTTGAGAGTCAAAGTAGCGAAGCGCTGGCGAAATTTTGTCGGTTAGCGACTTCTGGAGTCAGTGGTAAAAACGCTAGTATCTTATGTTAAAGATGATGTTCTTAAATTCTAAGAAACTTCATGGTTTAATTAGACATATAGGGATTTTCAAATATACCTATAATATATTATTTCGAGTTCTGTGCTAGGAGATAAAAATTCCCAAAGTTGGGCTATGTTTTCTGGAGAGTTTCTGGGCAGAGGTTAGAAACACTAAACCTGGGAATGACTCACGCAATCTGGGAAAAAATGAGTATTTTTACTTAAAACTAGACATCCTAAGGATTCCGAGGAATTTTACGGATCCTCGTTTTGATTTTTGTAGAATTAGTTATGATTTTTCAAAGTTAGGCGAAAAATCAGCCCATATGCTGTCAAACAACATTTTTTTACGAAATTTGTAGAAAAAAATTGAAAAATAAATACACCAGGGGTAAAATGGTCAGTTGTGACTAAGATATTTACTAGAATATTATTTATGAATTAATAAATGCGATATTACCCTTATAGGATATCTGTGATCGCATTCCGACCGTCAAACGTACCGTAAATCATCAACGAAGGTACGGACGCGTATTGTAACCTTAACACTTATGCTTGTTGTATGTTTATATATGATAGTTGTATTCATAGACTAAGACTCTGTCTTAAATGATCCATTATACAATCAGCTATATACGGGTTATGATTATGAAATACCGTTAAGTTTTCCTAACGCTGAGGACACAACTGTACATCGTGGCACTGGTGAAGAGTGCAGACAAGTGATAACATGCATGTGCGATGGCTATGTGTGGTTATTGTTTTACATATATAATTATGTACTGCTGACATGTCATGAATAAACTGTCATTCATATATTGTTTACATGAGCATGGGGTTGACCGTTACCAGAGGTCCGATAGGCATTGGACCTCAGCTCTTACCTTAGCTTCAGGATCCAGGGGAATCAGGATCGAGGACAGGGGTAAGGAGCCGCATAAGAATCGACGCTGAGACACTATTATTTTGTTATGTACTTTACTAAATACTCGGATGACTGTACTATGAACAAGCAGATACACTGCAAACAATGTTATTCAGTTACTCTTTATTTTGAAAAAAAAAATCGACGTGCCACTCTGATCAAAACGCTATGAAAACTTTTACGAAAACGGGGTGTTACAAAAATAGCTCAGGATCGGCAAAAGTCTTACGCAGATCAACGACAACGGCCAGTAGAATTTGATACTGGAGAAAAAGTATTCTTAAGAGTATCACCAATGAAGGGGGTAATGAGATTTGGAAGGAAAGACAAGTTGAGTCCAAAGTATATTGGCACGTATGATATTATTGAATGAATTGGTGAAGTGTCATACAGACTAGCTCTTCCAATGGAATTGGAGAATGTGCACGACGTTTTTCACATATCTCAACTGTAACATCCCATTTGAAAACGGCGGAATATTTTTTTTTTAAAAAACGTTTCCAAATATTTCACGCAGAGTAGTCAGAGTAGAGCATTGGAGCGAGTAAGTAATTTACATTACATTCAAAATATGGACCATAGTGTAAATGTATTGGATTACAATCATCCAGAATTCTCAAAAGTTAAAGGAACTTAAAGAAAACGGAAAATAACGTAGACACGTCTTGGCCTACTCCAGCTGCTTGCCTCGATCTCCATGCATCGGTCCTCTTGACCCTGATGCTACAGGCGAGATCCATTCCACATATGGATCTCGGGTAACGGTTAACCTTATGCTCAAATAAAACAAGTATACGTACAACGAGATATTCATTTCAATACGGATATCATCACAAAAGCAAACAAAGGATGTATGATCAATAACATGGACAGAACATAAGCACAAAGCAGTATGTAAAGTCTCTCTCAACTAGTTCTGCACATATCCAGTGCCACGCCACAACGTGTCCTCAGCGCTAGGAATAACTCAAACGGCATTACCAATACTATAATCCGTGGGTAAAGGCATAAGTATCTCTCGACGATTCTCAACGGAACCTCGGTCTATGAACGTATCTTTAACGTAAAAGTATATGAGCAGCATAGAGTTAGGGTTACGATACGCGTCCGTACCTTAGTTGCGGATATCCGGCTCTTCCGGCTAAAATGGTACTTTTCGACGGCCGTACGTAAAAACGGCAAAAAACGGCTCAATGGCAAACAAATGAACGATGAAATTTCGACAGCGGTTCGACGTCGAAGTATTCTAATCAGAATAATAACACACTTATGAATATTTGGCAGCATAACAGGCATTTTAGGTGAAAAAGACCATTTTGCCCTTACTACCCCTAATTGGCGGAATTTCGCCAGAACTTCGTTACTTTGACCGTATTCCATTTCAAAATTATCCCCACTATGTTTTTACCTCGTCAGGCATCTTTCAATGCAATGAGGCATAAAAACAAGCATAGGAATATATTCTGAAACTTCCTAGATCAAAACAACGGTTCTACTAACTACCGAAAGAACTACGGAAACTAAAAACTAAGGACGGAAGAACTTACTCGGAGCTAAGGCACAATTTTTTCCAGAGCTTCTCTCTCTAGAACCTCTCTCTAGGATCTGAATTTTGGTGTGAAGAATGAGAGCAAGAGAGCTTGCTATTTATAGAGAAAAATAGGGATAAGGTGGGAATTTCCAAAAGTCTTCGAAATGATTCGTAGTTGGATCTAGGGTTTTGTAAGATGGAATCTTGGCCATCCATGGTCTTGGTCGACATCTAGGGCCCAAAAAGTCAAAGAATGAGTTGTCATCCAATGATGACTCTTGCTTTATGGCCTCCTCCATCGATAAAGCTACCGTCGGTGTCCGTTTCGCGCGATTTCGCGAAACTCAAAAATCCGGGTATGTAACTTTGAAGATCTTTTCATCCTCTCTCATATTATCTATTTTGATCCTCTTTTTGATCATATCCAGGTATTCTCCGGTGCGTCGAAAGATATTCGGACAAACGCGTCCGGTTCTGAAATCACTTCCGATAGAACCAACTTCCGGACAATAATTCGCCGATCGTAAAACGTCCAGTTGTTGTCTAACTTAATCCTGTGTTTGAAAATACGCAATTGTTTCTATAGGTTCTCACTTTGCCTATCGACTCTACTCTATCGATCGCTTTTCGTCTTATTTGAAATTAGGGTTTTCGGTTGCGGAAACAACGTCGATAAATTCTTTCTTCGTGTAAAAATTCACTTGTTCTTAATTTGATCAGTCTGAAAAGACTTTTACCTCTGTTTTACCTGTAGAATTTATTTCCAACTTTTCCCTCGATCCTTTATAAGGCGACTCACCGCATTATATTATTATTTTATTCTAATTATCATTTTAATTATTTAAACAATTCTTTTTAATTAAAAATACCAATAATTTCGGCCCCTTAATTTTAAAATTCAGATTTATTTATTTTTCTATAATTTTTTCCATTTTTAAAAAATATAATATTTTTTACCAAAAATTCCCGTTTTACCCCCTTTCGTTAGGGCTTAATCGGACCTAATTTCTTCGTTTAGTGATCTTTTTAGGATCAGGTTTCTTCATATATTTATCTTTACTAATTTACAGTATATTGTTATCTTACAAACTTTTATACGATATTGTCATTTTATATCCTATGTAAAATATTAAAAATGTTTTCCCCATCAAGTTACTTTATGGTTAAAATGCTTTTTAAACTTTTCTTCATGTTATTTCCTCTGAAATAATTTATTAAATTCTCATAATTAGGGATAACACTTCCATATTTTTCTCATAATTTTTCATGATCTTTCAGTATTTATCATAATATTTTTAGACTGTTTTTATCACCATTATATCATTTTTAGTCATTCTGTTCATCAGATTTTCCTGGAACTTTTTTGACAATTTACTCTATAATTATAACAATTTTCTATAACAGTTTTATGTCATGAATTTACTTTATTAAAATATTCATTAATTTTCCTTTATCTCAGAATTCCAGATTTGCTAAAATCCGGGTATTACATCAACTCCGGAAATATATACCGGACCACTTCACACAAGCTTCGGCCCGAGTCTATCAAGATAGATCGTAACCTCACCTATGAAGAACGTCCTGTAAAGATCCTTGATAGAAGTGAAAGAATGTTGAGAAACAAGTCAATCAAACTATTTAAAGTTTTGTGGAGGAGTCAAAAGGTAGAAGAAGCAACATGGGAGGCAGAAGACGATATGCGCAATAAACATCCATTTTTATTCGAAGAATGTACATATTTAAGTTTCGAGGACGAAACTTATTTTTTTTAGGAGGGTAGAATGTAATACCCCTGATTAATAATAATAATAATAATAATAATAATAATATAATATAATCTAGAAATTAATAATGTTTGTATTGTTAATTTATTAATTGGCAATAATTAAGGAGCCCACCCATAGCTAAAACCCTAGATTTTAATTATAAACTTAGGTCTAGCCGCATAAACCTAGAAAACGCTCGACACTTTTCTTCTCCGCTACTTTAATCCTCCTCCCGTACTCTCATCAAATCATTTTTCTAGGAGACTAGCAAAAACAGAGATCATGTAATCCTAATCTCATGAGTCTTAGGTTAATTTTATATGAATCTTGATAGGTAATCTTAATCCCTAGAACAATATAACGTGATCAATTTGTCAAGTTCCTTCTTTATGAATTGAATACAATTGCTTCGCCTCGGCCCTCGTGCTTCAATTTTATATATATATATATATATATATATACACACACACACACCCCTGTGCATTCCTTCTTTATCAATTGAATACAATTGCTTCGCCTCGGCCTGCGTGCTTCAATTATATATATATATACCCTGTGCGTCTTTTTTTTTAATTGAACAATATTGCCTCGCCCTCGACCTTCGTACTTAAATTGTATATGTATTTGCAAAAGAAACCACTTACTATTTCATGTGAATATGCTTGTGCGTATATTGCTTGATTTCCCTTGATTATTAATGTATATTGATCTCCCTCAGTTTTCATGAATTGATTACCCATTGAATATATATATATATATATATATATATATATATATATATATATATATATATGTGTGTGTGTGTATATTGACTGCATGACTTGAATATACCTGTACGTTTTTTTTTTTTATTATTTCTTTTGCTTTGGATTATATATATATATACACCTAATACTTGTACATCTCATGCCTTTTTATGATTGAAATCCATGTATGCTTTTCATGTGCACCTGAACGTTTTTCCTCTGGGTTCGTCGTTTATCTTCTTTTTTGTGTGTAATTGAAATATATGTGCCCTTCATTAAAAATAAATGTAAATATAAATGTATCTATAAAATAATTTAATCATGGGAAGATAGCCTTAGGATGGTACTTCCTAAGGTGATGAACACAAACTTTAGGCTTTATGCCCCCGATATATTACCGGATGAGAACCGATTATATCCGTTCTTCCCAAAGTGGTGTCTCGGTAGGGTTTCCTAGGGACACTAGTAGCAACTTTGGGAAGAGGTGTGCTGCACTAGGAAGACATGTTTTATGGCCAATTTGATGATTTGTGGCGCGGGATATCCGAGTCTACCATGGTTCTCTTCCCACTAAACTAAATAGAATGACGGGGTTTCTCGGGTCTAAATAAATTTAAAAAGATAATAAATAATGTTTGATGCAATTACTACATGATTTTATTTATATATATATATATATATATATATATATATATATGCTTTGAATAATATATTTGTGTCATTTAAATTGTGTTTTATTAGGATTACCAGCAATTGCTGATGTTTGTGTTCATGGGCTGCGATGATCCTTCGGGGGAGCAGAATTTCAGTGAAACATGTGCCAAGGGTTGGGGCTAGCAGTGAGAAGTGAGGAAGCACCTTCAGCTAATTCCGTTTTATTTTATTTTATTTTGTTTAGAATAAAACACATTTTTGCTTAAGTTTGGATTTACATTATTGTAATAAGTAGCCTTGCACTTGTCCCAGTACAAGTGCAGCGGTAACACTCCTCAAGATTTTTTATTTTGAATTTCAATAATCATTAATAAAAATAATTTAAATTTATACTATGATAATTGTTAGAAATTGGGGGTGTTACACCACATTTCCCTTTGCATTTTCCATTTGTACTCCGGTGGGACATCCATGTAGATCTCTTCTTCTAGATCACCATTTAGGAATGCATTTTTGACATCAAATTGTTTTGATGGCTAATCCCTGTTTTGCTCCTATGGAGATTAGGATCTGGATTGTACTCAATTTAGCAACCGATGCAAATGTATCTTGGTAATCCACCCCAAATTTTGTTGTATAACCCTTTGCTACAAGTCTTGCCTTGTATCTATAATTGTTGCCATCCGATTTGATTTTTATAGTAAATATCCACTTGCAGCCAATTATCTTTTTCTCATTCAGTAGTTAAGTTAATTCTCAAGTTTCATTGTTTTGAAGTGCTTCCATTTCTGTGTTCATGGTTGTCTTCTACCTAGGATCATCTAAAGCTTCCTGCACAATGTTAGGAATAGATATGGCAGATAATTGATGAATAGCTAAAGCATATGATTCAGATAACCTATGTGAGGAGACATAACTGCTTATAGGGTATTTTACTTTCACTTTTGGGTCTAGTTCATATATTGGTTTTGGTACACCTTTAGTTGATCGATATGATCTTCTAAGTGTTGTACCTTAAGTAATAGAAAGTGCAAGGTATGAAGAATCTGTATTAGGACAGGAATTACCTCATTAGCAGTTTCAATTTGTACTTCAGTAGTGTCTATTGTAGGTGATCCATTTGTGTGGGTTAGACATGGTGTTTCAGTATGTGAGGGATCATTTACCTATACGAGATTTTGACTTGAAGACTAGTTGGAGACCACAGCCGTGGATGGACACATTTCTTCTTCCTTAACAGCATAGAATGAAGTCTCCCTCTGAGAAGAAGAAGTGGAATCTCCCTATGAATAATAGGGTTCGAATTCATGAAAAGAGACTTCAAGAGTGACGTACATTTTGTGAGAGTGAGGGTCAAAGCAGCGGTAGCTTTTTTGAAGATCTGAATAACCCACAAAAATAAATTTCCTGGCACAAAAGTCAAGTTTGGATCATAGGAGTTTAGGGATGTGGACAAATACAATGCAACCAAAGATTTGAGGTTCAAGATTCAACACATGGGGAACTGAGAAATAAGACTCAAGACTCTATAGAGGAGTGAGGAAATTAAGAGCACTGGAAGGAGTGCGATTGATGATGTAGGCAACGGAAAGAACTGCCTCCCCCCAATACCAAGGAGGGACATGCATTTCAAAGAGAGAGGCTCTAACTACTTCCAAGATTTGATGATTTTTTTTCTCTCGGCCAAGCCTTTTTTCTAAGGGATATAAGTACAAGAAGACTGGTGTTTAATACCATTGGAGGAGAGAAATTCAGAGAAAGGGTGATTCATATATTCTAAACCATTATCAGACTAAAGAATCTGGATTGGTTTGGAAAATTGAGTATGAACCATGCTATGAAACTGTTTAAAAACATAAAAGACTTCATTTTTATGCTTTAATAAGAAAATCCAAGTCAAACAGGTACCTTCATCAATAAAAGTGACAAAATACAAGGATTGAGAGAAAGAAGCAAGTTTAGCAGGTCCCTCTACATCATAGTGAATTACTTGAAACAGAATTGTGTTTTTATTCAAACTAGGATAGAAAGGAATACGATGGCTCTTGGCCAATTCACCAGTAGAACATTGAAAAACAGAGAGCCTACACTTAGGAAATAATTTCTTAAGGTATCCAAAGGAAAGATGTCAAAGTCTTTTGTGCCAAAACAAAATAGTAGAGGCGGCAGTATCAAGGGAAGTAGTAGCAAGACAATGTAATTGATATTCAATTGCAGAAACTTGAAGATAATAAAGTTTACTATGTCTAACACCATAACCAAGGATTGTCTGTGTTTGGACGTCCTAAAAGATACAAAAAGCAAGCAAAAAAATTACAGTACAATTCAATTGAGAGCTAAGTTGACTAACAGATAACAAATTAAAGTCAAGTGAAGGAAATACAAGAATAGAATGAAAGGTAGGTGATGGTGAGAGTTTAATAGAACCCTGACCAGTAATTGCGGTGGAACCACCATTTGCAGTGGTAATGGTGGATTTTAAGGAGGAAGTAAAGTGAGATAAAGCAGCGGAATCATGAATCATATTATCAGAAGCACTAGTATCAATTATCCAGATATCATTCTTTGAGTGAGCAGAGAAAGCAAAAGACTTACCAAGAATACCTTCATACATAGTATTAGCTTGAGGGGATGGAACAAAGTCACTGGCAGATGTGACATGAACTTTGGATGGAAAGGTTCGGCGAGGTCGTTTGGTGAAGTTCCACATTCGTGATAGGCAATGATCTCATAACAACGAGTTTTGGTATGACTAGAGTCGCTGCAATGGGAACAAATAAGGGTCTTGGAGGATGGAACATCTTAGCGAGACTTCTGAGGGAGAATAGATGTAGGTGGCCGAGGGGAATAAGTCAGCAAGGTAGAGGAATTGGACGCAGGTAGAGGGTGATTCATGGTGATACGTTGTTGAAATTCACGGCGGACGTACGCATACATGCATTCAAGGTCCAACTTAGGGTCTTTACGAAGGATTTTGCCACGTACTTGGTCGAAGTCTGAGTCTAACCCACTAAGGAAGATATAGACCTTGAGACGAGCCATGGCAGAGTGCGATTGGATAACCCTATCGACAGTGGTAGCTTGAGAGGACATTCGGTGATCAATCGCCTGAAATATTCTCATTGTAGTAAGTCGATAGGGGTCTGCCATATTGCTTAGTGTTGAATGATTGCTGATTCAATTCAAAGAGATAGGATTCGTCGTAGCCATCATAGAACGTTCGAAGAGCAGCATCCCAGACGTTGTGAGTAGATTCAAGGTGAATGAAGTGTTGCATCAACGGAGGGCTCATGGAGTCAATAAGCCAACTCTTTACGCGCTTGTTTTTAGTGACCCAAGTATCATATGCAGAATCATCGCAAGAAGGCTTCTTCTTTATTCCGGTGAGGTAACCAGATTTTTTCTCTCGCTCTAATACACATGTCCATCAATTGGGACCAAAGAGGGTAATTAGAGTCATCGAGAATGATAATGATGTGAAGGGAGGAGCTATCTTGTTGGATGATGATGTTCGATGGAGGAGCAGAGGTTTGGGACGGTGAGGAGGTAGAGTCCATGGGTGAGGTAGGATGTTCCATGGCGGAGAATTGGGGATTAAGGTTTCAAGGGAGAGGCTCGGGTTACTGGTACATGGTCGGGTAGGAGAGGAAAGTGATAGTGGTTGAATTGGGTTGGGAAAGGAATGAAGAAAGAAAAGTAAAGTGGGGTTGGCTTCCTGGTAGAGGGCTTGGTAGGAGAGTAAAGTGATAGGGGCATGTTTCAGGATCAGAACACTCGTGACACTATGTTAAAACTTCAAATCTAATAATGATTTCTTTTATTCATCCATACTCACTTCCTCTTGAATGAGGTACATTTATACCTATAGCATTAACAATTTCTAGTATGAAAATAGGTAACAACCTAACAATCTGCTATTTATTTGAAAAGCCTAATAATATAGAAACTAACAATAATTTAAAATTAATTTTTTTGTTAACATTCTTGTATTCAAAGCAAAATAAGGTTTTCAAGTTGATTATATGATTTTAAACATAGGCATAATATATATTTATATTTTATTTTTCCTTTTTTTTACCAACATAACTATAAACATAAGCATAGGAGTTGATTCATCGTCCCCTTCCAAATCTTCTTGTATTCAAAGCAAAATACGGTTTTCAAGTTATTATATAATTATAAACATAAGCATAGTAGGATATTCATGGTCCCCTTCCCAATCTTCTTGTACTCAAAGTAAAATAAGGTTTTCAGAGGAACAAAAGACAACTTAATATCCTCTCATCCCTTTTCATATATTATTTGAAGACTCTTCAGATATTTGATCAAAAAAGACCCTTGAAATGGATATGTGTAAGAAGAATAACACACTTGGATGTATCCAATTTAATTTGGATCAATGGACCTTCTTACAGTTGAATTGATCAATGAGACATGATTGTTAACCATCAAGCTGTAATTTTTTACGGTATTGAGAGGGAGAAATTATAATTTATTTTCTTAAAAACAAACAAAAACCTTTATTTCAATGTCATTAAATCACAATCTGGTAATAATTTATATCTCTCAATTGAGCGAGCTGACAAATTGAGGGAATTCAAATTCGAATTTATACTTCTTTCTTAACTTAGTATACATCATTAATTGCCCTGTAAAAAACACCATATAGAAACTAAAATTATTCCTCCTTTAATCTATTATGTAATTATATTCGTTCAAGAAATGCCAGCAAAAAAATTATTTGTTTAATGTAATACCCGGATAAATATTTCTTTTAAATATTACATTTAAATAAATAATATGCATTAATATTATATTTGAGTCAATATTAGTTGAAGATTAAATTTTCTAAATCTTTTTAGGGATCATAAAATACCCTAAGATTATCATAATTAAGTATAAACTTAATATTATCATTTTAGCAATAAAATCATCAAAGGATGACAAAATCAATTAGAGAAAAATTAGCAACAATTATTGGGAAATTAAATTTCCAATAATTGGAATATTTTTCTAATTTTTGGAATTAATTCATAATTAATTTTAAAAGGTCATAATTAAGGAAATATCAACTTAATTAATATCCAAAGGATATTTAAAAGCTAAGATTAGTTTACAAGGATTTTTTAATCATCAAGATTAATTTAGAAACCTATTAAGTTTTGGTGATTAAGCCTATTAACCCCTAAAACACTATATTAGCAATATTTAATTAATGATTAATTAATTTCCCTTTAATTAAAATAAGAGGGGAAAATTGCTTAATAAAAGGGTTAGGAAATTTTATTAATCCTTAAATCCTAAATCACTAACTAATATCACTATTAGTGTCTTAATTTTTCCAACTCAACATTAAGGGCTTGGATTAAAAATCATAAAGCTAATCTAAAGGCTTAAGAATTTATTTAATAAATCCTAATCCATGTTACAATTAAACAACCAATGGGAGGACTTTAACATGGAGTTTGTGAGACAAGAAAAACACAATCCTAAGGTAAAATTCAGAGGTGATTTTCGGTTTATGAACAAGGGAAAATGAGAAGAAATTAATTTAGTGTAATTGGATAAATAAAACATCACAATCACCCAAGACTTTAAGGCTAATTGGATGTGAAATAATAAAAAAAAAAAATTGAGATATAAAGGGGGAGGGGGTGTCGACCAACATGGTGGAGGAAGGAGAGCCAAGTAAAACAGATTTTTACACTACAAATGTCATAATCAAGAGTTAATTACATGAAGACTTTTGTGGTAAATGACATAAGCTTATGTAATTAATAGTAATTAGTGGTAAATTGATTAAAGATGAGATAAAAACCATTAGGATGAATTCAAGACATAAGTGAATGAGAACCAATAGAAAATAAATCATATCTTGAAATCCATGAACTAGTTTACAAATATAAGTAGATATTATGAACAAGCATAATTTAAGCTTGAACATAGTTGTCTCCAAAGTGATTTTCATAAACTTTTGAGATTCATACTATTGTGATTTTAAAATTTTAAAAAGACCATAAATCAAGTCATAAAATTGTGATTCCAAAAGTGGAAATGGATCCTCAAGAAAAACACCAACTTACACCTAACTAAATTAGGATTTGAGAATGAAAGAAAGATGAAGAGTGTTGTGAGAGGGGGGAGGTCTGTTAGTGAGGTGTAAGGGTGAGATTAAAAAACTTTTTGTTAAGTTACATCCAAATAGGGAGGTAGTGCATGCTTCATTCCTCACCAATTCACAAGCTAAGTAAGCTGGTATTAACCAAGAGTAAGAGGGGAAGTGAGAGTGAGAAGCTCTAGGAAGGCAAGAGCAAAGTTCTAGGTAAGTTCTTATGCCCTAGCTTTGTGATTTATAGCTTAGATGTTGTTTTAATTCATAATCTTCCAATTATAGTGTTATTTTCATGTTTTTATGGTTACCATTGTCTTTATTTCGAAAAAATGATGAAGAAGAAGTTATAGCAAATTTTTTGGAAGATTATGGTCAAAGTAGCTAAGCTTTGGCGAAATTTTGTCGGTTAGCGACTCCCGGAAGCAATTTCAAAAACGCTGGTATCTTATGTTGAAGATGCTATGCCAAAATTCTGATAAAATTCATGGTGAGAGTAGACATATATAGCTTTCCAAATATACCTATAGCATGTCATTTTGAGTTTTGTGCTAGGAGAAAAATATTCTACAAAATGACCTACGAAATTCTGAAAATTATGGGCAGAGGTTGAAATCATGAAAACTGGGAATTTTTTATAAAATCTGGGCTATAACCAATAATGTTTCCTACAATTATACATCCTAAGGATTCTGAGGAATTTTACGGATCCTCATTCCGAGTTCTGTGGAATTAATTATAATTCTCCAAAGTTAGATGAAAAATCAGCCTATATATTGATTAATAACGTTTTTACATAAATTAGTGGTAATAAATTGGAAATAATTAATCCAGGGTAAAATGGTCTTATATAACCAAAATATCTCTTGAAATAATATTTGTGAATTAATAGAGGCGATATTACCCTTATAGGATATTTGTGACCGTCTACCGTCGAAACGTACCAAACACCGTAAACGAAGGTACGGACGCGTATTGTAACCTTAACTCTTATGCTTATTGTATGCCTATATGTGATTGCTGTGTTCCTATACTGAGACTCTGTTTAAACTGTTCTTGAATCATTCATGAGTATACGGGTTATGGTTTTGATAATACCGTTGGAGTTTTCCTAGCGTTGAGGACACGACTGTACATCGTGGCACTGGTTTGATAGTGCAGACTGGGATGACAGACATACTGCAGGGGCTGTGTTTGTTATTGCCTGATTGTTGAAATGTGATTTTATGTTGAAAAATGTTGTGAATATCTGTCATTCATATACCGTTTTACATAAGCATGAGGTTAACCACGGGGTCCGATGGGCATTGGACCTCAGTCTTAATTAATAGTCAGGGAAGAATCATGGAAGGCATCGGTAGATGGAACCGTAGAAAGACGCCGAGGGACGGAGCCGTGAGGAGGCACCGGTCAAAGTAAAAGCAGAAAGAGGAATAACAGAACCTACGTTATAGCATAAATCTAATAAGGTTACTTCATATTATTTGGTGCTTAAACTAGAAAGGGTCGTCTATGTGGTTGTAACATCCCATTTTCCAAAAGCAGTATAAATTTTTTTTTCCATCAGAGTAGAGCATTGGAGCGATTGAGTAACTGATACATATATTTCAAATGCCGTAAGTCTGGCTGTTTACAGTAACGGTACATTGTACCAAGTGTTTACAAAAGTAGATAACAATGGAGGAAAGTCTTCAGTCGAGTCCCTACGCGTGCTGCTTGCCTTTCTCCTCGATCCTCGGTCCTCCTGAACCTGACGCTATGTCAAGAGCTGAGGTTCAATGCCCATTGAACCTCAGGTAACGGTTAACCTCATGTTTATATACACCACATAGACAGTATATGAGCATACTAACAAGCATATCCCAACATCATATGAGCCCCCTGGCAGATATGTCACACTTAGCATACGGTTCGCACCTAGCAATCGTTTCGCACCTAGCAAACGTATCCCAACACCCAACAAGCATAATAACAGTACAATGAACATACCACAGAGCTATCAACTACCTCACATAAGCATACCATACACATAACACATATACGCATACAATAAACATCAGAGTTAGTGTTACAGTACACGAACGTACCTTCGTTGATGGAAAACGGTACTTCTGACAGAAAACGGTACGTCTGACAGAAAATAGCGGTACGTTACAAAAAATATCCTATAAGGATTATATCACACTTATCAACACTTAGCAGCATAACGGCATTTTAGGTACAAATTACCATTTTGCCCCCGACTCCCTAATCGCGGAATTTCGCGAGCTTCGCTACTTTAATCCTATCTCTCCTTAATTTTGACATATCTCTTTTCCCCATATATTTTCAAAATAAATATCATATCTATTCCTAAAACATGATATATAACTATTTTGAAAATTTAGAGATATATCTAGCAATTCTACTATATCTACTAAAGCTAAAGACCAGGGACCGAAAAACTTACCCGGGGCTTCGCTATATTTTCTCCCGGGCTCCTCCTTCTCTCTAACCTCTCTCTAGATTTGAAATTTTGGTGTGGAAATTGTGAAGAGAGGTGAGGCCTATTTATAGGAAAAATTGTGACACTATTCATGCTTTTTCAGATCGAATTTCGACCGTCGGATCTAGGGTTTTTGCAAGGCTCAATCTTGGCCCTCCATGTGTGTGTGCTGACCTCACTTGCCACTAAAGTCAACAAAATGATGTCATGCATGATGTCATCTTGTTGCTTTATGCGACTGTACCGATAAAGTTCCATGTTCGGTGTTCTAATCACGTAATCTTGGAGAATCTTAAAAATCTGGCAGCACGGCGCTGAAGGTATATTCTTCTTCTTTAAAACTACCTGGGTTAACTAAATTTTTGATCCCATTAAGGGTATTCCGTAGTCTGCTCAACATTTTCGGACAGACGCCATCGGTTACGGAAATTACTTCCTGAAGTACCAGCTTCTGGATAAAAATTCACTAGTTTGTAATATGTCCTGACCTAAGAAACCTAATTCATGGTTTGTCACAACGGTCTTGTTTTCTAGGGATTCTCGTTTCTACTATCTGCCCTTTTTCTTATTTACCCTGTCTCTTATTTACTCCGTTGGTTTCGGAAATGACTTCGGAGATAGCTCGCTCAAGATAAAATTTCACTTGTTTATATTAAGTCTAGATGTTACGACTTAGTTCACCTATTTTGAGATAGAATTTAATTTCTATCGGTTCTCGTCTAGCCAAATGGTCTTTCTACCGAATATATTATTATTAAATTCTAAATATCTAGATATTATTTTTGAAATAACCACAACCCTTTTCACACTATTTTCTTAATTATTATTTTTATTATTTATTTATTTAATTACTTAATTTATGCCTTAATTATCTTAATTAAGCAATTATCCTATGCTTAAACAATTAGCCACTAATTACTTAATTAGTCACTTACTAATTGTTGATAATTTTCTTAATTAGGATTAATTATTATCTCACAACTATTGAACTGACATTGGTATTTTATGCTCCATGTAAAATATTAAAAATCATGGGGTCACTTATGATCCCCAAAATAATATTTAATTTTGCCTCATTATTTTCCAAGGAAAATAATCCCAAAATTCCTAAAATTAGAGACAACATACTCTCTAATTTTTAGCAAATATTTTATTGCCTCTAGGGATTTATTATAATATTTTCGCGCTATTTTATGCCCTACAATTGCATTTAGGGATTTTTAGCTCTTTATTCACCCTAATTTCAATAAAAATTACCTTAGGAAATAAGATAATTATTACTTATTATTTGAAACCACATATTCACCTATTTCCAATAGATTTTATTTACTAAAATATAATATTCCAGATAAATAATTATCCGGGTATTACAGTGGTTCAATCAATCGCCGCCGTAAAATACTCGAGGAGACTTCCACTAGACTTTACCCACTGGCCAAATGAGATGATTTAACTAAGTTAGTTTCTATGCCCCAAGTCTACCTAAGGCTTGGTTGAAGAAGGTATAGTTACATGGAAGAATCGTAATTATAAAGTTTTGTATTATTGTATCATATGAATATTCCTTCGGAAATTTTTAATATACCAATACGTCGGCATCATCATATGTCTAAGTATTTTGTATCAGTTACTCGTTGTTCAAATTTTTAGTACATGATCTCCGTTTTCCGCAAAAACGCTGGCTATGTAAACGACCTCAAACTTTGATGAATATTTATAAAACTACGTGTCACCTGCACGATTTATGCTACTGAAAAACGGGGTGTTACATTTAAGAAATTATCTAAGCTGAAATATATAATTATGCATTTGCTTGTTTGCCTTTTCATCTCGATGTCAATCACTTTGTAACGGTGGATATGATAAAAAATATCAATTTATAACCTGACTTTGACTAGGATTGCAGAAGTACATAGATATAATATAAGAATATGATTATATAGATATTATTTGAGTCATGATGATCTCAACATTATAGATTTGCATTCTCAAGAATATAGATATGCCTAAATTGTACTTTCTCTAACCCTAAATATATGACCTAACAAAAGATATTGGTTTTGTCCTAATTAAATGTAATACATGATTAATCTACTTTGTCTCCCAAATTATGATTTTTTTTTTCTTCTTACCTTTCCCTATTGATTGTACATATTAAGATTTTTATTTTTTTTAATCAAGAGAGTAGCATTAAAAGAAAATAATTAAAAAGGGTACTTAATTAAGATTTTTTTTAGGAAAAACATTAACACACATTTATTACAAATAACTAAGTGCTTGTTTGATTGTGTTTGTAAAAACAGTTTTTTTAAAAACAAAAAACAAAAAACTTAATTACATGGATTTTTTTTTTAAAAAAAACAAGTTGTTTTTAAAAAATAAAGGGAAAATTATAATAAATGACCTAAGAAAAATAATATTTATTAAGAAGAACCATAAAAATGGTAATTATTCTCAAGGACCGAAAATCAAAAAGTTAAAATATAAAGACTAAATTGCCTTTTTAAGGATTTATATCCTCTCTAACTAAATCAAAATCTAATTTGGAGTGATTGATGGATAATGACAAATAGAGATGCAGACTAATCAACGAGATCCTTTCACCCTTCGAGTCTCTTCAAAATATCACCGCTAAGTTCACTTCCAAAGGCCTTGACCTTAGGGACATCATCGTCCTCTCCAAAGAACCAACCCATCGGATTCTCCTAGTGTTTTACCTTCAAAGGAAGGTCTAACTGGGAGGCAAGTTCGGTCAATCACTTGAGATTTTGATTTGTCATTATCCATCAATCACTCCAGATTCTGATTTAGTTAGAGAGAATATAGGAAATTTGGCTAAGGGTAATGTAGTCTTTCTATTTTTATGTTTTAATTTCTAGTCCTTCAAAATAATTACTATTTTTATGGTCCTTCTTATAAATATTATTTTTAGGCCCTTTATTATAATTTCCAAAAAAAAAAAAACCAGTTTTAGTTGTTTTCTTATTTTTGTTTTTCTACTTTTTATTTTATGATACCGTCACTTAATTATTCACTATCGACACCATACTACCAGTGAAAACCACCACCATGTCATGACCGGTGGTACCCATCGCCACGTCACTTTCAAAAAGATTTTTCAAAACAACTATCTAAACAGATTTTTCTCGCTTTTTTTTAAAAAAAAAAAATTTGTTTCCAAAAACTATTTTATAAAACTGTTTAAAAAAAAAATTTGTTTCCAAAAACTATTTTATAAAACTGTTTTGAAAATAAAAAAAAACAGAGAATATAATCAAGCAAGGCCTAATTTTCTTGAAATAATATTGAAATTAGTTATCTAAATCTCTTACACTATCAAGATTAAAGGGGATAGTTTGATAACATGGTTACTGTAACATCCCATTTGAAAACGGCGGAATATTTTTTTTTAAAGCGTTTCCAAATATTTCAAGCAGAGTAATCAAAGTAGAGCATTGGAGCGAGTGAGTAACTGATTCATAACAAACATCAACCACAGTGTAACATTGTAATGATTACAGTAATCCTAGAGTTTGTAATTGGATAACTGAATGTGGTAAAGATAGATAAGTCTCACGGCTGCACGTCTAATGCTTGCTTGCCTCGATCTTCGATCCGTATTCCTCCGGATCCGATGCTATAGCTGAGATTCAATTCACCGCATTGAATCTCGGTGTAACGGTTAATCTCAAACCCAAACAATACAAAAGTATACGGATAACGTATATTCTAGACAATACAACGGTATATCACTACATAAGCATACAGCAGATGCATGATCATTATGCCGACAAAACATAAGCATTACGCGGTATGTAAAGCCCCACAATGTAAAACAACAATAACAAACTTGCACTATTCACCAGTGCCACGATACCACTCGTGTTCTCAGCGCTAGAAAAACATACGGCGTTATCATGACTATAACCCGTGTAAAACTGTCACGTATATCGGTCTACGAACGTATCTATCACATATATATGCATTTAAGCAAAGTGCAAGATTAGTGTTACGGACGCGTCCGTACCTTCGTTGACGACGTTAGGTACTTCCGGCGGAAAAATGTACTTTTTTAAAAAAACGTGAAATGTTCGACGGGCACGTCGGGCGGCGTAACGCGCGGCAAATCGAGTTTACGATGCCCTATCGAGTAATATCACTTTCATTAGTGATTTGACATCATAACGGCATTTTAGGTAAAATTACCATTTTGCCCTTCTACCCCTAATTTGGCGGAATTTCGCGGAACTTCGTTACTTTGACCGTATTCCATTTCAAAATTATCCCCACTATGTTTTTACCTCGTCGGGCATCTTTCAATGCAATGAGGCATAAAAACAAGCAAAGGAACAAATTCTAAACTTCCTGATCAAAACAACAGCTTCTACTATAACTACAGAAGAACTACGGAAACTAAAAACTAAGGACAGAAGAACTTACTCGGAGCTAAGGCATAATTTTTCCAGAGCTTCTCTCTCTAGAACCTCTCTCTAGGATTCAGATTTGGTGTGAAGAATGAGAGCAAGAGAGCTTGCTATTTATAGGGAAAAATAGGGACAAGGTGGGAATTTCCACAAAAGTCTTCGAGATCGGATTCCGCCGTTGGATCGCATTTTTGAGGACAAAGCAATCTTGGCCATTCATGGTCAAAACCGACCTCTTGGTCCCCCAAAAGTCAAAGATTGAGTTTTCATCTTGCTTTATGGCCTCCTATCCGATAAAGCTACTTTCGATCGGTGCCGTTTCGCGATTTCGCTGAAACTCAAAAATCTGGGCATGTAACTTTGAAGATCTTTTCATCCTCTTTCATATTATCTATTTTGATCCTCTTTTTGATCATATCCAGGTATTCTCCTATGCGTCGGAAGATATTCGGACAAACGCGTCCGATTCGTAAATCGCTTAGATAGAACCAACTTCTCGGACAATAATTCGTTGAATCGTAAAACGTCCAGTTGTTGCCTAACTTAATCTCGTGTTTAAAAAGACGCAATTGTTTCTATAGGTTCTCACTTTGCCTATCCGACTCTACTCTATCTCGATCAACTTTTCGTCTTATTTGAAATTAGGGTTTTTGGTTGCGGAAACAACGTCTGGTAAATTCTTTCTTCGTGTAAAATTTCACTTGTTCTTAATTTGATCAGTCTGAAAAGACTTTTACCTCTCGGTTTTACTTGCAAATTTATTTCTAACTTTTCCCTGGTGCCTATAAGCCGACTCACGCATTATATTATTATTTTATTCTAATTACCATTTTAATTATTTAAACAATTCTTTTTAATTAAAAATAACCATAATTTCGACCCCCTCTTTTAAAAATTCAGATTTATTTATTTTTCTATAATTTTTTCCATTTTTTAAAAATATAATATTTTTTACCAAAATTCTCGTTTTACCCCCGCGCCCGTTGGGCTTAATCGACTTAATTTCTTCGTTTAGTGATATTTTTAGGATCAGGTTTCTTCATATATTTATCTTTACTTATTTACAGTATATTGTTATCTTACAAACTTCTATCTTTGATATTGTCATTTTATATCCTTATGTAAAATATTAAAAATGTTTTAAATCGATTACTTTATGGTTCGAAATGCTTTTTAAACTTTTCTTCATTTTATTTCCTCTGAAATAATTTATTAAATTCTCATAATTAGGGATAACACTCCCATATTTTTCTCATAATTTTTCATGATCTTTCAAATATTTATCATAATACTTTTAGACATTTTTATCGGCATTATATCATTTTTAGTCATTACATTCATCAGATTTTCCCCAACCTTTTTTGACAATTTACTCTATAATTATAACAATTTTCTATAACAGTTTTATCTCATGAATTTACTTCATTAAAATATTCAATAATTTTCCCTTATCTCGTAAATTCCGTTCTTCTAAAAATCCCAGGGTATACGATTACACACACATATATATATATATATAAGCGGAGAAAGTTAAAAACAACAAACGAGTAGGGAAAACTAGCTAATTGCATTAGAAAATCTTCATCACTCTATAAGGAGAAAAATATAAGTTTAAATTTTGGAAAGTCCAGTTATTGAGATAGGCAAAAACACTTTGCTCTCAAACTCTTATCAAATGAAAAAGAATGAGAGAAATCAAAATATGCTTTTCATCAAAAAGATAATAATAATGCCCTAAAAGATCTCTAATCATACAAATTCCTTCTTACTCCAACCTATCACAAATGCAATTGTCATGACAATGATATTTAATCACTAATAAATAATTAAAAGACAAAGTACAATAAATCATGCTTCCACTGACAATGATATTTAATCACTAATAAATAATTAAAAGACAAAGTACAATAAATCATGCTTCCACTCGTATCAAATATAATCACATATTCAAACATGCCTAAAAAGAAACAATAATCCAACAATACATTAATTATAATTAAATTATTAATATGTGAATAAAGTGAGTTATAAAGAAATTTACTTGTAACATTATTTACTTGAGAATTTACAATACATACATATATACATATAATTTAGACCTTTAAAAAAAATTAGTCATTTACAATACACGATTCACTAGTATATAGAAGAATATTCAGAGTAACCTACTACTCTTTAGCTCACAGATAATCACACAAAGAGCTATTCCAAAGCTCTTAAATAGAATCTACAAGGTCACAATTATAAATATCTATCAATATATGACCCAAATTAAACTACTCTAAAGTTATACTAAGGCTACACCAGAGGAATTAACTATGTTTTCTTTTTATAAATTCAGGATGTTTCTGAAAGTAAATAGAAAAATATAGCTGATTGAATAAAAAGGACATGTATGTTTATGTGAACCAGCACTAAAATATAAAGAGAGGATTGATGCATGAAAAAAACATGACAGAAAAGGCGTGGCACAAGAAAAAGAAGAAGAGAGGAAAGTATTGTGAATATGTATCCTTTTATGAAATGCCCATAGTGTTGACTGAAATGAAGAAAAGAACAATGAGTGAATGTGGGCCCATGAATAAGGTGTGTGTATATAATAGATGTAAACATAAGCTAACATTAATGAATGAAAATGGCGTGGGTCTTTGTTGAGAGTATTATTATACTGGGTGAGTGTATATATATATATATATATATATATATATATATATATATATATATATACTCTCACAGTATAATATTCTCAACAAAGACCCACGCCATTTTCATTCATTAATGCTACTGTAAGAGTGCGTGAGTGTGTGTATAAATAAAAGCTTGGAAGGACGCTCAAGAAGTGAAATAGAGGAGAGACAAAATATTGAGTGGCCGGATTGAAGGGACGTAAATATATGTATATATACATGAAACTTCAAGTATGGGAGTGAAATAGAAAATAAGAAATGAGTTCTAATATGTAGGTCTAGCTAGCTACATATACTTACACTAAAGAAGGAAGGACAAAACACCATGAGAGCAAATAAATAGATATACACACACACTTATATATACACTCAGATGTACACACCCAAAGAGAATGGCGAAAACATGATTTGGGTCATGAGGTGGGAGAAAAGAGGGGGAAAACACACACACACACACACACCACCCACGCACAGTACCAATCATGGAAAGAGAAATTGGTTTTTTAAAGTATGAATAAACTAGTTGAAAAGAAACATGAGAGAATGAGTGACTATAAAAGATACCCTCACCAAAAATAAATACAAGTGGGTCAGGGAGATGAACTATAAGACAAGACATTCAAAATAAGACAAGATAGGAAGCCATGGAAGGTGGCCGGAAAGATGAACAAGAAAATATCATTTAAATTTTAAAATCTCACTAACTAACGGGGTTGGCACAAGTGGTAAGCGGATTATGTTGTTTAAGCAATGTCTCAAGTTTAAGCCTTGTGAATGTAAAAAAAAAAACTGCTGGGAGACTCACCCACCATAACCAGGTGCATGACTCAGGTCAGATTCGGATTAGTCAAGGCGAAGCTCGGGATACCGGATGGACAACCGAAAAATAAAATAAAATCTCAAATAAGTGAATTTCCAACAAAAAGAGTTGTCAATTGCTTTATTATTCTTGTTAATCTTATTACTATTATTATCAATAATATTTTGAAGTTCAAATGACATTTGTCTCACATTTTTAAAAAAATTGACAAGACAAAAACAAGAGAGCACGCCGAACATGAAGAAGAAATGAGAGAGATACGAGCAACGAACAGTAAGAAGTACAGCTGGGAGTGGAGAAAAGCAGAGGAGATCATTTATAAGGGAGGGTTAGGGTTTACTTTTAAAAAAAAAAAAAATGATAATGTTTTTTCATACAATTCCTTTTTTTGTTCTATATTACTCTCTAATAATAAGTCTACACACACATACTTTTTAATAAGTCCATTTTGACCAAATTCTTTTGCTCTTATTAAAATCCAGTTTTAGGGTAATAAATGGGATTTTTACAATTGTGCCCCTAACAATTGCAATATATATATATATATATATATATATATATATATATATATATATATATATTCATGTTGACTTTTGGAACCGATTATAAATGAGAGAAAAATTGAAAATTTAACCAATAATCAATGTGTTAACTAACTCTCATTGGTATGTAAAAATTGATTAATTTAGACATATAAATAGGATCAGAGTAATATGTATTTAGGAGCAAATCCATGTTGCAATAAACAATAGAAAGTCATGATAGTAAATAGTGCATATGCTTACAACTATTATGAATTGAAGGTCTTAACTTGATAGCATTTGTGGTTCCTCTTTCCCAAGCTTAAAATGTAATTTATGTACGATTAACCTTATGGATAAATAGTACGTGCATCTCACTTGAGGAATAAAACAATTGAATGTCATGCTTTTTTTTATTATTGCTTTATCTTCTCTATTTTTCTATTGTTTCACTTAATTCATTTTACAACACCCACAAAACAAATTGCTCATTAATAATTATATATCTCAACTTAGATTACTGTGTTGGTAAATGACGATTAAGCTCTCAAATTGTTTTCCATAATTTGTTGCATTGCCTTAAAAAGCAATTAATAATACAATGAGTTGTGTTGATTAAAAAAATAGGAGTTGTGATTCCCATTAATTAACTCATCATATTAAAATAGTTCCTTGTGTAGTTTACTAATAGTATTAAGTTAATTTATTTTCTAATTTAATAATTGCATGCACGCACTAATTAATACACACACATACATAAATCGAACTATTAATATGTGTAATTAATAATGCAACTTAAATCTCATATTATGAGTACCATACCATTCATTTAGCTCCAAATATTGGTTATTTAGGGAACAGCCGATGCATGGGTACAAGTACAACACTAACACTAGAGTACAAGACGAGACTTTGAATGACTTCAAATGTGTGAGTGTACATGTTATTAAAACCGAATGGAACTGGCCGGTTCTACTACAGAACCGTTGAACCAGTCTTCTAACCGGTTCAGTATTTATTCAGGATTTCTTGATTTCAAAAATTCATATATAATTCTACATATTTTCAAAAATTACAAATTAAAACTCAATGAAAAGTTTGAGATATCTACTTTCTAAAAATAAAAATAAAAAAATCACTCAAAAATAGTATCATTTTATCCTAAAAATTATCAAATTCTAAAATTATTCCAAAAAATATTATTGTTCAAATTCACGTCCTCAACGGTTTAGTCCCGGATTAGCTCCGGTTTGACTCTAATCTAACCGATTGACCCTTAACCTACTAAACAGACCGATTCAATGGCCGGTCTGGTTAAATAACATTGATGCGTGTCAGATAATTTGAGATTCCTATCATTAACATGTTGCGTTATGCCTTGAAATAGTACAGTATAATATGTTTTTTTAAAGTGAAAACAGAATACCATTAATAACCTAGCAACTGATACATATAAAGAAGATCAAAATAGTCTAGCCTCTTTCATCACCAACCACCTCTGAAGGAAAAGATGGGGAAATGATCAATGACGCAATAATTTCCTGCAATCCTATATAAGTACCTAACAAGCTAATTTGCTTGGGGATATTTTCTCTAAAAACATGGCTTATTTCAACTTGTCATTCCTTACAAATAAGTGACCTAGCCTCATCATCTACAACACCACCTCTAAAAGGGTCATTAATATCATATCCCCTAGTCAGCATGTTAATGGCAGTAATACGATCAGAAAAAGGATAAACAAGTCTAAATCCTCTAAACCAGCACAAATGTAAACCATGAATTATTCATATTAACTTAGCAACATACACTACTGCAAAAATCGTTCAGACCGGGTGAAAATCACTTTTTAGGCTGGTTCTAAATCATGTCTCGATACAGCCGGTCTAAGAAATCTGGTTGAGCAACTGATCTTAAAAATAGGTTTTTAGACTAGTTACTCAAATATTAGGTCTAAAAAGTCATGACTTAGCTTATATTAGATCTAAAAAGTTGGACTTTAAGACTGATTTTAAAAATATAAGGTTTAAAAATTCTGACTTTTTAGATTGGCTTTGTAAAATATCAAATCTTAAAAGTCTCACTTTGTAGACCTTGTATTTTTAAAAACTGATCTTAAAAGCCACGTCTTAATTTTTTTAAAACCTTATATTTATAATATCCGGTCTAACTTTTTTTGTGTTTTAACACATATCCACTTTATTTTTTCCTCTTACCCACCATCCAATCCAGTACCTAAAAGACAATTTAAGCTACAAACTCTGAACAATTTAATATGAGTTACAAATTGAATTATTGTAAATGAATATAATGCCAACAATATTTCAATTCATAGTAGAAACAAAATCGATGTAGCAACTATTATTCATCATAGACCACAGCCCAAATACCTCCCAGCTGTTGGGGTTCGACCATGACTTCTTCTAGCCTGCAATTATTGCAAATAACAACATGAGGCCAAGAAGACAATATACTTCATATGGTAAATGGTAAAGTAAGTTACTACACTAACAGTTAGAAGCATAATCATAACATATGTAAACATCGTTTTCAATAGTAAAATGGCAAGAAAAAAGAGATAAATGTGCAGGGCATACAACCCCAATAATCTGATACAAAAGAGAGAGAAATACTTCCATGCATGGAAACTTCACAGGGAAATAAACAAAAAAGCTTTCAAATCTCACAAAGAACCATGAGCAACTTATCCATATATCTTATACGTAAAATCAGAGCAAGTTGAATTGAATCAACCGTAAACAAATATATATAACAATTCTCACCCAAAACCAAATTATATTACAAAGTGTACATTTTCTATTGTGATGACACGCCCTCTAGAACAAGGAGATCCATATACTTCACACAATGGTCAGCCTCCTTAACAGTTTCCATTGTCACAAATCAAAACCCTCGTGATTTCCTTGTCCATGGATCAACAACCAGATTGACATCAATCACCTAAAATAAGTAACAAAAAAGTAAAAATAACAATTAACACAACCTCTCAATTTAAAGATAAAACATTGAACAAACAATAATAGGTCCAAAAAAAAAAAAAAGATATCAATGACCATAAAAGAATATGAGCATATTTTTCTCTCTTTTATAAAGGGATATCCTCCCATATCTATTCATGATGTTGTAACCTACATTTCCAAGCTACAGTTTAGAAAGCCGAATAATATTAACCAAGAAGGAAATGGAGTTAAGACATCTATCCTTTCAAAACAAGAACAACGCATCTGAAAATAAATACCTTTTGTAAGTCACAGCTGTAATCAACAACAAATATTTTACAAGTATGAGAAAATCATTACTTAAACTCAAAAATCAAAACACGTGTTTGGAGAAATGAAAAGGCCCGAAGAAATGCAATGTACGGCAAGACAAAGCACAGGTTTACCCGATTATGTTCATTTACTTTATTTGACTATAAAATAATGCATGGCTTTTCTCATTCAGTGCGTAATGGATATAATCCATTTCATTGACTTTAAAGAAAATCCTCATGGATACGCCCATGCTATTACTTCAGTGAGTACAATGGTTTTCTTAAATACTCTCGGGAGGTTCAAATCCGACCCTATAAAATCTAACTTATTCATGTTTATGTTATTTAAGAGTGAAAGATTTTAAGCTCTATTGAGCATTATTGAATCCATGTATGGTTATGGCAAGAGAGGATAACAGACAAATTAAATTGCACTAAAGTAACTTCAGAGATAGGAAAATGGTGCGCAACGAGCATGTAAGGGCATCATTGTACCAAAAATTGAAAGAAAGAAAAAACTCAGGCGAAAAGTGAGCTTACCAGAACCATAGCTTGTCGAGAAAGAAACGCGAAGCAGCGACAAGGCCACACAACAAACACTAGCGTCAGTGGTAATAACAAAGAAACGAGCTGTGAAAGATGATCAGGTAGTGACGAATGAGTTCAGAAAAGTAACAAAGCTCAAAGTTATCGCAACAAGAGAGGTTCAAAAAGTGAAATTCAATTTCATGAGAGAAAGAGAGGATTCAGTGGCAAGTTTTAATTTGGGGCTAATCTTTTAGACCAGTTATTCTCAAAATAAGGTCTTAAAAGTTTACCTTTTAGACCAGTTATTTGTAAAAACCGATCTTAAAAGTAATAAATATTATTTTATTATGCATCTTTTAGATAAATTATAAAATAAGAATAAAATAATGTCTAAAAAGTTTCATCTTTTAGACCAGTTATTTGTAAAAATTGGTCTTAAAAGTAATAAATATATTATTTTTTATTCCTCTTCTTTTAGACCAGCTAAAAGAAACATAAGGTCTAAAATATTTCATCTTTTAGACCGGTTATAAGAGACAACCAGTCTAAAAAGTAATTGACTTTTTATTTTATTTTTATTTTTATATTTTTAGACTTGGTATTCAAAAAACCGGTCTAAATAATATTTTTTAGACCTTATATAAAAGGAACCAATCTAAAAAATTCTTTGTATTTACGATAATGTCACTTGTCATACTTTTTAGACCTAATCCTCTATAACCAGTTTAAATGCGACGGTCTAAAAGCCCCTTTGTGTACCAGTGATGTACAGTTGTGACTTTCATTTTATAAAGTCATTAAAATTATCTTTTTATTCAACAAATGATGTGTAACTAAAGCGGTTGGATTGAAAGGGCTAGTATCTTATAATATGATGAAGCAAAGTTCAAATTTTTGTTTGGAGAGATATTTACATTTAATGCTGGACAGATTAAATCCTTATAGAAATGCATGCTTTACATAAAACTTGTATAGTTATTATGGTAACTTAATATGGCTTAGCCCCGCGCATATATCCATGCATATTCTAGGGATATTGTCACTATAATTTTTTGTCACTCTCAATGTCACTATCACTTTTTCACCGTTAGATCAGAATGTTATCTACTTTTATCATTTCTCTCTCTTATTGAGATTCTGATCTAACCTTGAAAAAGTGATAGTGACATTAATAATGATAAAAAATTGTAGGGACAATATCCTATTCCTTCTTGATAATAGCATTTATTGATCAAAATTTAATTGTTTTTTATAAGCAACTTTATCTTTCTTGTGTGATCCTTTTTATAAACAACTTTCTCCTTGTGTATCAAAATGTAAACTATTTTTTCCTTTTCTATTTCTATTAGATACAATCTTTATATTAATTATCCCGCACTCACCACAAATTTTCTTTCATTAAATAATTTATTACACATTCTCTCTCATATTTTTTACTCATTCTCTCTCCTATGCTCATTTCATAAATAGGGGCATATTTAGAAGAAACATAACATTTTTTACACATTTATTGTTTTCAAATAATCTTAACTGCTAGTTCATTTTACATAATAAGAATAAAAGTTGTTTATTAAAAGAACTATAGTATATATTTATTACAGAAAATCTCATTTAAATATCATATGAATGTTCAAAACCCCAAAGGGTCTGTTAAAAAAATTAAAAAGACATAGAGGTAATTGAGAAGAATATGAGATTTTGAAATTTAAATGATTTTACAAAAATGCCCCTCACATATTCTTTCTCTCTCCTGACCCTCTCTTCCTCTTCCCGATCGAGTCCAATGGTGTCTCCTCTAATCAAGATCAATACAGCTCTCCAATGGTGTCTCCTCTGACTAAGATCGTGTCCTTGCTACATCTCATTAAAGAAGATGACTTCTCCTTTCCATCCATGACATCCTCTCTCTCTCTCTCTCTCTCTCTCTCTCTCTCTCTCTCTCTCTCTCTCTCTCTCTCTCTCTCTCTCTCTCTCTCTCTCTCTCTCTCTCTCTCTCTACGTGTCTCCAAAACATAAATGAGAAGCATTTGAAGCAAGAAGGAATTGGTTGAGTGTTTTGGGTTCTAAGAGGTAGTTCTAGGAGAGAAGATTTATGTAGCTTGGGAAAGAGTTTGGTTGAGGCTATTGGAGTAAGTCAGGACACCGAGGAAGAAGAAGGTGAACAGTAGAAGATGGTGAATAGTAATGAGATTGACAAAATCCATAAGTACTGACTATATGTGTAAAATGTTTGACACCAATTAAGTAATGAGATTGACACAAATGTTAGTAAATCCTGACTTGTATGTTTTCATCAACAAACGTTTTTGTCAAAACCATTATAAAACTTGTCAATCACATTACAAAGTTTGCTGAAAGCCACAAATGTTGGTAAATCTTGACTTGAATATTTTCGTCAACAAACACTTTTGTCAAAATCATTACTAAACTTGTCAATATCATTACGAATTTTGGTGAAATATCACAAATGTTGGTAAATCATGTAACATCCCAACGCCTCGTGCGTTTTAAAGTCATGAGAAGGTGATGGGCCTCAAAACGGACAATATCAAGAGCGAGGCGTTGAGATGTTAGAATTTTTGACTTGCATGTTTTTATCAACAAACTCTTTTGTCAAAATCATTACTAAACTTATTAATTCCATTACGAATTTTGGTGAAATGCCACAAATGTTAGTGAATTCTAACCTGTATGTTTTCATTAGCAAACTTTTTTGTCGAAGCCATAAAAATTCTTATCAAAATCATTACTACGCTTGTCTTGTCAAAATCATTACTACACTTGTCAATTTTATTACGAATTTTGTGGAGCTTGTTTTACATTTAGTTAATACCAAATCAAAATTTATGACACATTGATGACTAATTCTTCGAAAACCAAACGAGAGGCGGAAGAAAGCACAAAAAGATAGAAATCAAGAAACAATCATCAATAACAGAAAAATTATGAAGATCTTGATTTATTTTATTTTATTTTATTTTTGATCGAATGAAGATCTTGGGTTAGAAACAAGAGAGGACGATGGTCGGTGGAAGACGATGGTAAAAAGCGGTGGTGATGGTGGGTGTAGCTTATTTCCTTTCGACCGTCTCTCCCAAGTCATCCTTATATCCTTTACAAATATTATCATACTCCCTCCGATCCTAATTATAAGAGCTAGTTGACTTTTTTAGAGAAATTAAGGAAGCTAATTAAATTACTTTAGAGTATTTACATTTATATTTTTTTCTTCAAACTAATTAGTTTGACTAATAAACTAAAATATAATTTAAGAATACCCAACATATGAAAATGATTAAATAACTTATTTAACTTCTTGAATCTCTCCAAAAAAATCAACTAGCTCTTATAATTAGGACAAGAGGTAGTACCATGCTTTGAAATTAAAATTTATCTGGGATTCTCCCTATTTATTAACAATTGAGATTGCTGTCATTAACATTTTAACGGACTACTTATAAAGTAAGAAGGAAAAAGGAAGAAAAAGACACAGATGAACAACAGTCAGTCTGTTTTCTTGAAGAAAGAACCATGACTTGCTGCCTCAAAAATCACGAGGATCAACGAAAATTACGGAGGAGGAAGAAAACGATGATCCAGACGCGATCCAATCCTCACGCTTATCCTGCTTCTCCTTCTCCTCGTCGTCTTCTTCTTCTTCTTTCGGCTTCGCGTATTCTTCTGTTTCAAGCTTCTTGATGCACCACATGTCCTCGGCCCACGAGAATCTTCTCCAGTGTGGGACCGCCTCCTTCGCTGGGTCCCACACATTGAGCTCCCCGACGACGGCCCCACACCCTCCTCCTCCTCCTCCTCCTCCTCCGTCGTCGTTGTCATCCTTCCCCATGTTATGCACAAAGTCACACACCCACTTCATCAGCTCCTTCCCTCCCTCACCTTCCATGTGAAGTCCGTACATCATGTAGACCCCAAATGGCCTGAACACGTCTGGGAATGACGGAACCCTCAGGCATGGCAGCCACGTGTTTAGCACCCTCGTTCCCGTGCAGAAAGCCCGCTTCCATGCCGGAATGCCCTTCACTTGCAGTTTGTAAACCTCTTTCGTGTTCCACACGCTCGTGATGGCGTAATCCGGCGGCGGAATCCCCGTTTCCGGCTCCCATTCTTGTACGGTTTCATTCGGTATGGCGATGAATGTGCCGAGATTGAGATTATTGGTTAGAATTGCGTCTATGTCCTTTGGGTAGAATTCTGCATTGGCGAAGATATGGTTGTAGATTGATGCCGCGATGGATGGAGCAAGACGAATTACGGCAATGCTGGAGCTTATTGGCTTGTGGTGAGCATGAACGGGTTGAACAAGCATGGTTAGGGTTCTGAACCTTGAGTAGCCGCATTTTTTGGTGAATAAATTGACCGATGCTTCGTTTGTGCAATCTGTTGCCATGTACGCATATTCAGCTCCTTCTTGTTTGCACCACTCTTCTAAATGTGAAATTAGCTTTGTGCCAATGCCGAGTCTCCTGCACTTGCCATGTGTTCATTTTGATTGATGGTGATTATTATATTGTTGAAAAAGCAATCCAACAGGAATTAATTAGAATGAAGGACACCAATTCTGGGGACGATTCGAACTTAATATAAAAGTAGACATTAGTGGACCATGCTGTCTGGAAGAAGAACTTAATACCAAGTTCAGTGAAATGGTTTAAAATAAAAAAGAATAAGACATCCCATCTAATTTCTAGTTTCTTAGTAAAGCACCTTTAGTGGATACATGTGTCAATGACAGGCTAGCTTGCCTATGCTTTTTCACCTTTCCTTGATACGAGGAACACTAGCTTCTAATTTTTATTTTCCTTAAGAATATAATCGCCCACTATTTCCTTTTTTGATTTTTCGGTCTCACTTGTGTTTTTTAAGGTCAGGATTGGATTAGAACTAATAAAGCATATATCAACTGGAGAAAACTTGGGGAGAAAAAATTAATAACTGTTAGTTTTTAAATCTTACTTTGCTGAGTAGTGACTGAGGTGGAAGAGGAAAAGTACAAAAAGAAGAAGAAGAAGATGTTACTGTATCTTGTTTGTTTCTGGCAATTATCAGAAACGCATGCACATTCTAGGGAATAACCCAGGGTAGTGAGAATCACGTTTCTCTGGTGTTCCTTCTGATGATTTCTGCAATGTGCTATGAATAAAATTCATGGAAGCAAACCAAAGACATATGAAGGAGTGGAATAGGACCTGTGTGTGGGGGAGACCCTAAGTCCCAAAACATAAGCCAGCTTTACATAAACTGAACAGCCTCTGGTAACTGTTTTCACACATCCTCTGATCACCCCAACAACTTCTTCTCCATATTCTGCAACCTGTTTGGAACAAATATCACATCAACCCAGCCAGAAGCAAACAGTTATTCATATGAATAAATATGGCATTGAAACTATGGTTTCAATTCAAAACTATGAAATGAGAAAAACTACTGTAATGATTTAGAAATTCCAGCAACACAGCTGGTTGTATGATCATATGTTGCAGAATTTAGATGAAAGTTATAAATGGAACAATGTTGGGTGGCTTAGAATTAGTAGTTACCAGCATGATATGTACAGGGAAATGGCGGATACGGCATAGTGGATCCCCCATGAGATCAGTGACCAGAGACATATTCTCTCCCTGCCCAACCTCACATATAGTCTCCATTTGTTCTACTCCAAGCTTATGTCTGTCCTCAGCATATTCTTTGATCAACACCAGCTGCTGCTGCTGCATCGTTTCTAATGGTTTTCCTTGCCAGCTATCTGATGTAATCTTCAGAGACATTAATATCAGCAAGCAAGAAGAAGGAAGATTAAGAAACTCCTGGCTTCTCCTGGGTTGAGCTAGCTCTGCAAACTTCAATATCCATCTCCTATCTTCCTGTCTCTCTCTCTATATATATACACATCTGAGGCCCCAATACTGCTGACGTGGTGACTCCCCAAATTTCAGTGGACCTTTTACTTTTTGGGAAAAAAAGAGAAACAAACTTTCATTCTGTTGTTTCTATCACGCATTACATCATGCTCAAATCTGCTT
Source organism: Acacia melanoxylon (assembly GCA_019022615.1). Classification (NCBI taxonomy): domain Eukaryota; kingdom Viridiplantae; phylum Streptophyta; class Magnoliopsida; order Fabales; family Fabaceae; genus Acacia; species Acacia melanoxylon. The sequence goes on along the minus strand of JAFJYJ010000144.1, from coordinate 138,142 downwards.
TTGTTTGTAGTGCGTGATCCAATACTTCATGTCCATATCCAAAAGATGCCCTGTAGAACCTATATGCCTTTTCAAAAAGATAATAGACTAGATATTATTTCAATTAGTGTTGGCATTATAAGGTATTTAATCCACACATTAGATGACAGAGGGGAAGAGAATAACAATTTAACAAAGAAGTTCGAGGCACACAGCCTATTCATTTTGTGTATTGTCCACAAGGGGGATAATGATAACTTTATGATGAAAGTAACATTGACAGCTGAAGCAGTTTAAGGTAATGTTTATCTGCGGTAAAGTGGGCTCAATGTGCATTAATTGTCGTTTCTTCCTGATAAATGTAGTTATCACTATCTAAAAGCTCAAGTCTGGAAATGTCTTAAAGATTTGACATGAGAGAAACATTTGTTAAATTTTTTTAGAAGGTAAATCTTGTCAGCTCAGAAGACTATTTATTTTTGGCATGAGGTTTGAGTCTAGAAATTCTCACACGTTATTCAAACTCTAGTTAACTGATATTCTGTTTCTCTGTTCCTCTTTGGTTAAAATTTCTCTATCAGTTGTTGCAGGAAGGTTGTGGGTCACTTAACTGTTATTTAGAATCATGATGGGCAAAAGTGTTTGATGCTCCCAGCTGTTTGAAAACCATAAGTCTCAACCTTAAAGAAACAAAACCCCTTATCATATTAAGTTCTCTTTTCACCAATTATTGGGGTAGGTTGGATGAAAATAATGCCTTTCACCACGTTTTCGGTGAACATGTGGGATGCTATTGTGAGGGTCAAGGGGGTGTTGATGGCCATCATCATATGCACATCTAGGTACTTTTTTTTTTTTTTCAAATGTTCCTGTACTATTCTTTCGTTTGTTTATAGTTTAAAGAATGATGCCAAATTTTATTAAAAACAAATGTTAGATGGCTAGCTAGTAGCTACACCCGTAGAAGCTTCACCCTGACGCATATTTTATTAGTTGATATGTCTAGTTCCCAAATTGGAATGACCTTTGCTCTTTATATCTCCTATATCGTGGTCCAAATGTACCAGAGCTTACCTGTTAAGGAAAGAAAAATTTGATCTAGAATTTTGTACAATTTCAGACCTATCATTGGGGATAATTGCTACTAATGGTACGTACAAATGATGCATACTTAAATAATAAATCTTTCGAGATCAGAAACAGAGAACTCCTTGCAGATGGAGGAAGAACTGATTATACCCGCATATTGACCTATTAGAAAAGTCAGACAAGTTGGTGCTAAAGATCTTATTTGCCAATTTTAATATAAAGGTTTCTATGGATCAAACGGTGCCATACTATAACATGAGTGAGTCATTTAATTTTGTCTTCCAAAATCATTAAGCTCTGTAATTTAGGTAAGATGTGTAGTTAATAGCTTCTTTTTGCTCTGTCCAATCTTTCTAGGTGACGCTTATTTTCTGCTTTCCTTTGCCCTGTATCCTGTTTGATTGACCGAATATGCTCAAGTAAACTAGAGCCAATAGGGAACATGAAACTGAAAAACTTTTTATCATGAAAGCCACTATGTTGAGGTTCTAATTCCAAATCTTTTGCAGAATTCTGGTGCTTTGATTAAATGGAAGCTGATGTGACTGCATTAATTGGGAGAAGGATTGCATATGATCTTCCTGCCAAGCTTTTGTACCGAGCTTCCCTTGCTAAAGATGAAGTCCTGAATAAAGGATAGCAATTTCTTATGACCCTTCCTCTGCAAGAGAAGTAAGAGCTTTCCATATTTCTTCAGAGGATGAACTGAAAATAATAATAATAATACAGCTAAATGTTTGGTTCAGATTATGTGATTTGATCCAATGATAGCTTCTTTGAATTTGCTCTTATTCTTCTAAGATTTTTCCCCATTGTGCACTTTGTTAGATTTCCAAACGAATCTAACTTTATATTCTTTCTGTTTTTCAAGTTTGTTAAATAATCTTACTGGTTGTCATTGATGGTAACTAATCCGTGACAGGTCACATCTGCAAATAGCATATAGACATATTCTGATCTGAGATCAGTGGTCCTTGAGCTAATAAAAAACAAGAGATTACAATAATTGTGATATTACGCAGTCTTTTGTGAATCTAAGAATGATGATAAATTAATTTGGGGAACGCTGTGGAAGGGGGAATGTATAGGAATTTGTTCATATTCCTTCAAATGCCTCAATTCGCATTATAAAAATTTCATCTTTTATTATGTGCCCCTCAGGATTAGGATTGAGTTCACAAACTAAAAGGAAACAATTAATATAGTTCTTTGGAATTGCCCATGAATTGAGTTTCCGCATGCTCCCATGGTTGAATCTTTGTATAGCTGTATAGCATGTCAGTGAAACTTCAACATAAAGATCTTGACATAAAAAGATAAACTATATGCTTAGAATGATGGATTCTCTTATGAGAAATACTTGAACACATCATTAGCAGTAGTTAATTATAATAATAGGTGTTTATCAGTGTCTCTCCTTTAACCATTTAATTTAACTATGACACCCCCCCCCCCCCCTCTCTCTCTCTCTCTCTCACACACACACAATCTCTGTTCCTGCTAAAACCATAGGCATTCATTGGTCAATTGTGATAAACTATGGTGAACAAATCTGACTCCCTCTCTCTCTGAGTAACACACGCACAATCTATCCTTGGTCCTGTTAAAACCATACGCATTCATTGGTCCATTTTAATAGATTATGATGTGAATAAAGTCTCTCTCTCTCTCTCTCTCTATATATATATATATATGTGTGTGTGTGAAATCTCTGATCGTGCTAACTTAGCCCCAAGCATTGATTGGTCAATTGTGAAAAACTATGATGGTGAATAGATCTGACAGACTCTCTCTCTCTCTCTCTCTGTGTGAAGATCTCTGGTCCTGCCAACTTTACCATAGGCATTGATTGGTCAATTGGAATAGATTATGATGGTGAATGAAATGTTTGATAAGAAAATGAGGGAGGAAGTTGAAAGAGGGATGCATGTTCCAGGAATGTGCCACCACCTTTGAAAAGCAACATTCTAAAATAGAGATACGTGTCCATCTGTGTTTTTTTTTTTTTTTTCCCCTTTGAGCACATTAATGAAACCGCATGGAATTATTTGTTGTCATTAAAGAAAGTTGGCTTTCTTTTTATTTTTTCGTCTTCTTTTTAAATATTTGGCATTCAGCATCACATGAACAAGGTGGTCCATCACCTCAAAAGAATATATATTATTGCTGCTTAACCCCCTAATCATCATACTAACCATTCATATTAAAGTATTCTCATGATGATTATTTGCATAAAATCAATTTTAATCAATCTCAGGAGTACTTTCAAAGAACAAAAAATAAAGTGGGTTTTGAGTAAATTTATGTGGGCATGCATACCGACAAGATTAAACAATTATTTCTAAAGCAAATTATCAAACACCTTCAAAGATCAAATCATCATACTTTCAATCATCCCAAAATATTAAAAAGTTTTGCAAGGATCTCAATTCTAGTGGTTTCTGTTTACTTGACGAATCGCAGTTACACAAATGAAATCAATATATTAACTACTCCCTCCTGTCCTAATTATAGGAACACTTTTATAGTGCAAATTGCACTATATAAGTGTTTTTATAGTTAGGACCAAAAGTAATATTTGTTTAATAAAGAGTACAACTTAAATTAGCAATCCCACACATTTAAAATTGGATTAAGATGTAATCTTAGGAACGAAGTTTTTCGCTATAAGCTTCTAGCACAATAAGTTTTGTAGGGTGAAAAAGTATATATAATCTTTTAAAATGATACAATTTTAGTAATTCTGTTAAATTGACACAAACGTCCGTTATAAGGTGGATTCTACATCAAAAAAAGTAACAGATGTTTTGAAACAATTTAACGAAATTGCTAAAATTGTATGTATGTTTGCAACCTTCAAAATTTAACTGTGCAAGACATTCATGGCAAAAAACTTCGTTTCTAAAATTGCACCTTAGCTCTTTAAAAAAAATTCTGATAGATTTCTTCTTTATGTTATACCCCTCATGTTCTTAATGTATGACTTAATTAGGGGATTGATATTTACCTAAACGTAAGGCCTATTTCACATTTTTATTTATTTCCCTTCAAATTAATTCTATTGATATTCTCTCAACAATAATCAAATAGGAGACTGAGGGAGGGAGGGCATTTGAGAAAAAACATATCATATTAACTAACATTCTTAATCTACTAATATATATTAATTAGATATTACCTTAAGGAACATAGAGGTATATTATTTTGATCACAAATATAAGTCACTTCTAACTAATTCATATGTACTAATAAAATACTCCATTTGGTCCTTAATATAGGGTTTAATTGTAGAGTTGATCTTGGTAATAAATATAAGACATATTTCTCATACTTATCAATTTTTTCCCAATTTAACCATATTGATACTTGCTCAACCATAATCAAATAAAAGAGATATAGATGGAATTAAGAAAGATGATTAATTTTAGAAAAAACATGCCATGTTGACTAATTTAACTAATTTCATTAATCTAATCAAATTAGATAAATAAATATTTTATTAAGGACCGGAGAGAGTAATTAAAAACATTAATTTTATCATAAATTTTAAATGATTTTCAATATTACCATTATTAACTATACTAAACTCCAACGTTACAATAATTTTAACTATCTCTCACTAGAGCTGGGAATCAGGGCCGGCCCTCCAGGGCTCGAGGTAAGAAAAACATCTGTTTTTTAAAGCCCGACCCGAGAGCACCAAGGCTAGGGCCAACCCTCTAGGGCCCGAAAATTACTATTCCAAATTTTAACTATTTTTCCTCCACTTTTTTTTTAAAAATATAATTAGTAAATTACAACACGAATCATCCAATAAATAAGCACTGCCACTAATTCATAATCAAAAGCAAACTATGTTCACAAATAACTCACATAAAACATAAAAAGCATATCACTAAGCGACATTAGTACGATGACTATTATTGTCGTCATCTTCATCACTATTATCAATTTTAACGACATTTAATTGTTCTTCACTTTGAATAGTAGCCTCTGGCTCATGAGTAAGAATATCATGAATTTCTTTTCCTGCATCATGAACACATCCATAATCTTTATTTGCAACAAATAATAAACCAAATCATAAAATTAGAGTATAGTTATTATGTATTTGTAGTTAAATGGATAAATAACTTTATAACAAATACAATATATATATATATATATATATATATATATATATATATATATATATAAAAAATTTAAAAAAGGAAAAAAAAAAAAAAAAAAAAAAAAAAAAAAAAAGCTACAAAGGAAAAAGGTCTCGGGGGCTGCCGAGGCCCTCCAAGGCCGGCCCGTTTAAGCCCGAGGCCCGTCGTGGCCGGCCTCCGAGCTAAGTTCAAATATCTCGTCCATTTTTCAAGTCTGGCCCTTCAAAGGCCAGGGCTTAAATGGACCGGCCCGATGGGCCTGACCCGATTTCCCAACTCTATCTCTCACTAAGCTTTTTAGATAGGATTAAGATGCAATTTTGCTCTGAAAGTAATAAGTAATAACTCAAGAGCGCTATGTATCTAAAAATTCTCAAAAAATTTTACTTGGAAGAAACCAAAACGTAACAGTTTTGCCCAATGCCGTTAAACAATCAATGTCAATTTTTTAACGATCAACGCTAGTTTTTTAACTTTTAGAACGAATTTGGTCATTTTTTAATACTTTCGGGTCAAATTGCTCCTTGAAGTATTTTGGATTCCCGACGCTCCTGATTGATTACTTCCGAAGCAAAATTGCACCTTAACCCTTTTAAATATGGGCATACATAAAAAAATATTAATATTCCATAAAACTATCAAATACCTTGTAAAATGGATCAATTTTGGAGGGCCTCTAGTAATAAGGGTCAAAATAGTATATATTTGTGAATGTAAATAAAATTATGCTTTGATTAGTTATTATATATTATCATAAATTCCTCTAAGGCTTAAGGAGGAACCAAAAGTGCTTATTATATGAAAAGTTTAATTAGCAAATCCGTCTTGGAAGTATACGCTTAGGAGCAATTTGCTTTGAAAGTTTTTTCAGGTTTAATGTCACCCAAAAATTTTAAAACATAGCAAAGTCTTAGCATTTTTCATTAAAAAGTTAACTGTTAACGCCAATTTTTTAACAATCAACGTGAGTTTTTTTAACTGTATCGGACCACATTACTACATTTTAAAACTTTCAGGGGAATAATATTGAACTTGAAAAAACTTTCTAAGTAACATTTCTCTTAAGTTTAACTGTATATGAAATTATCAAGCCAACAGTGAGCATCCGCAAATAGCGTGCGATTAAACATATACGTGAGCTTTGCTTTTGTTCGTATGAAAATGCATGTGTTAAACTATTACGAACATATATAATAGATGTGTCAATGTTCATGCATCTTGATCTTCCCATGTCACTTTAAATTTCTCAAAAGATGTGTAACTCTCACAAGTGATCTTGTAATTTATTCTTATACTTATCACATTAGATATCATGTGTTATATATAAGATTGTATACTATAAATAGAGGTATACAATATATGTAGTTGGTACTAAATGAGTGGTCCCTTTTGTTTCTTCTCTCTCCAATTATCTTCTTCTTTTTATAATTTTTTTTATTACTATTATTGTTAAGTGTCACACACACACACTCACATATATTTCTTTTACTTTCATGACATGAACATATATATTCTCTTAAAAATGTTTCCTTTTTAATTAGAATTTTAAATAATAAGAACATATAATCTTCTCTCATGAATATCTAAATGATAAATAATATTAGCTTGAATCTAATTGTTACTATGATATTCTTATTAATAGATAATCTATACGTACTCTCTTAAGTTTGACACTTGCAAACATATATATACTCTCTCTTTTTCCCAATAATACTAAGGGAAAAACACTTCTCATGTTGTAGGAGAGGTGTATTCTCATGTCACACACACATGAAATGGTAGGACTCACATATATATAATTAGCATTATATATATGTGGGTCTCACCATTTCATGTGTATGTAGGAATCTTCTTCTTCTCATACAATATGAGAAGTTTAAACCCCTAATACTAAAATCTATTAACTCAAACAAGAATACAAACATACAAAGTGAATCAGTTTCTAGCCTCCCTCATCAACCTCTATCTCTAATAGATTAGACGTGGTTGATCAAATATACAAAAATTACCTTCCAACCTATGGGAAAGTTTTGCTAAATAGTCAACAACTCTAAGACTTTCTCAATATCTAAGGACAAAAGAGATTTTTCCGTCTCTATGGACAAATGTTCTAAAATCGTCAATCTTGTTTGGGATCACGATTGTAACTCCTAAAAGTGTTTATTTATATAAATCGAAACAAAATTCATCTCACATACTTACTTTATAAACCGTAAATCACAATTGAGAAGCTATTAATTGAGAAGCTATTTTGAAGGCCTAAATCACTATTTCAAACAAAGACATTTTTAAAAGGGTGTGAGTTTTCGCACTCCCAAGTGATCAAATTGATTACCTCAACGCAATATGCGAAATTCACAATGTTCTTAAATCCTTTTGACCATCACAAAAAGATCCTTGATAACTTTGCAATGGCTGGAGGAATATTAATGAGCTTGTAGCTAAAACCATATATCCTTTATTGGGCCTTATGGCCCAGAATTGTGTAGATCAAGATATTGGGCTTACAATTGGACCCAGGTTAGGTAGTTTAAGTCTAACCTATGACCCAAGTTGACCGCCAACCCCTTTCCTAAAGTTCTTCTTAAAACAAAGAAAGTTGACGTGATTGTATTTAGAATATCAAACGGGCCACCCCTACCATTAGCCCTAAAAAAAAAGCCTCGCGACGTTAAATAACCTACATGGGTCAAAAAATTATATAACCCTAAAGGTTAGGGCTAACTTGCGGGCCAAAAATCATTTTAGACCAACTAAAACTTCAACAAATTCTGACGGTTCATTTCCGTGACCAAACTCCATATTTAATTGTTCATTGAAAACTCCATATAATTTATATTGCATTTTTTAATAAAACCCTCACATCAATAAGACCATGTTAATTATGGATCAAATCTTTTATGAACTAAACTAAAATCCGTTGGTTGTAAATTATAATTTTATTGTATTGCTATGCTTGAGATATTGTTGTGTTGGGCATGGATCAACATGATTATGAGGATATGTAGCCTAAATACAAATTTGGAAATTTTAAGATCCTCCCAGTAAAGTAGCCTACGTTTTGAGATATTTATTTTATTGAATATAATTAATCTATTATTGACATTATTATTGTGATAATAATAATTGGTTAGCATTTTTTACATGAGTTTTTATTTGGTGTTTGGAAATTGAGTAGCACCGCGAAAGGGAAACATTCCCAAATCATACGGTGGACTATTGGCGTCATGGAATCCGACCGAGTCAAGGGCACATTTCACGGTGGCTCAGGATGGTTCCGGCATCCACAGAACGATCGGAGCCGCCATAGAAGCAGTGACTTCAATGGGTCACAATCGTCCCGAAAGAGTCATCATACACATCAAATCAGGAATCTACAAGGAGAAGGTCGAGATCGGATACAGACAAAAGAACTTGATGCTCGTCGGAGACGGCATCGACAAAACCATCATCACCGGCGCCAGAAGTGTCGCCCGCGGTTCCTCCACCGTCAGCTCTGCCACACTTGGTAACCAAACAAAACAACACAACAAATTCCTCTTTCTATCTTTAATTTTCAAAATACAGATTAGATATTTGATAATTTCTCGATTTGAACGAATCAGATGTATCGGGCGATGGATTTTGGGTAAGGGACATAACGATCGAGAACAGAGCACGTCCACAGGATCACCAAGCGGTGGCGATGAAGGTGAGCTCAGATCTCTCCGGCTTCTACAGATGCAGCTTCAGAGGACCAAGGGATGAAACGAGAAAATAGGTGGCCGCGGTTGACCCTCAGAGGACCAAGAGGAGTGGGGTTATTTTGAGTTAGGCCAAAAATAACCCGGCTAAAAATAAGGGCCTTAATGGGCTGGTCCGCGGGTCCAGCCCGTCAGCTCTAATCGTATTGCTCCTTTTGGCGTTGGAATCAGGAAAAAGAGGATCTCATTGACAGAAGCAGAACTCAAACTTTCCGGGAAAGTGAAGCAGAAAAGTTCAATGGGTATTGCGGCGGCTATCGGAGTAATCTCACCGTTTCCGTTTTACTTCTGGCTGTGGACTTCGCCGCAGTCATGGGTGGACCTTTGTGGGAAAGGTCGGGACCCATGTAAAGTGATGGCTCACGTCGCTCATTTCTTAAAGCTGGTTCAGTTCATCTCTATCTTCTCCATTTCTTCCTTACATTGGCCTCCTCCTCTCTATTTCTGGCCACTTTTTGCCTTTGGACAGTTCCTCAACTTTAGGTTAGCCCTCCCCTCTTAATTATTTCTCTATGCGCGTGTTTGTGTGTGTGTTGCTCATTTTATGATCATTTTGGATGTTTTTGAACATTGGTTGGACTATATTGGGTTTTGCTGAGTGGTGCTCTAGATCTGATAATGGTGTTTGTAAATTGTTCCCATGAGATTAATATGGAATCACGGTTGGCTATTCATAGCTGAAAATGAAGAACTTAGTAGTGTTGTTTACTGGATGTGAGGAAAGTTTCAACGCTTGTCTTTTGCTATATGTTCATGTTTGATCCGGAGCAGAAAGAATATATGTTTTACACAACATAAATTCGTATGCTTTTATACATTCGTGTTTATCGTAAAACAGCAGTTGTCTAACCTTAGATTTGAATGAGTTTTGACCTTAACTTGGAATGTTGTATAGGGAGTGTTAATTCTATGATATGCAGTTGACTACACTTAATTAGTATGTGAGATTTGGACCTTAACTTGGAATGTTGTATTGGGAATGTTAATTCTATGATATGCAGTTAACTGAACTTTAGTATGTGAGGTTCTGAGATTGCCAGTTTAAGCTGTTAGAATTGATTGTCACACATAGGCTTTGATGATGACCATGCAGTAGATTGATGATGGAAAATATATTTTTGGCAAAACTGATGTTTAGACAGCAAAGTGAAGCAAAATTAATGCGTTTATAGTTTCAAACCCAATAATCTGAGCTCTATCAACTGAAAAGGTTTAAGCTTTGAAGAATTGAATTCTTTTTAATGATTTTTCCAAGCCTTATATTTGGCTTCAAAAGTTTGATGTGAACCCCTCTGATTCTGATCACTGAAGGATCATCCACTAGCATTAAAGTAGCTGTGAAGGACTGGTATTTTTGACATGTTTGTATTGTACCCAAATTACACTATTTGCCTTGTTTGGTCACGTCAAAGTGTGAGCTTGCTCTTTCATCAAAGGTTTTGATTGGCAAAATTACTTCTAATGACAGGGTTTATCAGCTGCTTGGTGAGGCTGGAACATACTACGGTGTCCGCTTTGGAAAAGAGATTCCCTGGGTAACAGAATTCCCATTCGGTGTCATCAAAGATCCTCAATATGTTGGCAGCATTTTGAGCCTTCTTGCATGTCTCTCCTGGGTTCCATTTCAATACATACTCCTCTGGGTTTTAGGATACCTATTTATGATTCAAGTGGAGTCCAAAGAAGATCCATCTACTCGTGCCAAACCACTTCTTTGACCCCCCCCCCCCTTTTCATAATTACAATGGAACCTCTGGTAGCCGGTCCCGATTACCAGGAACCCAACCAACCCAATTGAGGTCCCTCAAAAGGGGTAGGGGTCTCCCATCAAGGGTTTTTTCCATACCCCGGGATCAAACCCAATACCTCTGGCTAAGGGGCCCTTTCTTTTCTGTTTAGGTGACATTTCTGTTCTGATAAACATGATTCTTCATAATAAACTTACGTATGCAATGAGTTGCCTTGGTACTGTTTCTGATAAATTTGTTTGTCGTTCATGCAAATTTACTACTCTCTCATGCCTCACTTATTTCAAGCATGTCAAAAGTATTTGATTGATTCGCATATCAGAACTTTCTATGATGTGAAAGTGACGAAGAAACTAAGTCCGCCACATTTCAGTGCAGGATCGAATTCTCCTGCAAGATGCAGTGTGTGTTTTATGATTCCATTTAAACATAAACGATCCCAGAAGTCCCAAAATGTTCTGGAAAATTGGATTTGTTTGTTGAAGTTCTGGCTTGGCTCGTATGGTTTTCATAGAACTGCAAAAGATTCTGCTTTTTAAATCTGTCAGCCACAATTCATGGAGTTATGATGCATACTTTGAGGAATATGGCAATTTTAACTGATCACGTCAACCAAGAAAAACACATTTAAAAGTGGGAAAACGTGTTCCTGGCAGGATACTCATTTTCATGCAGAAAGATTGTATCTTTGGTACCATTGAAATGGACTTGGGCAAAAAAGCAGAGGAAGAAAGACAAAGCAAGGAATAGGAAGGTACAAATTTATTAATTTTAACGAAAAAGGCAAATGATTTGTATATCTCCTTGAGTATTTTTTTTTTTTTTTATTAAATCTCCTTGAGTATATGTATAAACTATCTGCATAAAGTATATGTATAAACTATAAAAAGGATACTATATCCATTTGATTGGGCCGTCTCCATCATCAGGGTTCTTCTTGTTGGCATTACTGTGAACATTTAATATTGAGCTTTTTAGCAAAAAAAAAAAACATTTAATATTGAGCTGGAATTATGAACTTGAAGATTTAATAAATCAAGAATGAAGCATGGTTGGAAATGGAACTAACTGTATGAATTGAAGGTAGGTTAGCAGAGTGATTTGAAAACGGACAAGGTTGGGACTGATAATGTACTTGAAACGAAAAAAAAAAAAAAAAAAAAAAAAAAAAAAAAAAAAAGGTGTCAGCACTTCAATTAATACCAAGTAGAGTTGGCATAGATGGTAAGGATCCGGATTAGCCATCGGCCATGGTTCGATCCTCTGCCGTCGTTGGGACTCCTTTGGTAAGCGATTTCGTAAGTCCTCGAGAAAGTCTTCATAGAAATGCTTGCTGCCTTGATGGGGGACTGATGTCGAACCCCTCCTAAACTTTTTATTATCAAAAAAAAAAAAAAAGTAGAATGAGTGAAAATGGAGGGGAATCATTTCTTGAGGAATGAAGATTGAAGCTGAAAGTTAAGTTACTTGTAATGTAAAGGAAAATAAGTCAATTCGGTTTAGATAAAATAAATTGCTGGACACCACCACCACAAGGCATTGTACGTATTTATGTCGTTCCATTTGGCATCACCAATATATAGAGGTGTGATCAAACAGTGCTTATTTGGAACAACGATTGGAGCTTTCACAGAAGTTTTCCAATCATGATTTGCGATATACAAGGTAAATATGTGAGAGGAGTTTTGTTTCAATTTAGGTAAATAAGCACTTTTAAGGGATCCAAATGTAACATCACGGTGACTAGCTTATGGGCTTTCATAGAGACATTGGGGTGTGATCAGTCACAGAAGCCAAGTTGATGGCCATTAGAACAGGAATTGAGGTTTGCAAATGGCTAGATTTTCACATTACTGTGATGTATACTGACTCATTAGATGCCTTTAATCTCTTGATGAGGGATCGTGATAGATCATCCGTTAAGATCTATCATCACAAGAATTAGAGATTTGCTATGTGAGTATCCAAACGAGGAACTTTATCATACTTCCAGGGATATTTATTCAATGTGCTGACTATTTGGCTCGTGAAGGTCATACTTGCCTCGTTGAAACCATGGTTTTGAAGAAATTAACATCTATAAAATAGCTAGTGATGGCTGTTACTCTTATTTCTTTCACTTCAGCATTCTGATTAAGTGCTGAGTTTTGATGCTCTCTGCTGTAAGCTTCGTGTAATAAGCCTGTTTAACGGAATAATTTTCTAAGATTATATTTTATAATTTTCTTGAATATCACCAACGCATAAGTCAGAAGAAGTCAGTTTTGCAAATAGTTTGTTGCCCATAAAACTTATATTTTTCGGTGTTTTTCCTTTTCTAGAGGGTTGTATACTTGTATACCCTCTCTAGTAAAAGCATTTCCTTTGGTCCTATTTATAAAAGTCCATCAATAACCTCACTTTAATAAGGATAGTTGTAATTGGTTAACTTTTTTTTTTATATATATACAATTGGTTAACTTTGTTGAAAATGTTTATAGAATGTCAAATTCTTTCTCAAAATTACCCTCCTTCAATGAAGGTCATTAAATTAATGTACTTTAAACCTCATTCCAAATAAAGGGTATTTTGAGTAAAAAATATTTATGATTTAGATTTAAACCACCTCTATTAAGGGGATTAAACAAACATTCTAGCTAGAATGGCTCTTAATCTTTTCTTTTAATGCAATCACACAAACATATTAATGTCAGACTCTAGCTTGAGATATCGTCCAAATATGACAAGCCGTGATAAGAAAGATTCAAAAAAATAAAGACAAAAGGAAGTAAATCTTTAATTTAGACTATAGTGATAAGAAAATTGCCACCATAAACAACCATTGGGTGAGTGAAACAACTCCAATCCTAATGATCACTTGAAAAAACATGACATTAAATGCCAGGAAGAAAGATGCTTGAACAAAACCAAGACCCCACTACAAAGTGTGAATAGAATACCCAAAACTAAGAGGAAGAAAAATAGGGTGAACACTGAAGAAGAAGACAAAGAGGAGTGAGGAGACCAAAACCTATACCTTCATTGAGACAAAGTACCTCCAGACAAAAAGAGGCGAGGAAAATTGTCCCCATGAGTAATGAAGAATATAAGGAAGAAAATGACCTTAATTAGGTCTTAAGTTCAAAGATTTTTTCCAGTCCTAGAGGGTGTGAATCAGTCCGTGATTTAGGTCTTATATTATATATTGATTTCCTTGTCTTTTCCTTTTTCCTATAGGGCAGCCCATCAACTCTATAAATAAATATGTACTGCATGTTTAAGACTTTTAGAATGATGACAGAATCAGATCTCTTGAATCTGTTCATTTCATTCATCTGTATAATCATATATGTGTCAACAACACAATCTTTGTTCCTTTGTCCATTGTTTCTGGATGGAAAGTTATTTGCTGAAGTGAATCAGCCTTAGCCCTTGCTTTTCAAACTTCACTGCTACCTAACAAGGAGAAGGTTAAGAAAAAATTTCATGCAAAACCTGCTCCTGCAGACCATGATGACCCACACATGAATTATTCAACTTGCACGAGGGTGGGTAAATTTGTGTGTGTATGTGAATATCTCTTGGCTTTGTTTGCGAGTTCTATTTTGGAGGGAAAGGGAAGGGAAGGGAGGGTTTTGGTAGTCCCTTCCTTTGTTTGCAAGTTTTAAAAATAGGAGGGGAAGGAATCAGAGGATTTTTACAAATCCCCCAAAACCCTCATTCTTCACAAAAATAAAGTTCCCCAATATGGGGGGTTTTAAAAGGAAAATAGGTTAATTACTTTTTTACCCTCGTTCACCACCACCCCACCACCCCACCCCCGTCAACTGGGGAAAAAGGCTTCGATCCTCACCCCCACCGCCGCCGCCACCACCACCACCACCGCCCCACCGCCGTCGCCGCCACCACTATCATCGCCACCACCACTACCACTCTTTTACAACTATTCTTCTTTTTAAAAAAAAAAAAAAAAAAAAGCCGCCACCACCGCCCCGCCACCACTATCACCCCACCGCCACCACCACCACCACTCTTTTACAACTATTCTTTTTTTTTTTAAAAAAAAAAAAAAAAAGATTTATACATGTGTTACTTTTTAGCACAAAGATTTTAAAATAACATCATTTAATCTCAATAGATTTTAAAATAAAAAATCACATTCAATTTCAACTAGTTAGGAATTATGTATAATTTTATATTTTAGGTTGTAGTTATATATATTTAAATCATTATGTACTAAAAATATATATATAAATCATTATAGAGAGAGAAAAATAATTATTAGAGAGAGAAATATTTTTTAGAGAGAATATTTTTTTAGGGAAGAATATTTTTTGAATATAAAAATTAGATAAATAATATTTTTAGAAAAATTAAATTTAAATTTATTTGTAAAGTATAATAATTATATTAATTATTAAAGAAAAGGACAAAATAGTAAAAATAACTCATTAATCCTCCATCTTCCTCCCTTACTATTTTTTTAACTCCCAAACAAGGGGAGGAAATATCCTTCATTTCCCTTCCTTCCCTTCCCCTCCTTTCTCCTTGCATCCATTTCCTTTCATTTCCCTCCAAACTCCCAAACAGACCCTTAGGGAAAAAGACACGCACACAAAAACTTTGAAATTACAAAATTCTAAACTAGCATGTTACTAAGAGTTAATAAGTGAATAACGGAACTTGATAAGTAATTCACAACTCATTTTTTGGATATACTAATGTGGAATTTTATAATTTCAAAAACTCTTTTTCTGTCTTTTTCCCTATTTCTTACTTATATGAGGGGTTATTACTTAAACAGTGCAGGTAATGAAAGAGTTTAAAACGTGTTTGACACTTAATTGTAACTTAGAAAAACCATAAGCCTATATTGAGCCTGCGCCAATACCCACTTCCAGCTACCAGTCAAAATTCCCAAAGTAGATTATATACTTTCATGCAAGTGAAGTGACTGAGCTAATGAGTGACCATCTTATCAATTGCTTCAGATCAGATTCAATGAATGTATCGCCGCCACACATCCAGTGGAAAAACCAACTCAAGAACCTTGTGGATAAATAAAGCTTCATCTCATAGTGATTCAATTTGAGGAGAGATGGTTGAGTTTTGGAGAGTATAATGCAATAGAAATAGGGAGTTGTAATATCTGTAAGTACTCTTTAAGCTATAAAGCATGCCCTGATGCTCATAAACTTCCTGGACTCATCTCATCTAAATTCTTTGTTATACCAAAAAGGAAGGAAAAAAAAAACTGAAATCACTGAAATGGCAACAAGCCAATGATCACTATCACTTACGCATTGCCTACTCTGTTCTTTCTTCAATATCTCGTGATCATGAACAGTTCCCTATATGTCATAGGATGAAGACCAGAGACCTCTCCTAGGTATTTTAGTTGGACAAATCCATCGTGGAATTTTACCCTGATTAGATGCATTAATTATTGGGGGAAAAAGACAAGAAAAAACTTTGAATTTGTAAAATTTTAAATAAGGTATTTTTTAAAAAATAAGTTGTAAATTACTTATCAAATTTCATTATTCATTTATCAATTTTTGGTAATAAACCTCATTTAAAATTTTACCATTTTAAAGTTTTTTTTTACCTTTTCCCCCTAATTATTTCCGATACTTTATTGCAGGGCTATACTTTGTATTTTCAGGTTAAAGTAGATTATTATGTGCTAAAGTCAACTAAGTCCAGCAGTACCTACCCTTTGATTGGTCTTTTGAGGAACATTGCCTGATTCGCTTGCAGTATTGGTTGAAAACTTGTGGATTGCAGTGCTTGATACTGTCAACCCTACCCACCACCTAATTTCAAGAAAATTAGAGATACTTTTTGTTGGATTGTGTCCTTAGTATTATTGACCAATTTGATTGATGTGATACAAGTCTAGAAGAAATATGATGAGATATCAAATTGAAGGGTCTAGTCTCTGTGATGCTTTGTTGTAAGATTAAGTGCATGTTGGGATCACTTTTGGATCCCAATTGCATGATGAGGAACATTGCAGTATTGGTTGAAAACTTGTAGATTGCAGTGCTTGATACTGTCTACCCTACCCACCACCTAATTTCAAAAAATTTATAGATACTTTTTATTATATTGTGTCCTACACATGTATATATTTGGGATCACGTTTGAAATCCTAAAAATACTTATTTATAGGTAAAATTTTTCTCACATACTTAATCACAAGTGAAAAGTTACTTTGAAAAGTTAGGCTTCAATTATTATTAAAAAAAACACATCCCTCTCCCTCTCTCACACCTTGAAGCTTCAAGATCACACTTAACTCTTATCAATGAACGTACCAAAAGCAATGAAAACCAAATCCAGATAATTCCAGAGACAATTTCTATTAGATATTATTCAAGATCACAAATGGGTCATTCTAACTCGGATTATCCTTGTGGCAGAAATAATCGCTCAACAACATTTAAAAATTATAACTCGGATACAAATTATCCATTTTGCAAGTTCTTCGGCAGGTCCGAATCTAGGAGGATTATGTTAGGCTCTCAACAGCCAACATAGAACCCTGTTGAATTTATATAAACATAGATAAACTAGTTTGTCTATAGATCTAAGGTAGGATTACATAACATTGAATGATTGAATACTTATTTACATATTCCGATATTCAAGTATATTAGTAAGTATCATCAAAACAACAGATCATTTCAGCATGTGCTTTCTTTATATAGTGTTGTAATGGCAAGTAAATTAAAACTCCAAAGCTTCTAATATCAACTTCTAAAAAATGTCTTTCTGGAAAGAAATTTCATCCCATAGATTATGTAGTTATCCCATCATAGTCTGATTTCTATTCCATATATCTGCAACACTTTCAAATAACAACACAGCTTTCTATGTAAATTTAATTTTATATATTGATATTGAAATACTGATAGTGTAAAACAGCTCTATATTTGCATCACTAGTTCTAATCATTTATGTATGAAAAGAAGAGTACATGGAATATGGCAGATTGCAAAGAAGCAGACGTGGCTTCAGAGAAGATGAGACTGCTTCAAAGAAAGCACTTCAGTCACCTTGACAGATTTTTTTCCAACTTTGAGTGTCTGATTTGGGCTTTTTTTCTTGTGAACTTGATCAGCTCTCTCTCTCTCTCTCTTATCCCCACAATAAGGATCAAACCGAGGGACATGTCCCAGATTCTTCCTTTGTCTGTATTTACAACAAAGAGATCCCCGGCCAAGATTTAAGAAATGATCCTGCTATAAAGTTAGAAACTTTAGGATTACACTGGACTTTTTTTAATTTATGTGGGATATTCTTCCTGAAATGGCAGCAACAAGTGCTGCTCTGAAATTGGGATCTTTAGTCAAGGAAGAGGCCATCTGTTCCACCAAAACCTGAGGGACTTCCGAAGAATCAGGTTTCGGTTTAGGGTTCTTGGCAGCGGCGGCAACGGTAGTCGTGTGGTTGTTGGTGGTGGTGCTGGAATTGGATTTTTTCAAGTCAAAGTTAATTGTTGTTGCTGGTACAGAGGAAGAACTCAGAGATGCTGATGAACATGGAACTGAAGCTTGGCTAACAAAACGGCTAGATCCTGACGTTGGTGATGTCTCCATCTGAGAAGGATGAGGATGATTGTGCTCTCCTAGGTATGTTGCAACCAGAATAGATTGATCTTCTACACTTCTTTGCACCTGAATAATTGAAACATGGGAACAGGAAAAAAAATTAGCTTTCCAAATTTTCATCCAGGTCCTTATTATATTAGCTGATGTAAATATTGACATAGAGAAGCTTAATTTAATTTACCTTCTTTTTGACAGGACAGCTTGGACCAAAAGAGCATTTGAAGTATGCTCTTGGAGATGGGTTATCTCTGGTCACCTTTTGCCCATATTTCCTCCATTGATACCCATCCTTCACAATCTGAAAACAAAGCACCAAGTGGAAAAAAGATTTCCTGTCAGCAGACAATTACACGTAATCAAAAAGTTCATGAAAAATCCTTAGACAGATCAAATGGATTGTATCAGATGAGATAAAAGAATTAGAGTCTTAATAATTACCAGGCTAGTATCAGATGACTCTGTCCTAACATAAGCTTTGGAAATTTTTGCTTTGTTGGTGGCTTCCTTAGATTTTTTGCATGATTCTTCATCAGTTGAGCAGCTCTCAGAGGTGCCATTAATGGCCATGGGATTACTGTTAGAGTTGTTGTTGGTGGTGGTGGTGGTGATGCTGGTATCAGACTTCCTTTTCTTTGATGGGATGTTGGTGGTGTTAAGATCCTTTTGAGGATTGTTTCTCATATATTCAGCTAAGTGTCTTCTCAGAGAATTGTAATTCTCACACATCTCTGTGAGCATTTCTGTTAACTTCTTGTTCTCTGCACTCACCCTCTTCAGTTCATCCTCCAACGCACCACTTGTCTGAAATGACAAATATTATACAGAAACAACAACTTTTAATCAGAAGGTTCAAATAAATGTACACAAACACTTTCATTTCAAGTTCTTAACAGGTGAATCCATTTTTCAGAACCGAAAATTGAACTCTGAAAAGTTTCCATGAGAATTGAACAACGTAGCTAACCTCTTCTTTCACAGAAGATTTCTTCCCAGATAAGAAAAAATTGCTTTCCACCTCCTTCTTCTGAAATAACACATACACAAAAGAACTTCAGTAGGTGAAATCATAAAGCAGTTTTCATTGAAGCATTTTGTAGAACACCTTGTATGGGCATTCAAGCAAGAAACGATATGAAGAATTCTTTTTTTTTTTTTTTTTACTTACTGGAACTTCTTCATGAAGCATATGATGATGAGGTCTAATGTTGAGATCCAAGGACGTGTTGACCCAAGATGAACAATCCATACTAAACTTCCAAATCCAGACAATTAAAAACTCAAACCCCTTCAGGAAAAATCTCCCCTTTGTAGCAAAAACCCTTAAGGACTTGGCCGATAACCTTAAAAATCTTGAACCTCTGAGTAAATAAGGAGAGACGTGTATATATAGAAGTCCTACCCCACAAGTAGAATTCAGAGAAGCTCAAGTTGGACCAGGAAACTTGGTGGAAAGTGAAGAAGTGGCAAGTTGAACCCCACTTGCTTACAAAGCTGGCACGGGCGAGCAATATAATTATTATATATATATATATCGAGAGACAGAGAGAGAGAGAGAGATGAGGATAAGAGAACGTGTTGATGAATGATGAAGGGAGGCAATTATTATTTTAGAGGAAGATTAGGGTTTGGTGGGGGGGTCTGTGTGGAGGATGAAATATAAAGAGAATATACTTTTGAGGTGTTTGGATGGGATAGGTCGGTGAATTCTTTATGGGGGAAGAAATTCAAAGTCAAGCACACATTTCAAAAGTGAGTAAAAATCAAATAATGGCAACTTGTGGGCTCAACATGCAGGTATTGATGTGACCATTTTTCATAAATATAAATACTCCCTCGTTTTTTTTACCCCTTCAAAATTTTTTAGAGACTCAGTGTCATTAATAAAAATTTTAAGAGTGTGTTTATCCTTCAACCTTCATAAATAATATTAAATTTTAAGAGTTTTTTAATCCTTTAACCTTTATAAATAACAATAATTTTGTTTTATCTAAAATTTTATTTTATTTTTATTTTTACTCATAATTAATTACTTATTTTTTCATATCTTTTTTTTTTATTTATTTTAGGGGTTAGGTAGCAAATCTGTCCTGAAAATATAAACCTATGAGCAATATTGCCTTGAAATTTTTCATTGTCTTAATGTTGCCCTAGAAGTTTCAAAACGTAGCAATATTGATCTATTTCGTTAAAAAACTAACGTTGATCATCAAAAAATTGACGTTAACCGTTTAACTTTTCAATGGAAATGGATGACATTGCTACGTTTTGAAACTTCTGAGACAACATTGAAACAAAAAAAAACTTTTAAGATAACATTGTTCCTCAACGAAAACTTCCGGAGTAAATTTACTATTTAACCCTTTATTCTAGCTTGTCTTTTTTTTTATTATTATTCAATCTCTTGATATCTTTATAAATAAGGGTATATTTGAATATATATATATATATATATATATATTATATTTATTATTTTTAATTAATTTTAATCATCAGTTTATTATGCATGATTTGGTCGTTGTTATTTTTTTTAAAAAAAATGAGAGAGTATAATAATAAGACGGAGAAGAAAATTTTAAAATAAAAAATGAATAAAAGAATAATCTTATTGGAAGTAGAAGTTTCATGTTGACCCGAAGCCACCTTGATTTGGCTAAGTCTTTGGCTTTTTATAGAAAATGTTTATTCACTCGCATGGAGTCTAGCTGTAGGGTATAGTAGGATGATGCGGGTGGGCCCCCCATCTTTCTCTTTACTTACTTGTCACGTTTACTATTTAAAATATTTTCCACGTTGCTTTAATTATTATAATCAAATCTATTACTATTATAATTATGTAATTAGGCCCCTTTTTCGTTAAAATGTGCACGTTAATTTCTTTAGGTGATATTGTCACGTTGGTTTAATAAATTTTTTAATATGAATTTCCCGAAATAATCAGTGATCGAACTTTCATCATGGGACATATTAGTTTTAATATATATAAATACTTTAGGTTTTATTTTTATGAAGATAATGTAAATAAAATTTAAATCATTAAATAGCAAATCCGCCCCATAAATATACCTCTAGAGTTATGTTGCCCTTTAAGCTTTTTTTTTTTTTTTTTTTTTTTTTATCTTAATGTCACCCCAAAAATCTAAAAGTCCGTAGTAATATTGCTCTTTTCAGTTAAAAAATATCGTTGATCGTTAACTTTTCAGCGAAAAATGTGAACATTGCTACGTTTTTAGGTTTCCTGTGCAATATTGAGACCAAAAAAACTTTCAAATGCAACATATCATTCTTTTTAGGTGTATACTTTCGGCGCGATTTGATTTATTTTAACCCAAATTTAAATTATGTGTGAGAACAAGTGATCTCATGATTTATCACGTTCTTGTTTGTGAATTTTTTATTATTATCAAAGATACTGCTTGTATCGCTCTTGTTTGTGAAATGGAGTAATATATATTAGCAAGCAATTATAAAATGATTAATTGATTATTTATATAAACTTTCAAGTTAAGATAGCTTGTTAGTATTCATTATAAAATTTCTAAAGTTAGAAGAATTATGTATGCCAAATATTTATTAATTGATATAGACATTATATATAGATTAGTCAACTTATTATATTTAGACTTAGAATTAGAGATTATTCAAAGCTTATAGCTAAGAAATTGCTTCTGGTTCATGTTAAATTAAGGGAAAAAAACACATAAAAATCCCTCAAACATGTAAAATCTCACTTCAAATCCTCGAAATGGCCTAAACACTCTGAATCTCTAGGGACAGGTTTCGAATTAATTTCACAGCAAAGTTACCTAAATTCCGTATTTTTTTTTTTAAAAAAAAAGGGTCAAACTGATAACAACTGTTTAACAATATAATTAAGTAGTTTAAATTATCAATTGATAATAACAATTAAAATTGTGACAAATAATTTTTTAAGAATATTAATCACATCAACAGTTTAATAGGTAACATTCTTAACTTATGTCAACTAATTTTATAGAGGGCAATTAGGTCATTTCACAGGAAACTTAATTATAGAATAGTTCCAAAGAATTAATAGAAATTAAGTCATTTCAAGTGACAATTTTAAAATTCTCCCTTAATTAAATTAAATGTGGAGTAATTTTCCTAACCACAAGATATTACTCATAGAATTCAAAACAAGGTAGCTAGAGGACAAGTAAGAACGTGAAAATTAAGGTTGAATAAGCATGTGGTCATTAATTAATTAATAATTAAAGTAATTTTTCACCGCGAGTGACTTTAATATTAATTAATACTATATATATATAATTAAACATAATCATAGCGTGGTCGACAAAAAGATGAGAAAAGAATCTGTGGAGTGGGTAAGATGATTGATTGTGTGTGCCAATAGATTGAAGAACAATTAAGAATAATATTGACTACACATTTGTTTTTTTGAAAATTGACTTACGTACACGACTTCCACGCGAAAAAGCAACTTCAATTCCTCCCATTTAAAAAATAAATTAAAATAATTATATAATAATTAATAATTATGGTTGCCTCCTTCGTTCTGTTCTTCGCCGCACATGATGAGCAATATGTAATTAATTAAGAGTTTCGTTTCGATTTGGCATCGTTCATCGATCCAAAACAACTTTCACGTTGCTTTTGGAGTATAAACTAATTCACATAATTCTAATTATTTAATATATATATATATATATATATATATTTAATGTTTTAATTTTTTACGCGATTCTGCAAAAACTTTTTTCCTGCCGCATTTACATAAAAGTAAGGTTCTGAAACCCGGACCGGTCACTGAATCGGTCGGGGTACTGGGTTAAGGGTTAGTGGGTCGGGCCGAGTCAACCCTGGCCTGGAGACGGTGAGGTATAAAAAATTAGAAAATAATTAATTTCTTATCATATCAACTTAAATTTGACATATTATATATCATTTCAATAATTTGGATCAATGGCAAATAATCATATACTCCAATACTTGTGACATATTTAGATATTTTTAACAATTTTCTTTACAACCTACATTTGACATCCACTAAGTAGAGCCAACCGAAAACAGAGAAACCACAATAGCTTCAGGAAAACCAAAAAACAAATCTAAATCAAATTCATATGACATCCAAAAGTGAAAAAAAAAAGTGAAGGAGATTTTTTTTAAAAAAAAAAAAAAGGTCTGACCCAGTGACCCGTCCGGGTCACCCCGGGTTCACCCGGTCAATCCGGTTTTGCACCAAACCGAACCGGTTTCATGGCCGGTTCCCGGTCTGAACCGACCGGTCCGGTCCGGTTTCACAAACCATGCATAAAAGTGAATAGGTCTCACTAATATTTTCCTACACCACTCACAAACTTTTATGTGAGTTGCTGCAGAAAAGAAGTTTATGCAGCAATTGCAGAAACATTAAACCCTATATATAATATTTCAATGAAATGTTGTTAAATAGCTAGCTACTTAGGGTATGATTGGTTTGGGGGGAGGGAGTGGAAAGTAGTGTGTTGATTAAATTGCCATTAATGAAAATAATATTCATTTTTGTTGAGAGTATATTTTTGGAATATAAAAAGTTTCCATGGACAATTTAATAAAGATAAGACAAAAGATCTCCCTCTCCCCCTCCCTCAAACCAAACATACCCTTAGATGATGGTCACTACTATCCTAAGATATATATTAAAAGATACTTTAAAAAAACTACAAAATATCAATCCACCTTAGATTTTAAATTTATCATTTTTTTCATATATATACAGATTACATTATTAAGTGAATTTCCTTCACCGGATAGTTTTCTATATAAATTACTGAAAGGGTATTTCAAGGAAACTAATTCACATATTTTCTAAATAATTAATTTAACTAGTTTTTTAATCAATATTGTCAAGTTAATTATCTAATTCTTATATTTAGGATCAAAATGAGCATATAGTAAGAAAATAATAATAATAAACATAATTTTTCAGAGTATTTATTGGTAAATTTTTATACCACGTATATGATCATTCTTATTCACAAGGCAGATAAATTGTTTTTGTTATATTTATAAGTCACGTCATTAAATTTTTTTTTATATGAATATAAAATTTTATCCTTCATTTATTATTGTGTATATGTTGTGTACACTCTTAAGATAGAATATATAAAGATAAAGTTGGAAAGTTATTAAATTTAAAGATAGAATTAATAAAATTTAAAACCTTTCTTAGTTATGGAGAAACAATGTGAAACTGACTTATAAAAGTGATGAATATATATATATATATATATATATATATATATATATATATATATATATATATATATATATATATATATATATATATATATATCCACACACACCTTATCTATACCACCATTGTTATTTTTTAAATTACTTGTCTATAACCCTAAACTCATAATTTCTTGTAGCTTTGCTAAAGTTTATATGCATGCTTCAACTTTTAAAACGTTTTCCATAATTCCATCACAATGGTCTCCTTACTTATTTTATTGTTTGAGATATAGGAGTATTTTTAAACTTCTAGACGTACATATATATTTCCATGATGAACATTGTATGTGCGTTAAGTCTACAAAAAAAATATGTATGGGTTGGCGAAAAAGGTATGTATTCATGTATTAAATAATTTATATACTTTTCATTCATTCGTGACCCACGACATGAACAGTACATTCGTTTCATTTTATAAATAAACTGTAAAGTTATCAGTCATAGTCATATAAATATGTATGAGGCTATCATATGTGCTTAAAGTAGTAAAGTAGTAGGGAGTGAAGAGGTCTAAGATTCAAAACCTTTGATGTAACAAAAGGAAAATTTGTCTAACATGTGAAATGAGATCGAGTATATTCTGATCATATTGATATAAGAAATACTTTATCCCGTCTTTTTTATAAGAGCTCAAAATTTGAGTTGTCTTGGTCCTTTTTATAAGAGCCTGATAAAAGTTATCTCAACATTTAATGAGTTTTTTTTTCATTTGTGTCTGTCATTAATTAATTATATTGCATTAATTAAAGGATTGATGATACTTATATTTATTCTATTTCTCTCTTTTACTTTCCCCTAATAAATAAGGGCATACTTAAAAAAATTATTTCAAGATATACTTATTATTTTTAACCACTCTCTTAAATTACGTAATTCGGTTATCGAGCTCTAGTACTAAATTATATGTTCCAACATGTAAAATATTTTATAAAATTTTAAAGATAACTAATATTTTTAACCTAAAATATTTCTTGAAATATATCAATTTTAATTAGAACTCCCCTTAATATGTATGTTTAAGACAATTAATATGCAAAATTAAGGAAATTAATTAAGCTAGTGTTTGTAAAAAAATCGTATGTTAGTTTTTTTTTTCCTAAAATATCCTATTTAATCATTTCTATTTGAACTACCGTGATGAAAAACTCTTTTAATATGTGCAATTAATAAGAATAATTTTGAAAAAAATTATAAATTTAAAAGATAAAATAATATCACTCTAGTCCTATTTATAAGTCTAAATTAATTAACTATCACATACCAAAGATAGTTAGTCAAATCATTAATTCCGAATAATTTTCAATTTTACCTTGATTGATTTCAAAAGTCAACATAAATAAATTCTTTTTATTTATTTCAATTAATAGGGGCAAAAAAGTTATTAAAAAAATTATAATTTAGTCAACAACAATATACACTACGAATAATATCTTATACAAAGACTAGAAGTAGTACGTAACAACATTTAATTTTGTCCACAAGGATTTGACTCATAATAAGTTCATGAGTTCATATTCTGTGACTGTAAAAACATTATTGATCGTCTCTAGATATATTTGTAGACACATTATATTTAGGGGATAAATACCAATTTTACCACGGAAGTTTTGGTTTTGGAAAGACCTAGACCCGAAAGTTTTTTTTTTGTATCATTTTGCCCGAAAGTTTACAAACGTAGCAATCTTACCCATCATCGATTGATCTTGGACTTGGATTGATCATTTTTTGTATCATTTTTACCACGGAAGTTTACAAAAATTTGCTTCTTAAAAAAACTTTCGGGACAAATTTACTCATAGAAAAAACTTTCGGGACATATTTACTCATTTTTGTAATTTTCTAAAAAAAATGATACCAAAAAACTTCCAATCTTTTAAATGCCCCTACCAATACTTACGTGGTAAAATGGTATTTAACCCCTATATTTAGAGACCATAGTGAATGATGGAGTTGATTGCCCATAGACTCAATGCAACCGCACATGTATGTGGTTGACAAAGAAAAGGAAAAAAACAAGAAAGGTAAAATATCAAATGAATGGAGAAAGACCAAAACAAAAATGAATGGGAGAATAATGAAGGAGGGAGGAGGAGTCTTCCAGCCATTAAAATAATGGTCAATACAATGCACTGAAGCCACGAGAGACGACAAAAAAATTGAAAAAAACAAAATAAAAACAAAAGGAAGTAGGAAGGAAAAGTAAGGAAGTGAGGAGGGTGTTCACATTCATGAACCTGATTCACAAATGTCCACCTCCAATTGATTACACGCCCACCTAAATATGGACCATTAACCCCTGCCTCCCTTTGAATTCAAACCTTGCTCCTATCTTCTATCAACACATGCTTGACCCACATTCATCTCCCATCTTTATTATTATTATCTCATAGATAACTAATTTATAAATATTTTAAAAATTGATTATTTTTAATTTGTGTTTTGGTTTCCCTAAAATATCTCATGTGCATTATTAGATAAATTACTTTTGATGGAAACCCCCTTCACATGTGCAATCAATATGGGTACTTCGAGAAAAAAATTATAAAATAAAGAAACAAAGTTGATTTAAGGTTTTATATTTGGAAAAAACATTTCTCATGTTGTTGGAGAAGTGTATTCTCATGTCACACACACATGAAATGGTGGGACCCATATATATATATATATATATATATATATATATATATATATATATATATATATATATATATAATTAGGGATGGAGGCACACTAGTGCCCATGTGGGCAAGTGCAGACATAAAAAATGTAAAAAATATATATATAATAAAGGACTTTTATTGCAATTTATCTAATTGGGATAGTTGGTTAAGGTTTTCCCCATCGCCTACAAGGTCCCCTGGTTCGAAACCCTCCGTGTTTTTTTTTTTTTCAATTCCCAAATCCCCGTCCCCCCCAAACCTCTCGATTCTCAAGTCTCACCCCCAAACCTCTCGACTCTCACCATCAATCCCCAAATCCCCATCGCCCAAACCTCTCGACTCTCACCCACTCCTATTCGATCCGTCCTCGTGCTCTCAGCTCCAAAGATCCGTCTTTGCACTCTCAGCTCCAAACTTTCCCTCCGTCGTCGGCGTCTTCCAGATCCACCGTTGATCCACCCACAGCTCACTAATTGGTGTAATATGCTCGCAGACTGTTCGTCTCTCGCTCCGGCACCCGGCACTCACTCGGCGCTCGAAGAGTTCGCCACAATTTCGAATTTAGCATTTCAATTTCGGATCTGGTTAGTTATTTAGTGCTCTAGCTTCAAATCGATTTTTCACCTTAGTCCTCGAACATTGCTTCGTTTCACAAGTTCGAAACAGAAGCGGTGTTTGGGGTTTCAAGATTTGGGAAGAATCGGTTTTCCCTTGGGAACATTATTTTGAAAGCTTTTCAAAATTGATTTCGTGTATTCTTTTGTCAGTATTTCACTATTTTGAACCGATTTTGTCGATTTAGTAGAATCGGTTTTGATTTATGAATGTGCAAATCGAAAGCTTTTCAAATTGCTTTTTTTGATTGAAGTATCTGACGAATTGGCATGAGATAAGAAAATTTACAAACTAGTTTGGATTTCAAACATATTAACATTTTTTATTCTAGTAGTTGCTTTGATTATTCCAGAGATCAAGCTAACTAAGACTTGCTCTTTAACTGGATTTCCAAATCTTATTGTCTAGTTATATGATTTTCTTTCTTTGTTTGGTTAAGTTCTTTCTACAATTAATTTTAAAGGTATAATTTTTGGTAATTTTTGAATTTGTTCTATCTATTCAAAGATTGTTCTGGCCCTTAGCTGGATTCAAAATGGAATTTTGAGGACCCTAATTTACAGCATTTCCTGAACTGTTATCATTAATTTAATTTAATGTGGCAATTTCCTATTTGGATTCAAGGATAAGCATACCTTGCGTGGGTGAATATAGTCAAAGCCAAGTTCATAAGAGATTGAATTTTGGTATTATATGTTTTCTTAATTTGAATATCAACAATCAAGCAATTGCAAGTAGTTGAAAATAGATATTATATGTTTTCTTAATTTTGGTATTATATGTTTTCTTAATTTGCATTCTTGTCTCTGTTTCAACTTAAAAACAGAGAAATACGATTACAATAATTTTTTAGTTGCTTAGTATCCCCGTATGAAAATAGATATAATATTATAGGTTTCGATAGAAAAGCATTAAAATGGGCATTTAAAACTTTTCTTTTAAAAAAAAAATTGGGGGCGCTGCCCCCAAACCCCTACACTAATTGTGCACCCATAAATTCTAAATCCTAGCTCCGTCACTGTATATAATTAGCATTATATATATGTGGGTTCCATCATTTCATGTGTGTGTAGGAATCTTTTTCTTCTCATACAACATGAGAAGTTTAAACCCCTTTATATTTATGACCAAATTAAACTCCCTATCAAACTCTTATATGTAGGGCCCAAGGGATTTTTTTTTTCTATAGCCTTTGGGTGACTCGGTATGTGACATTTATTTTGAATCTTATCAAGTATGTGAGTAGCCAGTTGCCAGGATTCAAATCAAGGGCTCGTTTGGTTCAATCTCATTGCACCTTGCAAGGTATTGTAATGTGATGCATAGGTAATGTAATACAATATTAATTATAGAGCTAGTGTTTGGTTTGAGTTTTTAGCAAGGTACAATGAGTTAATTTTTTTTTAATAATTATTTAAAATTAACACATAACACAAAGTCTATTTTACTTGTAATATAATCTTTGTAGAAACAATAGTTAAAAGTCATCGTACTGCCTCATCATAATTGTCACGCTACCTCACCGAAAATCATCCGATGGTAGTGGTTGTGATGGTGGAGGCGACGATAATAGTGGTGCGGCGATTGCGATGGTGGCAATAATAGATGGTGATAGCAACAATGGTGGAGGAGGTGGCGGCGAATTGTAACATCCTTCTAAAATTACATTTAAATAACTATTTTATACTTAAACATATTTAAGTCTGGTCAAAATAAATTATTCCACACTAAACATTATATCAATAGGCTCTGTTCATAATTATAAATTATAGTTTGCAACGGAATACTCAAATTATACAACGTACCAAAAAGCCCTAAAGTTCGGCAATATACATTGGACTATGCTCATGTAACAAAAAAGAAACATACAAGATTAATAACTCAGATCAAATCTCGGATGCCTTCTTCCCCTTAGTATCAGCGCCTGAATTCTTGCCTGAAAAATAAATAATGATGGGGTGAGTCACGAAGACTCAGTAACCACATATCCAATTTAACAAGTATACATGGAATGATTACAAGATAGTTAAGCAGGCCAATTATTCCTTCGTATACCAGTAAGTTTGAGTAATTTACCAAACCAGTTAATAATTCAAAATTATTCAATATGCATGTAATTCCCTCAATCATCCTTATAACTTCCTTATAATCACTGATAGAACCCATGAGCTATAATACAATAGGTTTAATCTCTTTGACAAGATTACACCAAGCTCACCAATGATGAGGTGTAGCCCGACCAAAGGCTACAGAACTCATATCGGACCATGGGTTCCCTTTCTTTCGAGTAGAGAAAGGTGTCACTATCCCAAGGGCTGACCCTTATCTTAGCCAAAGGACAAAAATGATACCAAGGGCCTTGAAAATGTCAAAACCATCTACTGCGCGCTCAGTGGTGGCAATACCACATGGTATAAAATAAATCACCTACCATTATATCTCTTTACAATTCAGTACACCTCAATATGCTATGCAATGCAATGTTACAAATTTCAGCATCAACAATTTATACTCATTTCAATATTTAGCACCATGCACAACCTATCATAATAACAACACAAAAAGTTTAATCATATCAATATAAGTAATTTATGTCCACTTAACAAAAAAGTTTACTCTTAAACAATTATCTCACACATATATACATTTTCATAGGTAACATACTATAATATATTCATATCATTTAAATATATGAGCATACACTTATAATCACCTCAACAAGTATATAAGATAAATGGAAAGTGGTTACTGAGTCTTTGTGACTCACCCCGTCATTATTTATTTTTCAGGCGAGAATTCAGGCGCTGATACTAAGCGGAAGAAGGCATCCGAGACTTGATCTGAGTTATCAATCTTATATGTCTCTTTTTGTTACATGAGCATAGTTCAATGTATATTGCCGAATTTTAGGGCTTTTTGGTACGTTGCATAATTTGAGTATTCCGCTGCAAACTAGAATTTATAATTATGAACAGAGCCTGTTGATATAATGTTTAGTGTGGAATAATTTATTTTGACCAGACTTAAATATATTTAAGTATAAAATAGTTATTTAAATGGTAATTTTGGAAGGATGTTACAGCTGCGGTGGCGACAATAGTGGAGTAGGAGTGGCAGTGATGGCGATTGAGGATAAGGAGATAATGGTAGCGATGACAAGTAGTGATAGTGACAATGGTGGAAGAAGAGGCGGTGGCAGTGGCGGGAGTTGTCATGTTGGCAATCTTTATAGTCAAGTTGTCGTTGCCTTTATTCAACTTACCAACGAAGCCGAATAGGGTTTAAGGAGCTCAAGTAGTCAATCTCTATACTCATATTGACATTGTCTTTATTCAACTTGTCAGTTACGCCTGATAGGGCTTAGGGAGATTAAGTAGTCAATCTCTTGGCTCAAGTTGCCATTATCTTGATTCAACTTATTAATTACGCTTGATAAGACTTAATTAGAGAGCTCAAATTATCATTGTCTTTATTATGATAAATGAAAATATTATTATTATAAAATAAAAATATATAATTATACAAAAAGTATTATAATTAAAATATATTATTAAATATAATTTAATGTAGAAAGTATATATTTTGAGTAAAAAATTAATATAATTATAATATATGCTCATACGAATTTAACAAAAAAAAATATTATTATTAAATTAATTTGAATAAAAAATATATTATTATTATTAAAAAATATTATTATGAAATAAAATTAAAAAAATTATATTTTAAAAATTTAAAAATAAATTTTCATAGATAAAAATATATTATAATTAATATATTAATATAATTTTAAATAAAAATTTCATCATAGTGAAAAATATTTTTATTACATTGAAAATAATATATTTTAAAAATATATTATTATGAAATTAATTTAAATTTAAAATATGTTATTATAAATTAAAAAATACAGTTATATTTAAAAAATATATTATTATACAATTAATTTAAAACAAAATATATATTATTATATTAATTAAAAATTAAAAATGCTATTATATTAATTTGATAAGATGTAAATTACTTTATATAACTTAAAAATAAAAATAAAAATATGTTAGAATATAATAGTAAATTATGATTATTTATTCTTTCTCATTTCATCTTAAATCAAACGAGGGATGATTTAAAACCGATCAACTCCCCCCCAACCAAACCAAGCAGAGGGGGTGTGTGAGGGAGAGTAGGTGGGGGAATGGGTGGACTCGTAGACTTCAAATCTGGGTTACAATGGGTGGGGCCCACTTTTTGCGTCAGTTCGTCACACTCAAATTATAGTGGTTGTTACATTCTTACATTACTTCTCATTATCTACAGTTTTCAAATATAAATACGCTTAATTAAATTAATAAGGTTTGCCAATAAAGATTGGATCATGCATATATATAGTTACTATATACTCCCTCCTCTCCTAATTATAAAACATAGTTGACTTTTTTTGGAGAAATTAAGGAAGCTAATTAAATTACTTTAGAGTATTTTTATTTATTTTTTTCTTCAAATTAATTAGTTTGACTAATAAACTAATATATAATCTAAAAATACACAACGTATAAAATGATTAAATAACTTATTTAGCACTTCTTTAATCTCTCCAAACAAAGTCAACTATGTCTTATAATTAGGACCGAAAGTAATACTACTTACCAAGCAATACAATCAATTGCATATTGGGCTATTGGCCACTTGCTCGCTTCCAATGACTTTGGACGTTGAATTACTCCAATATTTACTTAATTTAATTTAATTAAATAAGTTAATTAATAAATTGTTTTTTTTTAAAAAAAAACCTACTCCTATAATTTTCCTTTTATTTCTCTATTTCTTAATTATTATTGAAGGAGAGCATCAATAGAGATTAATTATAAAAAAAAATATTAATAATAAAATAGAAATATTATAAAGTACTAGTTATAGCAAAACATAAAGAAAAATTAACCACATCATTAAGTAGATAGGGGTATTAATCCAATTCAATTAAAAAATTAACAAAGTCACAATATATATCTAACAAGATAAAATAAAAATAAAAATACTCCCTCCAAATCTTCATTATACGACAACATTTGAGAGTTAGTTTGGGTCTATTATAAATCAACATTCTAATTTTTGTCAATTTCTTCTTTAAAAACCCCTTCAATAATACACTCCAATTAATACAAAAGACTACATGAAAAAACAAATTTGCAAGGAATCTTTTCCATTTATACAGGGTTAAACTAAACTATTAAAATATTCAAGATAAATCATATATATTGTTGATTAATATGGGTGTCAATATCCTATTTTATATTGAGATTGGTTTTCCGTCTTGATCAAAATGATATCGTTTAAAATTTATATAAGAAAATTTTAAGAAAATGGGTAAAATTAACTAATTTAACTCATATTCTTAATCTCTCCAAAATCGGTTATGTGTCCATAAATTAGACTTTGAAAAGAGCATTTTAATTACATATCACTTATTATGAATAAAATTTAAATACCAAAAATACATTTTGAATTATATTAGTTGACACTATGCCCTTCAAAAAAAAAAGTTTAAACTATTGAAATTAAATAAAATTATAAAATTATACTGTGATATATGCAATATAAAAAAGGAGTGTTGGAAAAAAATATGAGTAGTAGTAGGAGATAATACGAAGACCAATTTGGTGAGTCACGCGCGCGTGACATGTTTTAGATTCTTTCACTCAAGTTAACGTTAGATACTTATATCCCTTCTTTGGCGTTGTCTAGTCTAAGTAGGTTTGGGAGTTCTTTTGGAAAATGATTTTCACCATTTACTTATGTAAACCAGGTTTTGGATAAATGATTTTGGAGAATGATTTTTAGAGAATGATTTTGGAAAAAAATGATAGTGTTTGGATGTTTTTATCGAGAATAGCTTTTGGATCAAATTTACAAAAAAGGACATTAACTTTTGTATAATTGCATTTAAAGGATAAAGTAGTATTTTAAATATTATAAACATTATATTCAATAATAAATACCAAAAATTACATAAAATTGTTAGAAAAATAAATTTCTACTATTAGTAAATTGTGTATTTTTGTACTTACAAATACAAAAGAGAGGTAAATTATTATTATTCTGGCATTGTTTTTATATTGAGGGTAAAAAAACAGGAACCAGAATATATATTGAAGCAAAAAAAAAAAAAAAGAGGTAAAAAAAGAACCAGAGTTGGAGCAAAAAAAAAAAAAGAACCAGATTTCGAGCAAAAAAAAAAACCGGAGTTTGAGGGGAAAAAAAAGAACAGGAGTATATATTGAGGGTATTTTGGGGTTTCTGCAATTATGGTGGGGTCCACGGTTCTGTAAAATGATTTTCAAAAATGAAAAGTGAAAAAAAGTTGGATTTGACAAAACCTAAGGTTTTGAGCACCTGGTTTTGGGTGGAAAATGATTTTGGAGAAAAATTGAGGTGTTTGTCAAAACTTTTCCAAAACCTAGGTTTTGTTTCCAAAACCTAGGTTTTGGAGTCTTCCAAACAGGCCCTAAGTCCATCTTCACAAGCATTATTATTTTCCTTCCACTCATTTATTTATTTCATTTAAAACCAAAAAGGAAGCTTCCTATTTATCATGACGCCATGCATGACGCAATGATCGCTGACGCCATGTTCTTCCTTCCATCTTAACAAGGTGCCTATTAGTCGCCATGCTAATCACGACTTCTCTCTACAAGAATAAATGCTCCTTTGGATTAGATTTATAAGTTACACACGTGTTTGTTTGCGGTAATTGGTTCCCACTATTAAATTGTTATACTCCCTTGACTCCATAAATAGGAAGCTAACAACTCATTGAATATGATATGAAATGATTTTTTTATTTTTTTCATTTTTAGAAAATGTGTTTGAAAATTTAATGAGTAAGCAAAACTAAAAATGAGTATTAATTATAAGGATAAAATTGAAAAAAATAAGATTTAATTATTTTACAAGTGACTTATATTTTGGATAGAGTCATTCTTCTAGAAGCGTCATATACTGTGGGCCGAAAAGAGTATATGAAGTTTTCTAGATCAGAAATTTTTTATTCATATAAAAAGTTGATATGGTAATTAATGATCGTTTTTTCACTTTTACCACTCGCACTACTATAGATTTGTCTATATTTAATGCTCCATACTTAACGGTTTTAGTGAAACCGTTAAATATGTAGAGGTGGAGTTTTGGGAATGACATACATAAAGGTTTTTTAAAAACCGTTAAATATATGACAAAATATTTAATAGTTTTATACTCCAACCGTTATATAAGAGTTTGGTATTTTTGAAAAAAAAACGGTATCTATTATTTGACGGTTGTTTGTGAAAACCCATCAAATATAGGTAATATATATTTGAAATCCCCTCCCAGACTAATTTTCGTTCACATTTGAAACTTACAAGTTATAGAGAGCTCACTTCTAACACATATGACGACTCCATTTTGGCTCTTCCACGGTTCCACCACCATTTCGCTCCCTTGGTAGTTTTACTACTTTTTCCTCCACCGTTCTCCTCCATAGCTCACCTTTGTTCATCATGTTTGTGGGTTTGTGGAGTAGGTTTATCATTTCTTCTTCTAGGGTTCGTGGGTAGGGGCTTTGAGCTCGTCTCTTATTGCTAAAGGTGAGTTTAGTTCAGTTTCTCATACTGGTGGTTTTTGATCTCCATTTTTAGATATTGATTTGGGTAAAGAGTATGTAAAGATTATTTTTTGAGTGTTTTGTATGTCCATAGAGTTTTGCCATTGATTTTAAGTGTTTGTTGTTACTAAAGTTGTTATTTGTTAGTATTGAATTGGGTAAAGAGTATGCAAAAATTATTTTTTGAGTGATTTTATATGTGCATAGGGTTTCGCCATTGATTTTAAGTGTTTGTTGTTACTAAAGTTGTTATTTGTTATTGTTGAATTGGATAAAAGTATGTAAAGATTGTTTTTTGTATATGCTCTAGATGGAAAGTGCAAATAAAGAATGGATGTTTGCTCATCATCTATCGAAAAAGCACTGGGATAGGGTGGGGGATTCATAAGGTTTGTGATCCATAATAATGCTAACAATCGCAGTTTGATTATTTGCCCTTATGTTAAGTGTGGCATTATGAAGCGTGTTGATCTAGACAATTGTAAGCTACACTTAGTGATGTATGGAATTGATTAGACTTATACCTATTGGACAAAACATGGGGAGAAGGATGTAAGTAGTAGTGTTGGTTGGCCGAAATTGGAAAGACGTGAATCACCTAACTTCGACACAAGTACATTTAAGGCTGATCGTCTTTAAGATATGGCTGATGCAATTGAACTAGAATTCAATGAATGCCCATAAAAGTTTGAGAGGATGAAGAGCAATGCTGAGAAGCCTTTGTATGAGAATTTTACTATGTTCACATTATTATCTGCAGTGTTGAACTTGTGCAACTGGAAAGCAAAACATGGGTTGAGTGACTTAGGCTTCACAGAATTGCTTGCGCTTTTGAGAAGAATGCTAGCACCAGGAAACGATATGGCAACCAAGACTTATGATGCAAAACAAGTGGTGCGCACCACTGGCTTAAGTTAAGAAAAGATACATGCTTGCCCCAACGATTGTATTTTGTTTAGAAAATAACATGACTTGTTAACTGAGTGTCCTATGTGTTATGTCTCACGTTACCAAGCGAATGGGAAGAGTTCAAAGAAGGTGTTATGATTTATTTATTTTCAATTATACCTAGATTTAGACACTTTTACAGCAATCAATTGATGTAAGAAATTTAATGTGGCATGTGGATGAAAGGATTCAAGACAACATGTTTCGGCATCCTGTAGACTTTGCGGAATGAAGCAAGTTTGACTTTAAGTATCCCGAATTTGCTAAAGAACCAAGAAACCTCTGCCTAACATTGGCTACTGATAAGACAGAGCAATACTCCACAGTACATGGTCAGCCAATTATGTTGTTTATTTATAACCTCCCTCTATGGCTCTCGATGAAACGAAAGTATATGATGTTGTGAATTCTAATCTCAAGGCCAAGGCAACTAGGGAATGACATAGATGTATACCTTGCGCCACTAATTGAAAACTTGAATAAGTTGTGGGATAAAAGGGAGGTTGTATATGATGCTCATGAGAAAGAAACATCCAATATAAAGGACATATTGTTTGGCACAATCAATGACTTTCCTGCTTACGGTAATTTGTCAAGGTACAACATTTAAGGCCAACTTGGATGCCTGATTTGTGTAGAGGGTACACAGTCAATTAGTTTGAAACATGATGTGAAGAATTTCTATATAG
This sequence comes from Acacia melanoxylon, assembly GCA_019022615.1. Taxonomy (NCBI): domain Eukaryota; kingdom Viridiplantae; phylum Streptophyta; class Magnoliopsida; order Fabales; family Fabaceae; genus Acacia; species Acacia melanoxylon. The sequence goes on along the minus strand of JAFJYJ010000144.1, from coordinate 101,028 downwards.
GACATCGCATATGGTTACAAAAGGGTAATTTATATTACCGTATGAGAAAATACTTTAACACGGAATCAGATGAAAGGATAACACCTGAACATTTGACTAGTGAAGAGGTTTTTGAAAAAAATGAAACATCTGGACTATAAATTTAGGAAGCCATTTGGGAAATATGTTGTGACAAGCGAGTGGAAGAAAATGTTTATTTTCTTTGATCCGTCGTATTGGAGTTCCCTTTATGTTAGACATTTTCTTGATATCATGCACACTTGGAAAAATGTGTGTGAGAGTCTTTTTTTAATGTTACTCTATATGTCTACGAAGAAAAAGGATGGCATAAATAAAAGACTAGACATGGGTGAGATGAGAATAAGAGAGGAGTTGGCATCAGAGGAGAAGGGATCTCATACATTTCTTCGACCAGCGGCTTTAACTCTATCTAAATAAAAAAACTTGCTTCAGTGAAAGTGCTAGAGGGTTACTCATTAAACATTAACAAGCTTGTGTCAATGAAGGACTTGAAGTTGAAGGGTGTAAAACCACACGATTACCATGTGTTGATGGAAAACTTTATTCCGGTAGCAATACAAGATATTTTACTTGATAATGTGCGAGCTTTGATCATGAAGCTATGTTTCTTTTTGAAGTCATTGTGTAGTAGGGTGATTGACCCTTAGAAATTATCGAGGTTACAAACCTAAATCGTGACTATGCTATGTGAGCTGGAGATGTTTTACCTCCAGCTTTCTTTGACATAATGGTGAACCTAACTGTTCATTTAGTTAGAGAGATACAATTGTGTGGCTCAGTCTATATGAGATGGATTTACCCAATCGAGCGCAAGATGAAGGCCCTGAAAGTAGGCATGTCCATGGACCCGACCCAGACCGGGTTGGGGGTCAACCCGAGGTCTGCGTCCGGGGAAGACCTCCTCGGGGTGGACAATCCGGCCCGAGGTCCGGTCAGTCCCGACTCGATGTAATACCCGAATAATTATTATATTTAAATAAATAATATATTCTAAATAATATTTTTGAATGAATATTACCTATTTAAAATTATCTTAAATATGTGGTCTCAAATAATGAGCATTTATGAGGCCAAAAATGCTCATTATTTGAGACCACATATTTATGAGCAAAATTATCTTATTTTCTAAAAGTAAAATTCTATCAGAATTAGAGGAGATAAGGTGCCAAAAGGCCAAAAATGCATTTATAAGGCATAAAATGGCCAAAATGTTATGATAAATCTTAAAGGGAAATTAAATAATTATTAAAAATTAGGGAAAGTATTGTCCTTAATTATAGCAATTTAATAAATTATTTCCTCGGAAATAATAAAGGGGAAAATTTAATATTATTTTGGAAACCCTAATTGGCCCCATGATTTTTAATATAATGCATGGATATAAAATACCAATGTCAAATGAAATAGTTATGAGATAATGATTAATTCTAATTAAGAAAATTATCAACAATTAGTAAGTGATTAATTAAGTAATTAATAGGATAATATAAGATATAAGTAAATTAATTAGAAAAAAAAAAAAAAAATATTGGATATTTTAGGTGAAAAATAAATAATAATATAATTAAGAAAATATCATGATATTTTGTAATTTAATAATAATAAAAATGAGATATTTTGTAAAGAGCCAACAAGATAAATGAGAACCGATAAAATTAAATCCTACCTCAAAATAGGTGAACTAAGTATTTAACATCAAGACTTATTATGAACAAGTAAAATTTTATCCCGGAGTGGTATCTCCTCAAGTCATTTAAAACCAACGAGTAATTAAGGGACAAGATGAAAAAGGAAAAAGGGCGAGATAGTAGATATGAGAACCAATGGAAAATAAATCTGTTGTGGAAAACCATGAACTAAGTTTCTTAGGTCATGACATATTATAAACCAACAATTTTTTGTCCAGAAGTTGGTGTTACCGGAAGTCATTTCCGTAACCGTTGGCATCTGTCCAAAAATGTTCGGCAGGCAACGGAATACCCTTAATGGGATCAAAAATTTAGCTAACCAAAGTATTTTGAAAGAGGATGAATAGACCTTCAGCGTTGTGTTGCCGGATTTTTGAGATTCTTCAAGATTACGCGATTAGAACACCGAACAAGGAACTTTATCGGTACCAGCTCATAAAACAAGTGATGACATCACTTGGATGAAGTCATCTTTTGGAAGATGACATTGGGGGGAGGTCGGTCAAGGGGTTTTAATGGCCAAGATGAAGCCATGTGTAAAAGCAAGATCCGACGGTTGAAATCCGATCGATAAAGCATGAATAGTGTCACGCTTTTGCTTATAAATAGAAGGCACTCCTCTTCACTTCTTTCCACACCAAAACTGAAACTAGAGAGAGTTAGAGAGAAGGAGGATCCGGAGAAAGTGTAGCGAATCCTGCAGGTAAGTTCTTCGGTCCCTAGTCTTAAGCTTAGGTGTTTCTTTCGGTAGTTATAGTAGAAATGCTAGATTTATCTTTAATCTTCCGGATAGATTAAATATCATGTTTAAAGGGTAAATATGGTATTTATTTCAAAAATATATTGGGAGAAGAGATATGTCAAAATTTTGTAGAGATAGGGTTAAAGTAGCGAAGCTTCGCGAAATTTCGCCGATTAGTCAAACTAGGGGCAAAATGGTAATTTGTGCCTAAAATGTTTGTTATGATGCTAAATATTGATAAATGCGATATAATCCTTATAGGATATCTGTAATCGTACCGCTGTTGTGCCGCTGTTGCACCGCTGTCAAAATACCGTTTTCCGTAAAACGTACCGACGTACCGTCAACGAAGGTACGTTCGCGGCGTACTGTAACTCTGACTCTGATGCTTGTGATATGCTTATATATGATTGCTGTGTTTATGAACTGAGACTCTATCTTAATTGTTTTGATGCAATCATGAATACACGGGTTATAGTTTTGATAATACCGTTGAAAGTTTTTCTAGCGTTATGGACACGACTGTACATCGTGGCATCGGTGAATGTGCAGATTGGGATAACAAACATACTGCAGTGGCTGTGTATTGTTATTGCCTTACATACATATATGTATTTCCTACATCTGTTATGGGCTTTTGTAGTGATATTTGCTAAAATGATATGAATACCTGTTATACATATATTGTTTACATAAACATGAGGTTAACCGTTACCTGAGGTCCGATGGGCATTGGACCTCAGTCTTAATTAATAGATAGGGAAGAATCATGAACCAGAGAAGGCACCAGTAGATGGAGCCGTAAAAAGACGCCGATAGACGGAGCCGTGAGAAGGCACCGGTCAAAGAAAATGCGGGAAGAAGGTCAACAGAACCTACCTTATGGCATGAATCTAATAAAGTTACTTCATATCATTTGGTGCTTAAATTAGAAAGAGTCGTCTATGTGGTTCAGTCAATCAGTCGCCATAAATACTCTGTGAGACTTCCACTAGACCTTACCCAGCCTGGCCAAATGTGATGATTTAACTGAGTTAGGTTCTATGCCCCCAAGTCTACTCAAGGCTTGGTTAAAGAGGGTATAGTTACATGTAAGAATTGTAATTATAAAGTTTTGTATTCTATCACATGAACAATCTTTCGAGAAATTTATAATATATCAGTATACATCGGACATCGGCATATGTCCGAGTATTTTTATATCAGTTACTCATTGTTAAACTCATTGTTCAAATTTTTAGTACATGCTCTTCGTTTCTGCATTACGCTAAGTTGTAGCACCTCAAAACTCTGACAAATTTTATAAAACCACGTGTCACCGACACGATTTATGTTACGGAATTTGGGGTGTTACACTCAGGCTAGACTAGACCGGTCCAGGGGGACTGCCTGGACCAGTCCAGGACCAGTTTTTTTTTTTTTTTTTAAAAAAACAATCTTTTCCCACTTCCAAAACAATAATTAAATCAATGAAACATCTGCGGGACAATAAATAAACATGCAAACATCTTAAATCCAATCGAAACTCATAATAATCTCCAACAACATGTCATTGAACAAGAATACAATATAAAATAGAGGTATAAGCCAAGTAAATTTTATAAGCCAAACCACAGATCAATACTGGAGTGAAAGGGAGTGAAGTCGCAAATTTGGCTAGGGTGCCCAGTGAGAGATTGATGCAGTGGCTTTTTTTAAAAAAATAAAAAAAAAACACTTTCGGGCTAGACCGGACTAGTCCATTGGATCTAAACTCCTGGACCGAAGTCCGGTCCGGCCCGACCAGATTAGTCTGGTCTGGTCTGCATAAATGGTCTCGGACCGGGTCGGGTCAAACCGAACCGGGTCGGGCCACCTGGACTATCGGGTTTTTTGGACATCCCTACCTAAAAGGGTTATGAAAAATCAAAGCTGGCTAGAGAATTGCATTGTTGAATGGTACATTTGTGAAGAGGCGGCTGAATTTTGTACCGATTACTTGAAAGATGCATGTGATATTGGCCTTTGGATGTCTCAGCATTAAGGAATGACATCTGGAAAATGGTTGATGAGAATGACAGTTATCGTTATCTCAAACTAACATTTGGAACAAGCACACCTATATGGACTTCACAACTCTTAAAAGATTGATGACTATGTAGGTCTTTATATGGATGAGCTTATGTACCAAACATAGTACTGAGTTGGTATGCCAAAGAACATAATAAACAATTAACAGCATGGTTGAAACAGTACGTGGATAACAAGTACAATGTTGATCATAATTCAGTTCTAGATAAAGTAATGTTCTTGGCACGTTATCCGAACAAACATGTGCTTTCTTTTTCACGCTACATCATCAATGGATATGCCTTCTACACTAAAGAGCAGGAAGCCAAAGGCAAAATGCAAAATAGTGGGGTAATTGTTATTGCTAACACCATGTGTGTATCAAGTGCAAAAGACAAGAATCCTATCTATACCAATTCATCATACTTTGGGGTGGTTGAGCACATTTGGGAGTTGGATTACGTAGGATATTAGGTTCCGATTTTCAGGTGCATAAATGGGTTGATAATAATAATGCTTCGAAAGTGGATGAGTTAGGCTTGATACAATTAAATTTGAACAAGCAAGGGTATAGAGAAGATCCTTTCATTTTGGCTTTTCAAGCTAAACAAGTGTTCTGGATTCTTGATCCTGCTAATAAAGAATGGCCTATTGTTTTGTTATCAAACAAAATAGTTGAGAATGCATGAAGTGAATTTAGTGAGGATGATCCTTTCCATGGGTCATAACTTGAAACACAAATCAATGAGGACGATAATTTATACATTAGGCATGACCACAATGAAGGAATTTGGATATCAAAGAGGAGGAGGTTGCTTCACAAATTAAAGAAAATGATTTTTCCTAAAAAGAGCATTAAAATTATTAAGAATATGAAAAGAAAAATGGACACTTGATCATATGTATATTCACTTACCTTCGATATATTCATAATTGTATAGATAGAATTCAATGATCTGTTTTAATTTGTTGACACTTGTTGGCTAGAATTGGTTATTTTGTATATTTGGATACATCAGCCAGAGTGTGTGTTATTTTGTATATTTGGATACATCCAGCCACTGTGTGTGTGTGTGCGTGTGTTTGGGGGGTGTTTTTGTAGGTTATTTTGCATTGGTGATCGAAAAATGAGCCCCCTCCCCCAATTTTTTTTTAAAGAAGAACTGTTCAAATACTTAATGATTATTCACCAATACCGTCAAATAGTATACATATATAACAGTTATTCCAAAAAATCATCAAATAAACCCCTTCTCTGGTGGCAAATATTTTATCGTTCGACATTTTAACCGTTAAATATTGTACAAAATATTTATGGTTATTATTAAAAATCGTTAGATATATATCGCTATATTTAATTGTCATTGGCTTACAACCGTTAAATGTAGGGCTTTATAACGGTTGTATTTTTTAAAAAAAAAAAAATCATAAAATATATGATCAAATATTTAACCGTTAAAAACCAATATATATATATACACACACATACGCAGAAATCGTTAAATATGGATAAATTTGTAGTAGTGTTGCAAGAAAAAAAAATGTGGCATATATTAAATTCATATTTAAAAACCACATTCATTTATAAAGGTAAAGTATGTAAATTTAATGAATTTAAACAAATTAAATGACTAAACTAACATTCTTAGTCACGTCTTGTATATATATATATATTGGATTAGAGGGAGTATGAGTTTTGTCTCATAAAGTAAGAAAATACTCCATCCGGTCATAATTAAAAGCCCTAATTGATTTTTTTGGAGATATTAAAGAAGCTAATTAAATTACTTTAGAGTATTTTTATTTTTAATTTTTTCTTCAAACTAATTAGTTTGACTAATAAACTAGTAAATAATCTAAAGATACACAATATATGAAATGATTAAGTAACTTATTTAGCTTTCTTAATCTCTCCAAAAAAAAAAATCAACTAGGTCTTATAATTAGGACCAGAGGTAGTACCACTTTTAGTGTCCCCAAATTGCCACATAAATCCTCTATAGTTCCTATTATAATGCATATTTAACCCCCTTATCGAAATAAAGGAGAGGCGGTTGAGACACACATATTCAAATGAAAATTTTTCAAATTTGTATAACATTCACTCTCTTTGTTAATACTCCCTCCGATCCTAATTATAAGATATAGTTGATTTTTTTGGAGAAATTAAGGAAGCTAATTAAATTACATTAGAGTATTTTTTTTTTTATTTTTTTTTATTCAAAGTAATTAGTTTGACGGATAAACTAATATATAATCTAAAAATACACAACATATAAAATGATTAAGTAACTTATTTAGCTTCCTTAATCTCTCCAAATAAAGTCAACTATGTCTTATAATTAGGATCAGAGGTAGTAACTTTAAAGAGGGGTGATATTAGAAAACTTTATTATACCCCCACCAAGGGACTCGCATGAAAAGGAGAATCTACTTCTTTCAAAATGTGACTTACAATAGAAAAGGGAGGGAGGAATTTAGTAGAATGTCATAATCATGTTTACTACTATAAGATACATGGAGTAGAATGATGCATAAATGCGCCTCCCATCCTTAGCCTCTTGATTATCCAAAACGGTGCCGTTTTAGGTGTAAAATGCGAGGTGAAGTTAATCCACTTTTTCTTTTTAAAATAATATTCAACATTTTAAAGTATTTTTTTAGTATTAATATTTTAAAATAATTTTTTGAGGTGATCCACTTTTATTTTCAGAATAATATTCAGCGCCCTTAAATATTCTTTCAATAATATTCAATATTTTAAAATATTTTTTTGCACACTAAGTAATATAAAATATTTTTTTAGTGGCATATAGTATCTTATAAACTGCACTCGTCGCAAGTATTTTTTTCAGTACACTCACATCCTAAACTTAATTTAAGATATGTAGTGTCACTAGAAAAATACTTTAGAGCGTAGTTTAACATATATTAGATGCTACTCAAAAACATTTTATACTAAATAATACCAAAAAAATATTTTGGAATATTACTACTGAAAAAAAAAAATTCAAGTCACTAAATATTATTCTGAAAAAAAGTGTTTCAACTTCACTTCGCATTTTACACCTAGCACCATTTTGGGTAATGGAGAGGCCACCGATGGGAGGCGCATGGGAGGGAAGCTAAATGGAAAAAAGATAGGTTCTGAAAGTTGGACCGAACTGGACTAGAAACTAGTGAACCAATCAGTAAACCGATCCGGTCTGAGCTCAAACCGGTTCGGTTTTTTTTTTTTTTTTTTCCTTTAAATCGATTTGTTTAAATTTTCATATTAATTTTAATTTTTTACTTGTTTGGCCCCATATTAGCTTCAATTGGGCTCTAGTCTAACTCACTAACCCTACCTAAATCAATTTAATGACCTCTCCGTAATTTAGAAGCTTAAAAAAAAAAGGTTAGAGCACGAAACATGAGAATACTAAAGTAAATTTAAAAGATTGCCGACGTCGGAGACAGCCAGACAAGACATGGAAGTAGGGACTGGGGGTGATTTATTTACTTTTTGGTCAAATTATTGGGGTAATTCCGATCTTATCATTTATATTATTTTGAAGGAAAAAAAGGGGAAATTACATGCAGGTCCCAAAGAACGAAAAAAATTATAAAAAAATCTTTTAAAATCATCAAATTACACACAAGTCAAGAAACTTTTTGATATTATTTGTATGGAAATAAAATCCAAGGGTTTTTAAATATTATTGTAAATACATACATTTCCTATTGTAAATACATTTCGTTGTAAATAATGAGACTTTTTGATATTATTTGTATGGAAATAAAATCCGGGTTTTTAAATGTTATTGTTAATACATGCATTTCGCATTGTAAATGACCTCTCTATGTTCAAAATCCGGGTATTTAAATGTTGTTGTAAATATAGGCGTTTCACATTTGTAAATAAATGCATTTTCATTGTAAATGGTCGATGTTTAAATGTTGTTGTAAATATATCGTTTTCCATTTGTTAATATAAATAATATCAAAAAAGTCATTGGGAACTTCTGTGTAATTCTGTGATTTTAAGAGATTTTTTTGTGATTTGTTTTGTTCCTTGAGACCTGCGCATAATTTTCCTAAAAAAGGGAAACAGAGTACTCAGGATTGGGATTTGGTACGCGAAAGCAATAAATGAGGAGGAAGGAAGGTTGAAGTTGAGGTTGAAGATTGATTGATGACTGACCACGGAATGATGCGCACGTGTGTGTACTTTCACCCACACACCCTCATTTCTTCCACACACACTCAAGCCTGTTTGGATCGTTGCATATCAAAGGAAGGAAAACGAAAATCAGACTTTTTGTCGGTAATGACCGTTTGGTTCACCATTTTCTTAAGAAAATATTTTCCAGCGGTGGTTAATTTTCTTCCATCCATGTGAAAATATTTTCCTTTTATTATTGATGGAAACCGATTTTCCAACGATAGTAAATTCCCAAATAATCCTCTCTTTGTTCTATAATGGTTGTTGCCATCATTGCCCCACAACCTCCATTACAGCCACACCGACCTTCCACCTCTTGTGATTGTCACCCAGAAGAGAACTTCATTGGAACTTGTCCCATATGCCTCTATGAACGCTTAGCTGTACTCGATTTTGACACCACTGCTTCTGCTTCTTCTTCCTTTGCCTGCAAGCCACCCATTTCTTCCACTACCACTGCCACACTTAAAGCCATTTTCAAGCCCTCCTCCGTCTCTGGCGCAGGCGGTCGCAACAGCAGGCCACCTATTTCATCATCATTCTTACTTAAGCTTCGTCGCACGTCTTTCTTTGCTTTGAACTCGATCAACAGGGTGATCACACTCGAGTGTGAAAATGGCACACTCGTGTACACTCAAGTGTGCCATTTTCACACTCGAGTGCACTCGGGTTTCAATCATAAACTCTCGCAGATTAGTGGTTTTAGTGGGAGAAGGGCAAGATTGGTTCTATGAAGAAGGAAAGGAGTAGGAAGAAGGATAAAATAATATTTTTTTTTAAGGGCAAAATGATATTTTACCTTATTTTTCTACTTCATTTTCTTTCAACCAAATAATTTTTTTTTTATCAACTCATTTTCTTTTCCACTGCGAACCAAACACGTCAAAGCAAAATATTTTCCGCTTAATTTTATTCTTTTCCTTCTATTCTAACCTTTTCTTTGATCCAAACAAACCTTATCTAGTTTTCTGAATCAAAGGCCCCATTTGGTATGATGGGATTGTTGACTGTGGAAATATTGACAAGTTTGAAATAGCGGTAATAAAAAACTTATTTTCAACTTGTGAAAATCATATTTGAATGATTGAGGATCAGATTCTTTATCAGATTCAAAGAATCTGATCAAGAAAATCCTTATATGATACTTTCAATGATATTTTTTGCCAAAAAAATTAATCAAAATTTATATAAACAATAATTCAACATTGTTATGATATGGTGGTCGTATTTTTATCAATTGCATTGAATTTAGTTGACAATTTGAAAATTATTGAGACATACTACATGAGAAGTCGTCCTAGTGGGGTAACTAAAAAGTGAGGTCGAAATCATGAGGTTAATATGAATATTTTTCTAAAAGGAAATTGAAAATGGACAAAGACCTAAAATTGAATAAAAAGGAACAATTAATATTGAAAACGAAAGATTGAAAAATGAAAAAGAAGGAGAGGAAACGTGAGAAAAGTGGAAACTAGTTAGAAAAAGTCTAGGGCATTTACATTGGTTGGAGGAGAAGAATTATGATGATCATGTTCGAGTCTAGGTCCATTTAATTTAATGTATTAGAGTTGGCTATCTAGCTAAAGTGGTTGACAAACACATTGTAATTATACTAAATTGTTCTTTCTTGACTTTTATAGAATGTGTGGTTGAATTTAGTGGGGCACCCCACAAAATTTGTTCCTATACTATAAATTCCATGCACCTCTTTTACCAAACGTAATAGAATAAAAAACATATATCAATGAAACCAAAGTTCCACTCCTAAATATAAAAATTAGTATTTATTTTGGTTTTCAATGTAAGAATTCAATTCATTTTATTGGATCAAAAAGAGCTCAATTTACTTTTATCTTTTTAATTTATGATTTTTTTTCCTTCTTATTGACTGTATATGGGAAGAGGATACTCTTAAATCAGTAAGGTTCTCTTAAAATAATAATGAAATTAGCAGTAAAAAAATATATGATCGAATTAGAAAGATTTTTGTTTAAATCTTTTAAATCATATAAGCTTATTAATAACATAAAACCTAGCATCTATTCCCCTATTCGTCTCACTCTCACCAGCCGCCACACGTTTAAATTCCCAAATTTCTTACGTTAGGGTTGTCTTATCTAAGTTTATTCCCTTTACCTTCAACAAATATATAGGCGTATCAAGACTCTCATTGAGAGGTTTAGAATAACCCTGCGTGATTATCTGAGTTAAAGAGTAAAGGTAACTCTAAAAATTATTCTCTATGCATGTAAATTATGTATGATTGGATTATGGTAAATTATCTTTCTTTTTGGAATAACCCTGTGTGATTTATTTGTGAGATAAAGAGTAGCAGGTAACTTTGAAAATTCTTCCATATGCACGTAAATTATGTATGATTGGATTATGGTAAACTATTTTTTGTTTTGAATATGCAAGGACTGAATTATACATATATATGAGTACTCTAAATTTTCTATTAAGAGATGTAATGATGTTGGTATGAATGAAGAATTGATTTGTTGTATTTAGACTTTTAATGATACTATATTTAATAGGGATGGGATATAATTGTCATATCATTTGCATTTGCATATGTGCTAGGTTGTAGTGAAGAGGAAAGATTTGTATGATGAACATTTTTACCATGTGGTATGTCATAACTGAGTGCACAGTGAATGACACTTATCAGAGCTTCTTCTTCCATGTCTTCCTTTGACCAAGAAGGCATTGAAGTTGTGAAACATGTGACACCTTCTTAGTATTATTTTTTAAGAAGGGAAGCCATAGTCCAGGCTTAAGTTTTGCACTTTTGGCTGGGTACACCTCAGGAACTGGTGACCTTGTGACAATCTAGTTAAATAAATGAGTTTCTATTGGACAATATGTTAGCCTATGACCTCGTTCTGCCGAAAAAGGATGGATTGGGAGGTAAGGGAAGTTGCATTTTGTATATTTGCATATCACATTATGTGAATGAAATAGAGATTGACATAATGTTGATTTAATTTGAGATCGATTTATATGAGAATCCTGATATATGTGTGTGTGTGTGTATTTAATCAGTCCTTTTTTTAAAAAAAATTATATGTGGTTTGCTTGTGTATGTTAAATATTTTTACTAGTTACTGAGATCGTTAGATCTTACCCCTTTATATTAAAATTTTTCAGAAGAAAATTCTAGTCGGAAGCAAGGGAAAGCATTTGACGAGTGAGCCGTGAAGGATCCATTGTGCTTCTCGAACGCATGTTATGCCACTTTATATCTTAATTGCCATGACATTAAGATAATATTTTGTCATAAAATATTTTGGTTGATAAATGTAAGTTGGAAGCTAAAACTTAGAACTAATATTTGAAAGTATTTAAGCAAGTATATTTGGTTTTAGATGAAGTGTTACACATAATAAAAAGAAAATGCCACTGCCTCGCACAAGAAGGCTTAGAGATCAATTTAGAGTTGGTCTAGCAGTGTTAGGCTCCACTAAATTCTTTTGGGTTTCAAGTTCGAGTCCTAAAGAAGTCACTTATATTAAGAGAGTTAGCTTCAAACCCCAAACCGAATATCAGAGAATAATATCAAAAAATAAAAAGAAGGCTAAGAAGAGGGTGTTGAGGGAAGAGAAATGACGAATGACCTTATAGCTTAGTGGTATAAGATGCTTCATTCTAAATGATAGATAAATGAATGGGAAAATCTATCTCGGACCCAAATTAGCAAAAAATTGTCAAAAAAGTCCAAGAAAAAGTCACATGTCAAAAAAGGTTCTAGGACCTTTTCTGGTATTATTTCATAAAACGTTAGTTGTTAACGTGTATTGATATAGTTGTTAACGGGTACTGATTTAGTTGTTAACGGGTATTGATTTAGTTGTTAAAATATTGTTGTTAATGCTATTGATTTAGTTGTTAATGGTCTACGATATTGTTGTTAACGTTTATGAAATAGTACCAAAAAAGACCTTGAGACCTTTTTTAACATATAACTTTTTTTAGGTCTTTTTTGACATATTTTTTTTAACTAATTTAGGCTCCGAAGTATATTTTCCCTAAGGGTGTGTTTGGTTTGAGGGAAGGGAGTAGAAAGTAGTGAATTGACCAAATTGCCATTAATGAAGGGAATATTCTTTTTTGTTGAAAATATATTTTTGGAATATTGAAAAGTTTTCATGAACTTTTTGGTAAAGAGGGGTAAAAGATTATCACCTCCCCTTTCCTCCTCCTCCTCCCTCAAACCAAACTAGCCCTAAGGCTTTGTTTGGGAGTTTCATTTTGGAGGGAAAGGAAAGGGAAGTGAGGGTTTTGGTAGTCCCTTCCTTTGATAAATGCAAGGAAGGACTACCAAAACCCTTCCTTCCCTTTCCTTCCCTTCAAAATGAAACTCGCAAACAAAGCCTAAATGAATTGGAGTTGCCGCCAAACCTTGACACTGGTAAATGAGTAGAAATCTAGTCCTAGTAGCCCCACGAACTTTGACTTCTACCTCCTTCACTGCTTTAATTATAATGGTTGATTATTAGAGCATGGGCGAGGAAAATAAAAGTCCCTCCAAGACATCCTCATAGCTAACAATGTTGACTATTAAGAAAAAGTCTTGGGGGGCTTGGAATCTCTTAAATCAAAAATACTTTTTTCTTTTAAGCTAATCCAAACGAATACTAAATATATCAATGGGAAATCATTTTTTTAGTGTAAATATATTCTCCTTCATGTTGTTGCCGAAATCATTATTAGAATAAAATTTGTTGGCACCACTTCAATTTATGGGTGTTTTTTGGACTTAGTGTCTATTTAGGAAACCCCCAAACTAAGATAAAATTCATTTCTCATACTTACATTGTAAATTGTAAAAGTACTTCTAAAAATTTAAAACAAACATGCACTTACCACTCTGGTCCTATTTATAAGCCCCTTTTGACCAAAAAATTTAGTCCTATTTATAAGTCCCTTTTGACCAAATAAATAAAATTGTGAAAATTTTGCCCATATTATTGTACCAATGAAAATATAGAAAGAATTAAAAGTTAAAAGGTACCCAATCATGAAGGTAAAATTAAAAATTTATCTCATAATCATTGAGCTACCTAACTCTCCTTGGTATGTGTGTTTTAGTCAAAAGAAACTTATAAATAGAACTGAGAATATTAACATAGAAAAATATTTTCATTTTTTATTAATAAAAAACTGATAAATACTGAAAAAAATCAGCTGTAATTTGAAAATATTTTTAGATACAATTGAAAAATAGGTAATTCATTAGTAGTGGCTTCAACCTTAAACTTTTTTTGTAAAATAAAATTATAAATACAAAAAAAAAAAGATAGTTTAGTTCAAGATAAGTCAAATTATTCATAATTTATAAATATTATTTTCTTAACATAAATCTATTATATATATATAGAGCTAAAAACGGCTCTCTTATGAAACTAATAAATTGGTTATATCATAAATCATAATCTTTTCATATATATATATATATATATATATATATATATATATATATATATATATATATATATATATTAATACGATCCAGTATCTAGTTCGTGGTTTGTGGCTGTCCCTCTCAATACAAATATCTTTTTTGGAATTCAAATTCGAGACCTAAAGGTAGTGGCGGAGCCAGGATTTAGACTTTATGGGTGCATAATTAGTGTAGGCCGCCCTCGATTTTTTTTTTAAAGAAAAGTTTTAAATGCATTAAGATTGTATCGTTGACATTTTCTGAAAGGAAAAAAGTTTGACAAGATTAAAGAACATGTTGCAAAGGATAGTTACAAACCGGCACTCCAAGTTCAGCATGCCTCAAAAAAGGCTATCCACTAGAGAGCATGGCACTTTCAATAGGTTCAACACCAAACACCTACATAAAATAAATTTAAGAAAAGTTTTAAATACATTACGATTGTATCCTAGTGACATATTTTGACATGCCACAAGAGTGTGAAAGTAAATTTATAAGAACAAACTTCAATTTTTGCATACCTGCATTAATAGACTATTTAGTACCGACTAACCATCCACCAAGTATATCATCCACTCAAACTTTCAAGTTTCAACACCAAGAAGAAGAAGCTAGCATCCTTCAACCTTCTCTATAAAACTTTTCAACAAATTCATTACCACAGCTTTTTCTTATTTTATTTAATATACTTAATACTTAATAAACTAACCAGAGAGTCACAATTACATAATCTTATCCTTCGTTTTACTAACCTATGTTTCTCAACAAGCACCAATTTATAACTATGAGTCTTGATCTTTACTTCATTTTACTCTCATCTAAACGTTTTAGGAGCCCAATATTCTAGTCCTAAGCAACCATGTTTAAAAGATACAATAGATATCAATCTCTATTGAGCATTTCATCCCAACCCTGTTTGGTTTATCCATTGAGAAGGCCACAACTGAATTATCACCATCCAGTGTCAACTCAATAAGACCTTGCTGAAAATTCCAAGTTATATAAAGCAATAAATTCTTCTATACAAAGCGTGTGACTGCACTGAACAGTGAGTGAGCATTCAAGTAAGTACACAGGCCTATAGCATTACTTCTCTGTTATCATGTTGTAGTGGATATTTAAGAAAACCGAACTTAATAGCTAAGGAATCAGTCCAGACAACACAAATAGCAACTCTTAACTCTATCAAATATTTCCAACCTCACCATTCAATTAATTAGAGTTTTTTTTAATTGCTAATTAGAGCTTATTTAACAGAAATGAAAATAAAAGACAAATAGAAAGAGACAAAGACAAAGTTGTTACTTGAGAAATTTACAACGAAGAAAAACGAAAGAAACAGAATCAGTTTGTGGCAATGAGTGATTACGGAGTTAAAACAACTAAGCAACAGAGAGTCTCTAAGGAGAAGCTGGTTGCCATTGCCAATCTAGCAATTACGGCAACTAAGGAGAACCTAATACGCCTAAATCAGCAAAACATACAAGACGGAGGAGCCGGAAGACGAATCGAGAAGCATATCTATGCACCGGGGAAGTAAAGACAATCGAAAATTACCTCAGACAGAATCACGATGCAACGATGGAGGAGCTGGAAGCACTCAACGATTTGGGGGCGGATCGAAAATCACGATGCAATGACGGAGGGAGGAGCGGCGGCGCGGCTGAACGATTTGGGGGCGGATTGTGAGAGTTGAGACACGGATTTGGGGGCGAAACGACGATGGAGGAGCGGCGGCGTGGTTTGGACGATTTGGGGCGGATCTTGAGACACGGATTTGGGGGCGAATCGATTTGGGGGCGGTGAGAGTTGAGACACGAAATTGACAAAAAAAGGGGGCAAAGCGAGCATTCGAAACCAGGACCTCTGCATAGATGTGGAAAGCTTTAACCAACTAATCCACCTAGATCTATGGTAATGAAAGTCCTTTAAAAAATATATATTTTTTAAATTTTTTATGGGTTCACTTGTCCCTATAGGCACTAGTGTGCCTCCGCCCCTGCCTAAAGGATCCAGTTGGACCTTATACAATTATACCAACTCTACGTTGGTTATAACATTTTCATATATCATAAGGGGTAAAAAAGTATAGTACTTTCAATATGTGAATGGACGAACCTATAAAAACAATATGTAAATAGGCTTTAAATTTATAGGCCCAATATGTGTTGGGTTAACTGTTCAGAAGTGTGGCCCAACAAAATATGTTTGAAATTGGAATGAGGATTGAGCAAAGCCTTAGCTTTACTAATGAGAAATTATTCCTAATGACTTTCTTTAATTTTATGTTGCCTTGTTAATGAAAATATAGTTTCATTAACCAGAACATAATTTATATTCTATAAAATAATGTATTTAATTAAAATTTACCATGCATGTTATAACAAATACGACCTGTTGAGTTCATAGGATTATTCACTTAAGTGTTTTTTTTTTGTATAAAAAAATATTTTTTTGCCAGCGTATAAGAAAAATATTATTTTCACTCTTCTGTGTGCCTTTTTATAAAGAGATAAATTGTAAATCAAAATTTACTGTTTTGAATTCAAATTTATGAAATTTTTTAAATAATTTATAATATAGTTGCTATTATCTTAAATTTGATTGATACATGTGTGTGTGTTCAAAAAGGAGATTATTTCTACATTATTTTTTACATAGTCGTAATCTTATCTAGTCAATCTTTAGGATTTATAACCACACATAACGCATAGAGCTTTCTCTCTCCTCTCTTTTCTCCTCCTTCTCTCCTCCTCCCTGCACTTCATCTTCTTCATCGCATGCTCCCTCGCCGGCGGCTTGTGCCTTCCACACAAGCCGGCGACCACCGCCTTTGTGCCACAGACGAGTCCGAGTGGTTGTTGCGAGTCCATATCTTTGATCTGCGGTCCAGGTGTTTTGGAGTCCAAATCCTTGATCTATAGTCCTCTCCTCGAGTTCGTCGGACGTGGCGCCTCTCGTCCTTGTGGCGAGCCCTTTCCTCTCCTCTCCCGGATCTCGTGGAGGTGAGATTTATCTGTTTTTTTATTACTTTTATGTGATTCCTCGGGTTGTCGGTGGTGTTTTTGTCTCTTGTAATAAGCAGATCTGTAAGATCTGCGTGCATTTCCTGTTGGGTGGACGGTTGTATGAACGTTGTAAGATCCGATTCTCCCTTGGTAGTTCGGATATGTGTTCCTGGGGGCAGATCTAAAGAGGCGTTGCTTGTTGTGTGGCCATGGTTAGGGGTGGAAATAGGCCAGGCTAGGCCTATTTGCCAACAAAGTGGCCTGAGCCTGGCTGTGGCCTATTATAGGCCATATTTTGGGCTCGAGCTTTGGCAGCCGTATACAAGCCTGACTTTTGCTGTATTTTAGAAAATTATGTAAAAAATAATATCATCGGCTGACGAGGAATATATCATCTGTTTCAAGAATTAGGCTTCAGTTTCTCAAACAATATAATTCAAGAATCAAATATTATATTCACAACATCCAGTGTGTGTCATTTCATGTGCAAGGAATTTAGATCAAGGCCCAGTAATCATATTCCTTAATCAAAGGTGCAAAATATGGCAACAAAGCCGAGAGTCCATTTTGTTCAATCATCAAAAAGCTTCAAATGTTTTCCCTAACAAGAAGCTTATGCTCACAAATAAAACCAAGAAGAGCATGAAGCCAGAACATACAAAAATTTAAGGCTTTCGCTCACATAATCGATGACTGAAAGACCAAATATAAAAAGTCTATTATGTGAGAAGCCAGCAAAAACCATAGCATAGCATGAAAGTGAAATTTGAATAACGCCATACCCATCCAAATCCGACCCAAAAGTTAACAACGGCTGGCAAAATAAATAAGGCTCTAAGGAACTAATAAATAAAACATCAGGCGCCAAAGTTTTTAATGGGTCAAATCATTGCCATTTAACTCATTACTCCAACTTCTTGCCCTTCAACGGACCCCTTGGGATCTTGCTCAAGACCTTATCATCGAACACAAAATACTGCCTTTTAATCTCAATGGTAGCCTTCTCGAACAGATCTATCTTATCCTGGTACTTGTCATAAAGGACGGGAACTGTGCAATGTAACAAAGGTCGCGGCAAATAAAGATTTTCTGATCAATTAAATATCATAGCATGAAAAGTATAATTTTAAAAATAATGACAGTTATTGTTCTTACCTATGTAAAACAAAGTCAAGAAGTTGCACCAATTTCCTACAATTGATAGAATCCACAAGCGAGCGATAACCTAACAACATCCACACCAAATTCCTCAGGATAAGACAATGTCATGAATTTCTTTGAAGATATACATAACCCACCAGGATAGGCACTATAAATTGAATGAAGTGGAGCAATTAATAAAATCCTAGTAAAGCAAAACAATCAGGGAGATCATGTAAGGAAGTTAGGATCAATTAGCAACTTGCAAAATCTATAATGCTCGATAATGATATAATTATATTATTTTTGCGTAAGGGTGGAATGAGAAGGTAAATCATATTCACATACAATAAGGAACTTCTTCAAATCTCTTCCCGAAGCAATATTATGCAAGACAAAAATCCTTGATTTCAATTCTCAAAGTAGCTGCATTATTACTTTGACCGATAAGTAATCAAAATCTCTAAGCAAACAAATCTCCATCAGCATACTAAGACGAGAATTATATAGAGATAGAGAAGGGAAAATAAATAAATAGGAGCAACAGAAAATGATGCAAAGATACCAAGAAGCATGGAAATATGCAGCCACGACATAATCGAACAATTAAAACTTAGCACACAAATCGGGCAGTGAGAAACCCCCTCCTCTTTTTCACCGACCAACTGAAAGCGACAAGTTGGGCAAGAAACCCCCTCCTTGTCATGGTTGTCCTCAACGCCTTCCGATCCTCCTCGCCTAAGAAACCCCCTTCTCTTTTTCACCGACCCGGTGAAAGCGACAAATCGGGCAAGAATTATGGTGCTCTAGCCACGGCGTACTCGAGCAGTGAGATTAAGCACACGAGTGCTTCCTCTGGTTCAATTCCGAGCACCTCCGACTGTAGAAGAAGAAGATTTCGCGAAAAAAAACGTACCTCCTTTTCGCTTTGTTAGTTCTCGCTCTCCCTCTGCTACAAATCAACGAAATCGACACTTCAAAGTGAAGGTCACCGCTCAATCGCTCCTCGGAGAAGAAGAATTATCACCGGCGTTCAACTAGACAGAGGAGCGACGATTGAGAACCAGGGAATGAGAGGAATGTCGAGAAGAAGAGACGAGCTGAGCAGCCGAAAGATGAAATGATGTTTAGGGTTAAAGAAATGAGAGGTCAAAAATGGGGTATACGTGTCACATTCTCAATGGAGGATAGATAGAGAGATTACAATTTTATCCTTATAACAGACAGGCCTGACAGGCCTAAAAGGCCTTTTATTAGGCCTAGGCCTGGCCTGTTAAGAAAAACAGGCCTTTAAAAAGGCCTTGGCCTGGCCTTTTAGCCTGACAGGCCAGGCCTGATCAGACTCAAAACAGGCTAGGCTGCAGGCCCCTGGCCTTTTTCCACCCCTAGCCATGGTCACCAGATCTGATTCAACAGAGGAGCAGAAGATTCCTTCTGGACATCATGGGTCTTCTTACATCTGAGGTTGGGTTTGTTGTGTTCTTAACCCCAATATGGGGTACTGTACATACTTGTCGTTGCGGCTAATGCTTATAAGGAGGTGTGCTGTTTGGGTGGGTTTTACAACCATCACCTTCTTCCTTGTCACTTCTAACCCCGGATATTGAGGAGGTTTGCTTTGTCTATGATTCTACTTCTACTGCTAAATATTTTATGTTCGGCGATTTGGCTGTTTTTGTTTTGGATGTATTTTGTTGTTCTGGATATGGCTTTACTTGTATCCAGATATTGAACCTGTTTTTAGTATTAATATAAATATCTTTCCGAGCAAAAAATCTTTAGGATTTATTATATAGGATATAGTAGTATCTTACTTCTTCTTATCATTAATATAAGATATATTTACTTAATTTAATTAGATTAAGAAAGTTAGTTAGATTAGTTAACATGACATATATTTTCTAAAGCACCTTAATCATCTTCTTTAATTCGATCATTCCCTTTCTTCCTTCATTATTATTGAGAGAGTATCAATATGGGTAAATTAGTAAATTAGGAAAATATTGACAAATATAAAAAATAGTTTTTATATTTAGAATCAATATTAACTTTTCAAATATATCATATATCAAGGATCGAGGATCATGAATACCGAATTAAAAGCCATCAAAACTAAAACATAATATGATAATGGGAAATATTTAATAAATACCCCGTTTGTAACTTTAATATTGCTATTAACAACTTAGGTATCCATGTTGATAACTTTTGCTTGAAAAATATAATATATATATATATATGTGTGTGTGTGTGTGTGTGTGGGAAATGATTACTGCATTTACTGCAGGAAAACTTTTCTGCAGCAGGATAAAAATGGCACCTGTTCTGTCATAAGAACACAGATGTCTAGCCCTAGGTGGACTAGTATGTTGATGTAGGATCAAGAGGCTACCTCCTAGGTATCCATGGATGGGATACCTATGAGAATAAGAGATCACATAGCACACACATGGCTTTCGCCTAAGGGAGTGGGGTGTGTGTTCTGTGCAAACTGAATTCTAAAGAGGCAGAGTTTAGAGGATACTTATGTACCATTCACCTGGAGAATTCCCCTCTTATTTATAGTGAGGCATAGAGGATCCGTTTAGCACGTTCCCGTCATTAGCATGTTGCTTGCCCCAGTCCTCCCACTATGTGATTGTGGGATAATGGGTGCCTCTTAGGGTTAGGGTTTGGTTTCCCCTTGTTGGGCCTCACTTGAACGGGCCTAATATTTTATTCCATAATAGTTGCCCCGGCCCGTAGTTCGGTCTACGAGCCGCGGGATGTATTATTTGTTGGATATGAAACGCGGACTTGGCCGAGAAGTATCCAGCTTATCCGGGTTGTACGAGAAGAAATAAGATCCATTGCTTGCTTTCATAGCAGTTTTTTTCAGGATAATTATCCGGTTTATATACCTGCATTTAACAATGTGTAAGAAAATCACAATAAAATGAAAAATACTTACTATTTGCACAAATCGCTTAGCTTGCTCATTTTTAACGCTTGTCCGAATTTGCATTAAACGTTCTGGTTTGCAATAATCCCGATTATTGATAATATACTTTTCCACTAACAAATCGTTATCCACTCTGTTGGCCCCCCCAGCCTGGTAGTTCAGGTCACTGAGCTACCGGGATGTGTTGATTTTCCAACTTGGACCAGATGTTCGTGATTGTTGGGATTGCTTGCATGTTGACCCGAGATTCCGGGTTCATATACTCTAACCCCGAGATTCCGGGTTAATATCTTCTAACACCGTGATTTCGGGTTAAGTACTCTAACACCGGATTTCAGCTTTATCATGTTCCAACGGACGCAAGTTTTAACCTTTTGGTTTTATCAGGTTCCAAAGGACGCATGTTTGAATTGATTTCTCCATGCAGCTCGAATTTTGACCAGATTCGGTGTAACTGGGTCTGCCTTCGTCCTTGTCGTAAGGGTTCATTTCACACGGAACTCGGATTTTAACTAGTCAGTGTAATCGGGTTCCGCCTTCGAAACTCGTCCGAGTTTTGTTTGATGACTGGGCCAGAGTCAAAAATTTGTCTTTGCGCGTTGTGGGTCCAGGGCCGCCCATGGGCTATCAACCCTCCCGAGTGACTAACCGAGAAATCAATGAATATGGGTCCGGGACCACCCATGGGGCATCAACCCGCTTGAGTGACTAACCGAAATCAATCGGGAGTAAGGGCTATCCGCCACATATCTAGGTTCAGTGTCACAACTAAACTCTAAATATTCCGACTTGATCAAGGTCGTTGTGACGGTTTGCTTTGTTACCCCAAGCTTTATGCATCATCGCCACAAGGGCTTCTCGGTTTTACCGCGTCCGGAGAAGCACGTTTTAACCTTTATGTGGGCGTTACCACATCCCGGAGGAGTACGTTTAACCTGAACATGATTTTTGAAAACGGGTTTATGTACCTCGGACTCCTACATGTTTAACTTGGCATGATTTTCGGAAACGAGTTTATGTACCTCAGATTCCTACATGTTTAACTTGGACATGATTTTCGAAAACTGGTTTCTTTACCATGAATTCATACATGTTTACAAGGATCCCGAATTTAAACTAGATTTAGTTTAAACCGGGTCTCCGCCTTCATCCCTTTCGTAGGGACGGACTCCACACGGATCTCGGATTTAAACTAGATTCAGTTTTACCGAGTCTACTTTCGAAACTCTACACGGATCCCGGGTTTTAACCAGATTCGGTTTAACCAGGTCCACCTTTAAAAATTCACACGGAGCCGGGATTTTAACCAAATTCAGTTAAAACCGGGTCCGCCATTTCTCCTTCAAGAATTTTAGACACACCTTGGCACTTTAATATGAAAAATTTCATTTGCTCCTTTGTGGAGTCAGATTCCACCATTTGTTGTTATGATATGAAGGAAATTGGCTTTGCGCAACTCAGGAGTGCCATCAAATAATAGACAAGAAAACTCCACAAACAAAGCACGATGACCTGCGGCTTGTATTTTTGGGCATCACTATATCATCTTTATGAGATGAATCAGATCACAGGTTTAATCCATATAGATAGAAAAAACATTGATCTAAGGCACTGTCATTTTTTGACTCAAGCCTGGTTTGATAATCCAGTGTTAACACATGCACTAACAATACCCCCTTTTTTTGTGGCATCAATACCAACTTTTGTGGAATATATATCCCCATGAAGAATAAAATCAGGGAAGGCATCCACCATCTTTTTCTTGGCATTAATTTCAAAAGCTGCAGACACTTGATCATAGTGTAAACGTCCTCGCTATTCCTCCGATAATGTTGCATCAGAAGATGGAGATAAACAAATAATGTGACCATCAGCTGGAGTAAATATTCCAGCCACTATTACAAATATAGCTCAACAAACGCCTCAGATTTTGATTATTGTTTCTCAGACTTGTCAAAAACACATGAAACCCGGATCTTGATCAAAGAAGCTGATAAGAGTTACACAACCTTATCCGGTTCCAGTGACATATTATTCATCAACTCTAAAACTTCCTCAAGTTTCGCACACCGACCCACAATGTCCACTAGAGAGGCCAAGTGCTCAACTCGTGGCCTAATACCACATTCATTAATCATGGAATGTGATTATTGCTTCCCTTTAGAGCACATGATGATAAGGGTATTATTCATTGGCACCTCTCAGGTTTCACAATTATTGCAGACCCATGAATTGACAATAAATCACGAGCCTTAATTAATTCCTTAGTCTCATCACCATCCAGGACATTTTTTTTATAAATCTGTGGATGCATCTGCATATTTTTAAAAACACCAAATGCCTTGCGGCATCCACCGTAAAGCACCATCCCCGTGACGGTAATAGCAAATCCAATAACTCCCATTACTGTAAAAGAATTTCTTTGGCTAATCACTAGAATTTAACTATCTTGCTTTTACTAAGAAAGAATCAATAATTATGCCCACGATGTCAACAATTCAAACTTGATGATAAGATGATGTCTCTGTTTATGAATCTGGACAAGCTTTGGTGAAGTAGACTATCAATAATAAAATAATAACTTGGTAGGGCCCACCATTTTATTTACTTTCTCCCTGACCACAGCCCCTTGTTTGTATTAATAATATATCATACTATTACAATCAAACGTGGAATGCATGTGGCGTTAATTCAGCAAATAATATATCATACTATTTCAACACGAATGCCTCGCCCTTTAATATGATATCTATGCATTTTAGCTTCGACAAAGAGATAAATAAGGGTGTGCACCTTTTTCTCCAGTTGTAGATTAATCAGGCAAAGCATCAGTCAACAATAGATGAAAATCATCATTTTCTTCAGCTTTTGGTTCTGGTTCATCGTCACATGCCATTGAACACCGAGCCTCTACCATAAGCACTTTATTCTTATTTGGATCATATATCTGCAATGATGTACACCCTCTGGCGAAGGAAATTCCTCATGAAAGGATGTAGAAAATGGCTCTGCTGTAATGCCCTTGTTGAATTTAACTGAGCCTTTTGATTGGATCTTGGCGGCAGCACAGTGATATATCCCGACAGTCCTGAGATCGGATCTCGGCCATTCCATTTTTGAAGAACTTGAGTATTCTTATTTGGGTGAGGAAAATGATGATTCTAACACTAGGTTTAAGAATGTATCTTGGCAGATCCTGAAACAGTGCATTTTCTTGTCTTGCTTCCTGAATATCCGAGCTTTTTTTTTTTTTTTTGCTTTCTGAAAGTTCCATCTTAATGGATTCTAGCTACTTGATTCCATGATGACCAGAATCACATTCAAGTTTATGGTAGCTCGCTAGAATTGAAGGTTGGATAAGACACCCACGTTAATGTTATCGTATCACCTTTATATCTCGGCTTAGTATCATCACCTCACCATCATCTTGGCAATTCCAAGTCTGGAATTTCGGCACCTTCAGACATGCATCTCAGCATAGCAGCAACCAATTGGAAAACTCGGCACAACCAACTCCAATCTCGGCAAACGTGATTTTACAGCTCTATAGAGATTTCTTTTAGCAACCTCAGAATTTAATAGCTTAAAACATTCCAAGATCTCGGCTGTGTAAGTGAAGAACCTCGACTGCATCCTTTTCTTTGATATAAATTTGACTTTCGACACGTTAGCCATAAAAGCCTGAGTATTCAGCTGTATAAATCTCGATGCAGTATAAATCTACATCTCGGCACTTCAGAGCCTGGTTTCATTCTTTCAAACCTTGATTCCGGCTACTACATGCAGAAAGTCGTCTGAGTTGGATCCCTGCCATTTCATGAAGATACTCTCGGCTATTTTTAGAACTCGAATAGAAGGAACCCAATTTGTCCGATTTGGGTGTAAGAATTGAGAATGATTGAAGTCCATCGTCAACATCCTTCTACTCTCAAATAATGAGAATAATTGAAATGTTCCACTAGATAGGCGTGAAGTTCCCTTCGACTTGCATGGAGCAATTGTTTATCGTGGTGCACCATGGAAAACTGAGATTGGACGAAGGCTTGCGATCTGTGATTCCGTCCCAAAGAGAATCAACGTCACTGCCATAATAATCGCCAGTGTCCCGTCATTTGCAAAATCCATTTCATGATCATTTTGCTTTTGCTTCCTTTTATTCAGGACCCTATCTCGATGACTATTTATCTTTTCTCCGGGAATCGCGAGCTTAGCCACGAGCATCATGTCAGCGATCAAAGGAAAGCAGGGTTCTGTCCTCCGAAGTTGAGGCAATCTCCGAACGATGATCATCTTTTCTGCGATCCCTTCTCCCTTGTAAACTTGTTTCTATCTCTTCTTCATTATAATATACATGTCGGTAATAACCTTTTTCCGGAATCTATATCTCGGCACATTAACCTAAACAAGTGGACTCCTTGGCATCTCAACAACTTCTATCATTAATCCCAGCCTTACTTGCTCGGCAACCGATATAGCATATTGTGTTACTCACTCCCATCCACGCCGAGACACTCAAAAACTTCAAGCACCCAAGTATAGCGCAATGATATAATTCTCTCGATGATTCTTGGTTCCTTTACATGCTGACTTTAGTGGTCTCGGCCTCGCATCTATCTTTGAATCAACATCTCAGCGTGTCAGATCGAAATATTCTTGCTTGGAACAAACCCAGCTTTCAGAATGCGGGAATGAATACGTGGACCATATGAAGGATGTATCTAAATATATAGACCATCAAAAAAAGTATGCACCATAATTTCTGAACTGCAAAGGAAGGGAGCTTGTAGCTTTTCAATAGTTCACAGGTTCTCCCGACTTCATCGGACACAGAAGCGTGATACTCGTGATGGTTAAATTTTCTAGCAAAGAACGCTCGTGATGCTTATCTGCCTCCCATTTAATTTTGACTCTCATTGGTACGTGACAGCCAATGAGTCTGGAATCTCGGCATAGAGCTAATACTGAATGCACATCTCGCCATATCATTGTCTTGGCCACCTCATGCAGAGGATTCTGGCCATTGTATGAAGAGTATCCCTTCATATGATTTCATCCGTCGGCTTTAGGCAACAAGTATCTCAGTTGCCTGCTTCACCAAGTGACGCATGTCGACTTCACTTAAAGGACTACTTTTCATGATTTATGCTGTAACACAAAAATCCAAAATAGGGCACAATACAAAAATCAAAAATCGCACAGTGCCCACCAAACAAGAACAAAGAATCATGAACACGAGAACGAGGTTTGTCACAAGCTCCTCTGATTCTTCTTGTCACCGTGAACACGAGAACGAGGTTTGTCAACAAAAACAATTTCCCGTCACCGGCGTCTTCTGGGTCCTCTAGACGAAGTTTCGACGCATACCATTAAACCCCCAAGCTGGACTCTCGCCACCGCGCATCCATGAAGCCAATGTCTTAACCATAAGGCTTTAGCATACTAGGGATTTAAGATCAGAAGCATTGTAATTGAGGCTTCTGC
The DNA here is from genome assembly GCA_019022615.1 of Acacia melanoxylon. Classification (NCBI taxonomy): domain Eukaryota; kingdom Viridiplantae; phylum Streptophyta; class Magnoliopsida; order Fabales; family Fabaceae; genus Acacia; species Acacia melanoxylon. Next base: position 74,311 of record JAFJYJ010000144.1, on the reverse strand, counting down.
ATGGCATTTGATTACTTCTGGTGGTGACCATCTTTGGTCATGGGAATCGAAATTTACCGAGTCCCCACGGTCGGCGCCAATGTTCTGTCATAAGAACACAGATGTCTAGCCCTAAGTGGACTAGTATGTTGATGTAGGATCAAGAGGCTACCTCCTAGGTATCCATGGATGGGATACCTATGAGAATAAGAGATCACAGAGCACACACATGGCTTTCGCCTAAGGGAGTAGGGTGTGTGTTCTGTGTAGACTGAATTCTAAAGAGGCAGAGTTTAGAGGATACTTGTGTACCATTCACCTGGAGAATTCCCCTCTTATTTATAGTGAGGCATAGAGGATCCGTTTAGCACGTTCCCATCATTAGCATGTTGCTTGCCCCAGTCCTCCCACTATGTGATTGTGGGATAATGGGTGCCTCTTAGGGTTAGGGTTTGGTTGCCCATTGTTGGGCCTCACTTGAACGGGCATAATATTTTATTCCATAACAGCACCGTTTTCTCTGTTTTTGCTCTTGAGCCAAAGCTTTTGAAGCTCTTGATTCAGCTACTTCAACAACCAATTGCTCGGACAGTCGGGACTGCGCTTTGTAGATTTGTTGAAGTTCCTCTTCCAATTTCTCTGCTTTCTCCTTCCACTCAGTCACTCAGAGCCCTTTAAGAACATGCAATATTAACTAAATAAAGCATTCGAATTGTTAAATGAACTTAACCCAAACCCAAAACATAATCCGAGTAGCTAACATAGCAAATAAAAACACCAATGACAATTCTAGGCAAAAAAAAAAAAAGACACCAATGACAACTAATGCTAGAGACATACTGAAAAGCAGTATTCCTCGGGGCAAGGTGTCAACGAAGGAAAAAGTAAAAACCATATAGCAGGTATCCAAAGCCAACATTTTGGTGCAGAAGAGATACTCAAAGAGACATCGCATAAAAGGCCAGCTTTAAATGATTTCGAAGCTGAGTTTGCTGGTGGGGTTGAAGTGCTGGAAGTTGAGTGCCTTTTCCTATATCTGCAAAACTGATCCCCGACATTGAGGTCTTAAGGGTCGAAGTAGCTCGGCGAAGTTTCCATTTCAAAGTCCATGGCATGCGGCGGTTTCTGGAAGAGTAAGGTCGAGTTGAGGGGAGGAGGGAGGGACCAAGAGACGGCGTTGCCTCAGGCAATTGTAGACGGTGGATTGCGTCGGTGGCCGGATTGAAGTGCTGAAACGGTGGGTGATTGTTTAATGGGCACAATTATTTCATGGTGGATCCGCTGACCCTTTTTGTTTTTAGTCAACAGGATCCTCTATCCCTTTCAGTTTTCACAAGAGCATTAATTAATAAACAATAGAGAAAACGATGCCGTTTTTGTCCTGCTGTAGAAAAGTTTCTCTGCAGTAAATGCAGAAATCATTTCCCCATATATATTAGGCCTTCGTTTACAACTTTAGTCTCATTATTAATAACCTAAGTATCTATTGACAACTTTTGCTTGAGAAATTTTTTTTTTTAAAAAAAAAACATCAGAGCTTTGGTCACCGGTCACTGGCACTGGAACTCCGACGGACGGTTGCTGGCAAGGACACTGGAGCTCCGGTGATGGGCCACCAATTTAAGGATTAATTTTTAAATTAAGGGGCAATTATGTAATTTTACATATTTGTCATCATTTCAAAATTCAAAATTAGTCAATTTGAAATTATTGAAATCCACCACCCTTATTTGCCTTTTACATATTTTGACAATATTTTTCTGTCATTTTTCTAACGATAACACCTAAACTGAAACATTGAAATAGCTTAAACAAAAACAAACAACTCTAACGAAAAGGCGTACACAAAGATTGAGATTATAGACTTAAAGCCATTACACCAGCCATGATACTAAGTTGTAGGGGTGTTTAAAACACGGGATAAGACTAGGATAGCCCAATCTTGGTTACCGGTCCCGATTTTTGGTCGGGATACAATTTGCATCCCGTCTCAATAGTAGTGGGAAGGGACTAAGAAATCCCGATTTATTTATTTTTTTTAAAAAAATAAATTTAAAGATATCATTATATTCTTTAAATTCTCCATAATCTATTATTTAAAGTAATTATTTAACAACTAATAATGTCATAATAATTACATAAATTGATCTAAAGTTGAAGAATAACATTTTATTATTATTATTATTATACCATTAGGATTAATATCATGATTTATGTGATTTACCTCCAACTAAAAATGTGATACACATCTTATTAAAGGATAACTTAATTTATGGAGTAAAACATATAAAAATAAAATGATAACTTAATTTATGAGATAAAAAATTAAAGAAAAGGGACCGGGATCTCAAGGGTGATCCCAATTCCTATTCCAGATCCAGACGAGATGGGAGATTCCAAGATCAAATTGTTTGGGATCGGGTTGGGATTACTGGGACTACTGATACATTTTGAACACCTCTATTGAGTGGATCCTTGTTATCTTACTGACGTGACATCTCCTTATATTTCATTCTTTTTCTTTACTATATTATTTATAATTAAAGTGTGCAGTGCAGGAAATAAATAATAGCAAATAAAAAATTTTAATTGAAAAGTCTAGTTATTTGAACAAGATCTTAATAAATTTGAAAATTGATTCAAGATATTGATAAGTAGATGTATGAGATATTGAGAATTTACATAAACCTTGAAATTGGAGTAATCATTACTGATTGATAATATAAAAAAGTGATATGTGAGATAAATCTCTTATAGACAATTATAAAATAGAATCATTTTCGGATAGAAAAAGAAACTGAATTGTTTTTGCCAACGGAAGAAACTGCAATTGTTAAGGGAAAAGTGTTCATAAATTCCTATTTAAAAATTTATTTATTAATTGGGACCTACAATCTTGTACAAGTGTGAGGTTGTTGAGTATAAATAATTTAAACTTCTCATGTATACGGTAAGAGAAGAAGAAGATCATCACACACACGTCTGATAGGTGAGACCACACACACACACATATATATAATGCTAATTATATATATATATATATATATATATATGTGTGTGTGTGTGTGTGTGTCTTACCATTTCATGTGTGTGTAACATGAGAAAACACTTCTCCTACAACATGAGAAGTGTTTTTCCCATAATTGTAATAGGAGAAATAGAAAATTACCCTTAATGAAAACAATCCCTAATGAAATATATCTTTCATTTATGTGCAATCTATCTTCCTTTGTTTTGCAAAATTAGTCTGATTTGCAAATTACGTTATGTACAAAAAATATTCCTTTATTATAAATGATCTTTCCTTATGTGTAAATAATCTTTTCTTATATGCAATGCTCTTCCTTTTATATGTGCATGTCATCTTCCTAAGTGCAAACTATTGTCTCTTTTGTGCAATCCATTTTCCATATTTGCAAAAGTAGCCTCTAGTGTGAAATTACATTTTGTTCAAACAATCTTCCTTTATATGCAAACAATCTTCCCTATATGCAACCCATCTTCCTATGTGCAAATCATCTTCCTTTCTGCAATCTATCTTACCTTATATATAATACATCTTCCCTTATATGCAATCCATATTCCCTTATGTGCAATTCATCTTCTATAAGAAATTTAAAATTTTTAATTCCTTGACCCACAATTGATTTTTGCCCCTCCACATCTTCAAGCTTGTAGTCTTTCTACTTTCATGACCCATAACAGACACACAACTACCATCAACCTCCTCCCCAGTCATCGGCGGCGGCGCCACAACCATCGATGATCACCTTTATCTACTTCACTTGGTGACATTCGCCTCTTCCATCTTCTCCACCTCCACTTTGAGATTAGGCTCATTTTTGACACATGCACCTCCACCTTCATAGAATTGGGTCCTCTTCAATCTTCTTCATCTTTTCCCTACTCATCACCACTGTTTTTAGATGACGACTTTGCTTGATGTGTCTTATTTCACATATCTTCTTAAATATATAAAGAATATGGCTTTTTAGCTTGACAGTGGCTTTTGTTGTTGTGGGTCTTCAATAGATTGATGACATGATTTTTTTGTATTCAGTTTCATTGGTTATATAAGTTTAATATTATTGAGATTGATTATTTCTAGATTGCATTATGTTGTGTTTGAAGATATATGATGATTTGCTTCTAGTTCTTCAAGCTAAACCTCATTGAGGGTTATCTGATGAAATGAACACTGATGGAAGGGAATTGTTTTTTTGATGAATTTTTTGTTTTTGGGGAGAGATTGCATGAAGGGATTGTTTTTCTTAAGGGTAATTTTGTCTTTTTCTTATCAAAATGATTCACACTCAAATACCATACATCTTTACATAATATCAGGTCCCATTTCATAAATAAACTTTCACACAGGGTTTTATGAGCAATTTTCCCAATTATTACTAAATTGGTTTTTGAGAGAGATATCATTTGGTTATCATATTCATTTATGAGCCTGTTTGGCATAACTGCATAAGTTAAAATAAACCCATATGAAGCCCATCATAAGTAGAAGCCAATTATTTGGGTGTTTGGGTGGTTTAATTATTTGATGTGCTTCATCCCATGAAGCTACTTTTTATCCCATCATTTGTGAAGCCCAAAATATTTGCTCCTGATCGCAGCAAAAAAGCTTCTCATCAATTGAAGCTGTAGGCCCTTTGAAAAATGACCATTGCACCCCAAAAAGCCTCTCTCCTTCTTTAAGCCAAGTCCTGCTTAGAAGGGGATCCTCTCATACCCCCCTCTCCCCATCTCTCGCCCAGATCTTACGTCTTGATCAATCCGGATTTGGGCGGACAGATGCAATCCAAAATTATTATTTTTTTTAAAAAAAAAAATTAAAAAAAAAATCAAAAAAAAAAATGCGGGACCGTTGGATCGAGATTTGGGCCAGTCCAGATGGGACTGTGAGGGATGGGGAGTGGGGGGACTGTGAGAGGATCCGGACGCGTCGTGCTTGCGTCTCCTCTCCTCTTTCAAAATTTCTCCTGGGATATCCGCTTCAATTAATTCCAAATCTCTGTCGCGGGCTACCTCCTGGTTCTCCTCCGCTTCAATTATTTTGAAATCTCTGGGGTCTCCATCTCGCCATTAAAGTCCCGACCTACCTCCTGTTCACCGCTTTCAATTTCACCTGGTCTGATTCCTTTGCAATTCCAGCTACCTCCTCTCCTCTTCAATTCATCGTGGACCTACCTCCTGTTCGCCACTTCAATATATATGTTCTTCTTTGAGCCTTTCAATTCCACGCATTCAATTCCCTAAATCGCCGTTGAAACTATAATTCATCAGATCTAACCGTGATACTGTTTTTCTTCTCCATTGATCGCCATTGATACTGTTCTTCAATTCCACGCATTCTGTTCGCCTGGTCTGATTCCTCTGCAATTCCAGCTACCTCCTCTCCTCTTCAATTCATCGTGGACCTACCTCTTGTTCGCCACTTCAATATATATGTTCTTCTTTGAGCCCTTCAATTCCACGCATTTCATTCCCTAAATCGCCGTTGAAACTGTAATTTATCAGATCTAACCGTGATACTATTTTTCTTCTCCATTGATCGCCGTTGATACTGTTCTTCAATTCCACGCATTCTGTTCGCCTGGTCTGATTCCTCTGCAATTCCAGCTACCTCCTCTCTTCTTCAATTCATCATGGACCTACCTCCTGTTCGCCACTTCAATATATATGTTCTTCTTTGCGCCCTTCAATTCCATGCATTCCATTCCCTAAATCGCCGTTGAAACTGTAATTCATCAGATCTAACCGTGATACTGTTTTTCTTCTCCATTGATCGCCGTTGATACTGTTCTTCAATTCCACGCATTATGTTCTTCTTCTCCATTGCATCGCTGCCAGATATCCTTGTCTGACCGTGATACTCGCCGGATCTCCTCTCCTCATCAGATCTTTTCTTCTTTTCATTTGCTCTGGTGATTTCTTCATCCAATCTGACATATTTTTATTGCTGAAACTTGTTTTGTTTTGTTTTTTTTTGCTGAAATTGCCGTGAACTGTTCTTCATTTTGTTTCCTTTCTTCATTTGTTGTTGTATTGTGATTTATGCTCTGGGATTTTTGCTTCCTTTTTTCATTTTGCTGAAACTTGGGATTTATGCTCTGTTATTGGTCTTCAAATATGTTCTTCATTTCTTCATTTGAGTTTGTTTCCTTGTCTTTCGATAAGTCGGTTTCTTCATTCATTTTCTATTTTGCTGATGCACAGTTTTTTTGGTCTGTTCTTCATGCTGTGCTCTTTGGGTCTGTCGATGGACATTGCCAAGTGACACTTCTGAAATTGCAAATGCACAGTTTTTTTAATTGCAAGTAGTTTAATTGCAAATGCTCTGTAACTATAGTTTTTCATTCATCTGATTTTCTTTTGCTTTACTGGTTTACTGATATTGTACGTTGGCCTTCAATGAAATGATTTTTATGGGTAAATTTGATTTGATACTTCATCCGATTTGGTTCACTGTAATCAGTAACTATAGTTGGGATTGCATAAATATATCGTTTGGATGAAGGAAATATGACTACTGCAGCATATTTTCAAAATTGTGCAGATTTTTTTTTTGCCAACATAAAAATAATATAATTTAACATATTGTTTTTAGATACTAATAATTGTTTGTGTTAATTTGCTCCTTAGTGACATAGAAATATGACCAAAAAATGGGATGAACGACTTTCATTGATTTATGCATTATTTAAAAGAAAAATAGGGAGGATTTTCTCCGCCGATAGGAAGTACATTATTATCGGATTTAAAGAAAAAAACATGTTTAGCATATACTAAATAATGTGCTAATCCTATTTAAAAGAACTTGAAAAATAGGTTCGATAAAGAAAAACATGTTTAGATATACCAGAATAAAAAATAGGATCAACTTGGGATAAACTTATTTTCAAAAGAGACTGGCATAGCCATTAACTATGCAAGGAATATGGTTATTACAGAAGATGAGAAGATGAGTTGTGGGAGAGGAAAATAAAGGTACCAAACTTTTAAGCTTTTAATATGTATTGTTATTATTATTACCATATTCCCAAAATGATGTGGAATTTGGTCAAAAGAAGGAAATATGGGTGATGAAGATAATGATGATCCACTTGATGAAGTATCATCATCATTATTATCTTCAACACAAATGAATCGTCTTCATGATCAAATCAGAAACAACTTGTAGGGGCTAGGTTTATTTAAGCACTTCATTGTGTTGTAATATTTTTAATGGTAATTTTACTATTTTGTTTAGCAAGTTTATATTGACTTTTTAATTTTTTATTCCAAATTATCATATTTTATACATATATATGTGTGAATTTGATTAAATGCTTTTTTTTAGCCATTTTACATCTTATTTATCTTTTTAAAAGCCTATACCAAACAAGTTCCCATCGAAAAAAAGTCACTTTATCGCCACCGCTATCCAAACACAAATCACATCGAAAAAAGTCATCGGAAAAAAGTCCATTGTAAGTAAAAATCATTTCTACCACCGCTATCCCAAACGGGCCCAATAACCCATAGACCCATGAAAGATATGACAGATTTTGCGTTTCTCCACGTGACTTTCAGATCCAAAAACAAAAATCGAGTTTTTTTTATATATAAATATATATATGGGAAAATTATGGGGAAAATTAGAATGGGACCTAGAAGATATAATATTTATTAGGAAAAACCATAAAAGTGATAATTATTTAGAAGAACCAATTGTCAAAATAAAAATTTTAAAATACTAAATTGCCCTTATTTAAACCTCCTACATTTTCTCTCATATTTCATTTTAAATCCAATATGAATTTTTAAATTTTATTATATTAAACGCAATTTCTCTTATTTTTTTTACAACTTTTACATAGGAATCTATTAATATAATCAATAAAGTCTATAATATTCAAATAATAATAATGTTAAATTTTTTTTTGAGATAAAGCTTCTTTAATGACTAAGATATTAGATAAAAAAATTAACATCTTCTCAATTGGTCTATTTTACTCTAATTTTATTTTATATAAGATTATATAAATTAGAAAAAATACTTAATGATTTAAATGGACAAATATCTGTATTAATAATTAAATAATATATTGATGATATGATTATTAGATGTTAGTTAAAGTTTAAAAACGATGATTTTGGTGGTTGTAATTTTTGTGGAAAATAAAAATTTAAATTACTTTTAAAGTAGAATGTGAGAGAGATTGAAGAAGAATTAAAGAAAAGAATGTAAAAAATTTAATTTTTTAAATTTATATTTTGACTATTTTTTTAAATTTATATTTTAGCTATTAGTTTTTATTTTTTTTTTTTGAAGAATAATTATAATTTTCATTTCATTTATATTTTTTTAGATATATATTAATTTATTAGCGTTATTAAGTTTGAAGAAAAAATAAAAATAAAAATACTTTTGGCCTATTTTTATATTTAATCTCTAAAAAAGTATATATAATTGGAGCAAAAATCATCGGCTCTATAGGTCCTGGTTCTAATTTTCCATATATATATATATATAACAGTTGTCTCTGGGCACGACACGGTGCGTTGAAGCCCATTTGATTCAATCTCCCACCCAAACAAACTCGACCAAATTGTTGTGATCAATCAACAGACTCTTCTTCTTTCTTCTCTTTCTTTCCGTTCGAGGTCTCGATCTCCGATCGGCAAGTTCCTTCTTTAACAGGTAATCATCCTTCTCTCTCGCATAGCATAGTTTTAATTCACTTCAGTTTATCTTTATATCGGATCCTTCGGATGCGAATTTGTGTTAAATTGCATAGCGATGCGCGTGAATTTCGATTTCTATGTACTTTATGTTACTTCTATTGATAGTCTTTTTCTGCCCTTCGATTTTCGGACATGTGTTTTTGTTTCCGTGTTCAAAATCTAATCCGCTGAACTAGTTTTGAAGGCACGATCAAACCCCTAATGAGAATTGTGAGGATCAGTCTGTTCGATTTCAGGGAAATCTCGGGGATACTGATTTCCTTTTTCCTTGTTTTTTAGATCTTTAGGTGAAAAATGTCCGGTCAAACCCAGCGTCTTAATGTGGTTCCCACAGTCACTATGCTTGGAGTCGTGAAGGCTCGCCTTGTTGGAGCCACGCGAGGCCATGCTCTTCTCAAGAAGAAGAGTGATGCTCTGACTGTACAGTTCCGTGCGATCCTCAAAAAGATCGTCTCCACCAAGGAATCAATGGGGGAGATCATGAAAACTTCTTCTTTTGCACTAACAGAAGTCAAGTACGTGGCTGGTGACAACGTCAAACACGTTGTGCTCGAGAATGTTCGAGAAGCTTCCCTGAAGGTCCGTTCTCGGCAAGAGAATATAGCTGGTGTTAAGCTCCCCAAGTTTGAGTACACAAATGATGGTGAGGTCTCTAAGAATGATCTTACTGGATTGGCAAGAGGTGGCCAACAAGTTCAGCAGTGTCGTATTGCTTATATTAAGGCAATTGAAGTTCTTGTTGAGCTTGCTTCACTTCAGACGTCTTTCTTGACACTCGATGAGGCCATCAAGACGACAAATCGGAGAGTGAATGCCCTTGAAAATGTGGTTAAGCCCAAGTTGGAGAACACCATCAGCTATATTAAGGCAGAGTTGGATGAGCTAGAGAGAGAGGATTTCTTTAGGCTGAAGAAGATTCAAGGGTATAAGAAGAGAGAAATAGAGAGGCAGATGCAGTCGTCTAAGCAATTTGCTGAGGAACAGGTTGCTGAGAAATTTGCATTGCAGAAAGGAATTTCACTGAATTCAGCCCACAACTTGTTGTCTGCAGGAAACGAGAAAGATGAGGATATCATTTTCTAAATATACAGAGGTTGGTTTTATTCGTTTGGGTTGCCTGCCTTCTCTCAGCAATTTGTTGATTCTGCTTTTTCCTGAATGGTGAGAGTTTGTTGCAATCACTTAGGTGCCATAGCCATGTACCATGAATAAAGACGCTTAGTATTTGTTCCATCTATTTTTGTATTATTTATGACCATTATTGGCTCACTTTTGAATTCAGAGGCTACTAGACAATCATCATATTGAAAGTATGGTTCTCTTCTCATTTTATGCAAGTTGAAGTTGTTAATTGCTGTAATCTTGTTTCAACATCTATTACAGGTCAGTAGAGCCATCTACTGAAGCTGTAGTCCTAGCAGCCGAGTAAAGAATAAATTTCTTAATTTGTGCCGTTCATATAATTCTGCTCGTCCAAGTCTACCTCATACTAAACTTTTAATTTCATTAATATGTAGGCCACATACTTCTCTTATATTCACCTTCTTGAAGATGAAATAATTTTTTCATATTATTTTAATGCTTGTCTAAAGTTACAATAAGTTTTTGAGTTGCATTCCCTTGGGGAGGAATACCGATTCTGGATGAACAGTAGAGTCAAAACTTATAAACTATTGTTCTTATAAACTATGGAATGATATTTTTGTTGACAAAAGGCAATCCTTTCAATTTGTCATATTACTTTAAGTCTGTCTGCATGATGTTTTTAAGTTTCAGCTGTTGGAATTTGGTACTTTGATATGCAAGTTTCCTTCTAGTTATGATTATTCTTAGGAGTTTTGTTAGACATATTTGATTAACTGGTTTAACAGTAAATTCTTGTTTCTGATCTTTATCCCTCCTATCCACTAACACATGCATCATGCCCTAGAGGGCCTGACTTGATCTTTGTCATCAAATTGCTTAGTAAAGTTCTTTACACCATCTCTTTTTGATGACTTTATTTGAGTTCATACTACTTACTGGATAAACGGGTCTTCTCAAGCAAGTTATGGGTTAAAAGCCCGAGTAGGGTCTTATTTTCAATGCTTTTGGGAGTATTGCTTTCATTAATCCAGGGTAGCTCTGAAGGAATATCTTCAATCTGTCTGTCTGGCCATCAATAGATTTTTAGGCAATCTTCTTTCCATAGAAATTGATGGTTTAGGACTAAGACTTTATTCATATTTCAAACCATAAAGCAAAAAACTTTTGTGCTTCAGAAGACTAGAGGATACTTGTGACTTATGTTCCCTTACTACGATGGTTATTCAAGATCCACTTCTAAATTATGTCCTTCTTGGATGCCAAAGAGTGTCCTAGAGAGAGCTGTACATAGAGGAGTTACTTTTGAAATATTGCTTGCATATAGTTGTACAATAGAAAGAGGATGCATCAATGTATGATCTGAAATCTGAATGCATTATAATTTTACTTCCTTTACTTCTTTCTCCCATCTCACACTCACCAAGTAGATCAGTTTTTTTAATGGTTGACCCAGTTTGTGGAATACAAACAATTTGTTAGCCATCTTTTGTAATGTTTGAACTTGATATACATAGGTTATCAGAAGCTCTCTACCTTCTTTGGTTGGGGTTTTACTTGGAGTTCAGTCTTTTTTTTTTTTTTGGCTGACAAGTAGCCTTAACGTGTTTGTTTGCTAAGAAAATCCTGTGTGTTAAAGAAGAACAAAGAAGAAATTATGGTACATAGATCCTTGGAGGCTTGGACCATGATCCTTCAGTGATGGATATTTCCATGTTTCTGTCCTAACATGCTGAGAAGAGTTGTTTATAAGCAGACAGTGACAAGAGTCATTATCACTAATGCACTATTACATTTTCTTGATTTACTTGGATGCCAGTGGGAAGCTTCCCTCTGGTTTTTCTATTGTTGGAAAAGTAGTATCATGGTGCTTCTGTTTTCTGGTTGCAGATTTGGACTGTCTTGAGTCAAGATGATTTATGTATGTACTCAACCTTGATATATGACATATTTACCTAATTAGATTATATTAAAGAAGTGTTAAGTTAGTTAATATGATGTGTATTTTCTAAAATACCATAATTATCTTCTTTAATTGTCTTCTCTCATCTCTTCCTTGATTATTGTTTAAGGAGCATCAATAGAGGTAAATAGGAAAAGATTGACAAATATAAAAACTGTCATATTTAAGATCAAGATCAACTTTTTAAATATATCTTATATTTAGGACCGGAGAAGTACGTGTGTGTCTACAGCTAACAGCCCAATTGGTTTAGATGCATGTAATTGATTTTGCGCTTTGTGAGATAAATACCCTACCCACCTATAATTATAAGATCCTAATTTTAAAATTGGTTTGTCTTCTGTCTTCTTTTATAAGATTCACTTTGAGTTTGTTTGAATATTAAATGTACTTTTAGCCATTTTAGTTTTAATAAATCCGAAATTATTGTTTCTCACTCTCATCTACCCACTTATCAATTGGGGTATATTAATGCATTTCCTATATATTTATTACCTTTAACTAATTTGAACGATTTTTTGTTTCAAATAATTCAGTTATTTGGATCTTATAATAGGAAGTATGTGAACTCTAACTTCCTTTTGTAAAATGTAAAAAAGTTAAGATGTAAATTTGTTTAAGAAGTTTTCATTAAAGAAAGAATGATATTCGAAAAGTTTTTTTAGATTCAATGTTGTTCAGGAAGTGTTAAAATGGAGCAATATTGTCTCTTATTGTTAAAAAGTTAGCAGTCATCATCAATTTTTTAGCGGTCAACGTTAGTTTTTTAACAGAATAAGGTAATATTGTGATATTTTGAAACTTCTAAAACAACATTGAATCTGAAAAAACTTTCGACGCAAATTTGCTAATCACTTTGAAAACATTTGGGGCAAATTTACATATTAACCCAATGCAAAATCACTTGTTGAATTAAGGGAAAGTGGGAAACCAAACAAAGGCTAACACACCTACATTCCTATTTTTGATTTTATTTCCTATTGTAGTAATAGAAAACAACCGTTGGCTAAAAAGAAAACAGAAGATTTTTTTTCTATATCTAATAAAAAAAATGCATAATTTAGAAATAAAAAATTGTTGAATCCTCTCAAACTCATTTAACAAAAGTGTTCCTGTCTCTTGACCTGTTATTACATTTTGGTAGTTTTGGTTTTGGTTGGACTTAAACTCTTACCAAAGTCAAACTCAAATTATTTAAATTTGCATATTGTACGAATTCGTGAAGACCTTGATTTATATGTATTTCAAACTCGTGAAGCTACAATGTAGTAATTGATTTTGTGAACGTAAAATGTCATTCATGCCTCTAAATCAATAATCAATAAATCCATAAAAACGAAATGAGTAATACCGACACTGATGGAACCAAAAAATATTACTAAGTGGGGAAAACTTTAAATGAGGTAAAATTAAAATTTGTGATATGGGCAAAATCAAAATTTCCTTTGCAAATTATTATTATTATTGCATATATCATATATGATATGTGCTTGTTACAAATAAAGAAAAATCTGGATAGGGTGGCTGCTTCAGTGAGCCTGCTTGTCACAAATAAACTTCCTCTCTCTGTTTTTTTTTTAAAAAAAAAAATGGAAAGACAAAATGATATTATGGAACTCTAATTCTAATATCCGCAAGCGTAAATAAATAAATAAAGGTCGCTTCTGTATTTCTTCATCCATTATTATAATTTGGATAAATGGGTATTTTGGATTTTCCCCCTAATGTTTAATTATTAAAAAAATCATCAAAACCCAAATTAATATATAGTTCTAGTTAATTTTTTTTACTGCCCAACTTTTTTTGCTTTGATTAATTTTGGACGCATCTTTCTGATAGCTGAGGTGCTAGTATTGTTGCGCACATGGGTATTCATCTCCTTCCTTCTTCATTCACCACAACTACTCTTCTTCGCACCACTCTCACCAAACAGAAGTCTGCTTTTCGTATGGCTTCAACTTCCCATAATGGATTGCCTAATCAGGAACAAAAGAGAGGCTTATCATTCACAGATTATCTAAGAGGTTTGTCTGTTCTCATTTATGAGAGCTTCTTTGAGAAAATCACATCAAGACACCTCAAAAACCCTCTCCCTTTACCTCCTCTTTCTGATCTCCCAATCATTCTCACTGGTCCCACCAGTGGAAGTGGCCTTGAAATTGCCTGAAACTTAACGTTCTCAGAAGCTCATTTAATGATGGCAGCAAGAAACACAAAAGCAGCTCATGACTTGATAAACCAGTGGAACCTTGAAAGATCTTCGGATGATGATGATGAAGCAAAGCTGCTTGATATTGAGGTGATGAAGCTGGATCTTCTCTCTCTGCAATCTGTTGTGAAATTTGCACAAGAGTGGAATTCAAGGTCAAGACCTGTGAATGTTTTGATCAACAATGCTGGGATATACTCCATGAAGCCTCAGAGTTTCTCAGAAGATGAATTTGAAACTCACTTGCAAGTCAATCATCTTGCGCCTGCTTTGTTGTCTATACTTCTCTTGCCATCACTCAAGAAAGGATCTCCTAGCAGGATTGTGAACAACAGTTCCACAGGCCACTTTCTTGACATGAATTTTACTTCTAGGAGGAGAAAATTCTCAAGCTTCAAAGGGTACACCAATAGCAAGCTAGCACAGGTAATTATGCAGATATCCTGTATATAGGAGTATGTGGATAAAAAGATCAATAATTGCTGCAATTTAACCAAACTAAAAATTTCAATCAAACTGTAGAGCAGAATAATTTGAAAGCTGTATCTATTCATTTACAGAAAGGGTCTATATATACATGAGGAATAAACCCTAGCATTTATACTCTTAACTTTAGTATCTAATCTAACCCTTGATTAATATATATTTCCTAACACTCCCCCTCAAGTTGGAGCATAGATGTTAATCAAGGCCAACTTGTTACAAAGATAGTCAATAAGAGTCCCATTTAAGGCCTTAGTTAGAAGATCGCCCAATTAGTTACTAGACTACACATGCCTTGTAGAAATAAAATTTTCCTTGATCTTATCCCATACAAAGTGACAATCAATTTCAATGTGTTTTGTACATTCATGCAACACATAGTTAGAGGCTATGTGTAGAGAAGCTTTATTATCACACCACAGTTGTGTAGGAAATGACGTGGCAAGACTAACCTCCTTCATTAACTAGTGAATCCACACCATTTCTTCTTCCGTCGTAGCACGCCAACCAGGATGGGCCAAGGCTTGTTGGAGAGTAGTGGGGACGGTGAGAGAGTCTAAGGATGCTATGAAGGAACTAGATGGAGGAGACAAATGGTTATAGGAAACAAAGGAACAAATAGGATAGGTGCAAGTACGTTTACGCAAGGCAAGGGGCAAGTCATCAGAAGTATCAAGCACTAATTCTAGTTCATAGGTAGGAGCAGAAGGATTATGAATACCAGAAATATCAGGCACTATTGCTGGTTTAGAGGCAGGAGTGGAAGTATCAGGAGTATCAAGCACTGTTGTTGGTTTAGAGGCAGGAGTGGGGGGAACTAATTCTGGATCAGACGTTGAAGCTGGCACTGGTGGGTCATGAACTTGATTTCCTACATTACTTGCCCTGGGACGTTTCCGATAAACATGATAGATAGGTGGTTTAGTAGGTGCCGGGTCAGATGCTTGCATTGGTGGTAACTGAACCATATAGACCAATAGTCATCAAGACTATCGATGGTGTCAAAGGATGTAGGTGGAGTAGAGATAGGAAACAACGAGGTCGACTTATGGAAGGTGACATATGTAGACACAAAATAACACTGAAGAGTGGGAGAATAGCACCGATAACCCTTCTGAACCCTATAATATCAAAGGAAGACATACTTAAGAGACTTGGGATCAAGTTTAATAATAGTGGGACGAACATCGCAAACAAAACAGACACAACCAAAGATTTTAGAGTCAATAAGAAATAAGGATTTAGAAGGAAATAGGGTTGTGTATGGAGTAGCACCATTGAGGACAGGAGAGGGCATATGATTAATAAGAAAACATGTAGTGGACACGGCGTCAGCCCAAAAAGGCTTGGGAACATTCATTTGAAACATTAGAGCCCGAGTGACTTCTTATAAGTGTCAGTTCTCCTGTTATGCAACACCATTTTGAGCTGATGTATCTAGACATGACGACTGATGAAGCATGTGATGTTGCATATAGTTTTAGAATTAGGTAGAGAAATATTCTTTGGCATTATCACTTCTTAACGAATTCACAGATACACCAAACTAAGTTTGAATTTTAGCACAAAAGGAGTAAAAATGAGAGTACAACTTAGAGCGATTTTTCATTAAATATAGTCAGGTGGTACGAGAAAAATCACAACAAAAGTAACATAGTACTTAAAACCAGGCTTAGACTCAACAAGACATGGACCCTAAACATTAGAATGGATTAAATCAAAGGGAGATGCAGCTCGTTTATTAACTCGAGTTGTCAAGTGAACAAGATGATGTTTAGCAAACTGACATGATGCACATTTTAAAGACGACAAATGATGGAATTAAGGATACATCATCTTCAAAGAAGACAGAGACACACCTAAACGACAATGAACATCAAAAGGGAATGAACCATTAGAGCAAGCAATAGAACACGGTACCTGATCCTCAAGGAAGTAATGACTACCTGATTCATAGCCCCTACCAAAAACTTGCTTCGTTGTGAGATCCTGAATCAAACAATGGCTAGGAAAGAATGTGATGAAACAGTTTAACTGTCGAGTGCGCTTGCTAGGAGACAAAAGATTAAATGTAAGGTCAAGGACATTAAGCACATGGGATAAGAAAATGGACAGAGTAGGTTTAATAGTGGCAGAGCCAAGAACACAAGAATAAGAACCGTTGGCAACTTTTATACTAGAGGGATTGACATAAGGCGCACACGAGGAAAACAAATGGTGGTTACCTGTCATATGATAAGTGGCACCAGAATCGATAATCTACTTTGAGGAAGAAGTAGCAAGACTAAAAGCAATATTACATGTAGCAAGAGCAACTAAAGAACTAGATTTAAATTCAGCCATCGATCCTTACCAGAAGCAAGTTGAGCTCCAAATCTCTGAGCAAGATCACCAGCCACTAAAAAGACCAATGTGCCTCCAATGGACAGCAATGAACATCATTCCCAACAGTGAGCAGAAAACTTCACCAAAGATGACAACACCAAAAAATAGCACCGTGAAACCAAAGAGAACGGTAATCAAACACCCAATATCTCGTATTGAACCAAACAACGTAGAAGTAGCCACGCCAAAAAATATCAAACTGGGGCGATAAAACACAATCGTAGTAGCCAAAACATAAATGCACAAGGAAATAGAGAACGAACAAAACGCACCAAAAAAACCAAATTGCCACCAAAGAAATGTCAACCCAACACCAAATAGCAAACCAACAACATTGGAGAACCAATTACTAACCCCACCACAAAGGAAAACTCAGAGTACAATCGAAAGAATGCCAAACCCATCACCTGAACAAAAAACCCACAAACTTAGTCGCCAAACGCAATAAGAAGCAAACTCATGATCTGGAATGGATGAACCCAGACCCTGAAACCGCCGAAATGAGGAGAGGAGGCCAAAACAACATCTGTCCACTTGTCGTCATAGCGTGGTTACCGAAAAAGCGTGTGTACTCCACGCGTCGTCACAAAGACATCGGACGACCACCAAATTTCAGGCAAACGCTGATGAGAGGGTGGGGATTCTCACGGAGGGGCATGTGGTAAAAAAATGGTATGAGATAGAACCCGAACTCTCTCTCCTCTCTCACTATTTCTGTCTCGACGAACTTGGCGCTCACCATCTCTCTCAATCGATGCCAGAAAATTGAACACACAAGAAAAGATGAACAAAACGCAAACTCAGGGAATAAGAATCAGAACCCTAGAGCTATGATGTTGTGTAGAGTAGAATAATTTGAAAGTCATATCTATTCATTTATGTAAAGGGTCTATATATACATGAGGAATGAGCCCTAGTATTTATGGCTCTTAACTTTAGTATCTAATCTAATCCCTTATTATTATATATTTTCTAACACAAACAACTTACCCCCATAATCAAACTGACTGAATTGATTCCAACACAAGACAAACTGTGACTTATTTTATTTTATTTTTGATTATTTTGGACAGTTTGGTTTAGTTCAAGTTTTTTTAATACTAGTTTTGTTTAAGTTGGTTCAATTAGTAAAATATCTTTAGCAAACTTATATTCATTAAATCAGGCCAACTAGAGGAGATTTACAAATAGAGTTTATAAAACTAGGAAAAAGGACCATGTTGAACATTTTCTGAAACATTGAAGGATAATAGCAGAACAAATGTTCTGAAACAAATAAGTAAAAACATTGAGAACTTGTATGTGATTGTTGTTATTTAACCTTGTCTACGTCATCATCAAATAGGTGATGTTCTGAAGCATCCTGCAGAAGAAGCTTCCTGAAGAATCTGGAATCAGTGTAGTGTGTACAAGTCCAGTGTGAGATACACAAATGTGGTAAGGGATCTTCCAAAAATGCTTCAACATGTGTTTCAATCACTGATATTTTTCGCATACGCTCCTAAAGAAGGTTGTAGAAGTGTACTCTATGCTGCTACGTATCTTGAGGTTCAAGATTACACCAAGTCCTTGAAGGCTCAAGACTCTCCTGTTTGTGCTTATATAGATCATGACTATAGTTTTGATTATGTTTCTAAAGAAGCTCAGAACTTGGAGGCTTCCATGAAAGTTTGGGAGAAGAGATTGGACATGATTGGACTTCCTTCTGATGTAATGGACAAGTTACTTAGTGTGATGTATGGTTTTTCTTTTAGCTTCCACTTGAAACTGAAGCTATATATGTATCTTTAATTTCAAGAAAGTTTCAATTGATATAAATGACATATGGGGTTTGATACTTGTTTTGATGAATGAAAAATAGAAAGGAGGGGGGACAACACCTGAAGATCATGAACAATAAAATAAAGGATTAATCTCATGATTATATATTGATCCATCCAAAACGCAATGGACCTATTAGATGACATACCCTATGAATTTTTAAATTCAAGTATCAATTTGCCTAAAAAAATTAGAATTTAAAAAGATGATCAAGTGTCAATGGCAAGTTGTCTCAATGGTAGCGTTGCTTCCTATAAGTACAACATTAAGCCTAATATCATCAAAGAGTCGGTATAAATCCAAACCATCATCAAACACACCAGACTAAAAGATATTTGTACAGCTAAGGAATATCTATTTAGTTATTTATAATATATGATATGATTAAATAACTTATTTAGGTTCTTTAATCTTTTTTTTAAAAAAAACAATTAGATCTTATATTTAGAACTAGAATTAGTATATAATATACAGGGTTACCTATGTTTGAAACAATGATAATCATCTATATTATCACCATATTCCGGCGAATGAATACGCATATTTCTCAGAAACAATTATCTTATATATGAACTTCATAAATTTTATTTGTTAATTGTGATAAATATTGAATGTTAATGGATTTAATTTCAATTATTTGAATTTAAAATATAATCAAATTGTTGCTATTTTCATATTTTAATGATTTAATTATATACTTTTGATGCCTATTTATTGATAAAAATAAAATATTACAAGTCTATGATTCAAGTTCATGATGCGAAATTAAGTTATTATTATGAGTTTGCTTAAACGTGTGAGTTTAACAACTTTACTTTCGGTCCACCTTTCCATTTTCATTTAAATCCATAGGATAAATTGTATTTGTACGTACTGATAATGGCCTGTTCTTATTTAGTTAAGGATGTAGTTGCTTTCGGGCAAAAAAAAAAAGGATGTAGTTGCTCTTTTTGTTGTTGCATTCCACATAATCATATAACATCAATAGTGCAGACGAGTTTTGGAGATGTCTATGAAAATTCCCTCTGCCTTCTAAGTAACTAATTTGTGGAGATTAAATATGATAAATAAATTACTCTAAAATATTTATAGTTATCATTTTTTCTCTAAATTTTTTAAACTGATGTATAATCTAATTTTACATATATATATTTCAAAAGGGGTTTAAATTTACGTCATGTTCTTTGAGAAAAAAATATTCCTACATTAGCATTATATATGTGTGTGTGTATACAGATATATATGT
Source organism: Acacia melanoxylon (assembly GCA_019022615.1). Taxonomy (NCBI): domain Eukaryota; kingdom Viridiplantae; phylum Streptophyta; class Magnoliopsida; order Fabales; family Fabaceae; genus Acacia; species Acacia melanoxylon. The sequence continues at coordinate 54,403 of JAFJYJ010000144.1, read as the reverse complement.
AGATTCCACCATTTCAAATGGTAGGAATATCACACACTTCATATATATATAAAAGCGAGCCAAAAACTAGGGTTAAATAATGATGTTCCGCATTCTTTCAGTATCTTTTGAATTAGGTGAGCCAAAAACTAGGGTTAAATACATTTTTTTATATCTTTAATTTCAAGAAAGTTTCAATTTAGATAAGTCATATAGGACAGGAGACTTTTTTGGTGGATGAAAAGAAAAAGGTCATGAACGTACAATAACATAAAAGATTAATCTATCCAAAATGCAATCATGTGAACCACTTACCCTGTAAATTTTAAATTGAAGTAACAATTTTGCTTCAAAAAACATGAATTTGAAGGAAGATCAAGTGTCAACGACAAATTGTCTTAACAGCGACGATTACTATACTTAGATGATGTTTTGAATGCAAGTCTGGTGTTGACATGTGCATGTGTGTACGATTGATTGTATTAAAAAATGATGATCAAGTTAGAACTTTAAGGAAAACGGGAAAATCCTATTGGGGGCCGTTTTAGCAAAACAAACCCAAAAAAGACCCCTACATTCTGGCAATCCCAAAAACGGCCGGCATCTGAATTGGTGCCATTCACACAGTGAAATCGCAGTAAATATGACATTTGTTGTTGTAAATAACTTATACGTCAACGGATAAGCAATGCCAAAAAGGGCATGTTGGGCCCTTTTTTGGGTTTTTTTGCTTAAAAGGGCGCCTATATTGATTTTCCCAAGGAAAACTAACCTTAACCCTAACCCTATGACACCCCTATGACACCACCAAGGGAGATAATTCCTTTGAATATGTGTAGTATTTTGTAATCTAAGTGAAACGTTTGAAAGCCCTAAATAAATTACCTAGGCCCAAAGTCGAAAGGCCCAGTTTGGGTTGCCATTAGGCGAGACAAAATGTCCAGTGGGAGGAAAAAAAGAAGAGTGAGACCAAATGATGTTGTTTGGGTTAGGGATTGGGTTAAGTCTTAAGGAATTAGTTTCCCTGTTCGTCGTTTAGATCTTTCTTTCTTTTTTTTTCTTCTTATCTTTTTTACTTTTAAATGAAAAAGTAATTTTTTTTAAAAAAATGTTAGTTGAGAAATTATTTTTATTTTAGATCCTCTACCCATTAAAATTATTTTTTATAAAAATTAAAAAAATCGGGACTGGACCGTCCAAATCGGAGCTGCCCGGTCAGAATGGTTTTTTGGGTTAAGGGCTTTTAGCCCAAAAGTAGTTTTTTTTTTAAAAAAAAAAAGCCACCTCCTACATGCTTTTCACAGCAGAACAGGCCATTATGGTAGAAAATATCCTTGATCTTTTGTAAATGGAACCAAAGGCGGACGGCGTGTTAAATGGTACGCTCTCCTCTCCTTTTTAACGAGTGTGAAATTTGAATTGTACTAATTCTTTTTTTATAAGAATTTAATAAGAGTTAAATATTTAATGAACTTTTCTTTTATTTTTGCCTCTTATTAATTATATATTCTCTCTCTTTATCTTTGGTCATTCTCTTCATTTTTTTCTTTTGTATTACATTCTCTTTTCTACTTTCTATCATTACTCTCCAATTTCTTTTTATAGGCAACCCGTGATAGTTATTTGAATATTTAACGAGTTTTTTTTTTTTTTTTTTTTTTTTTTTTTTTCATTCATTCTTGCCCCTCATTAATTATAAGTATTGTGTGAATTAAAATGTTAATGATAGTTATATGTACTTTATTTCTCTCTTTTATTTGTCCCCTCATAAATTAGGGCATTCGTGGAAAAAAAAAAAGAGTTATTTCAGACATAATTATTTTTAACTAATTTTAACCGTATTTTTAAATTATGTAATTCAATTATTGAGCTCTTATAAATTAGATTGGAGGGACTATTACTTTATTTATCTCTTTTACTTTTTTCCCTTATAAATAAGACCATATTTAATTTTTTTTTTTCAGACATACTTATTATTTTTAACTAATTTTAACAGCTTTATTAAACCGCCTAATTGGTTATTATGGAGTTAGACTCTTATAAATAGGGTGAGAGGGAATATTTGGATAAATGGGTATTTTAATTTTTTCTCTTAAAAATAAATTCTTAATGAAATCAAATCCAAATTATATTCTTAAAAATAATGCTAGCTTTAATTAATTTAGATTTTGCTTTAATTAATTTTGAACACATCTTCCAATACATCTGCTAATTACAGCGCATGCATTCTTTATCTATTTATTCGACTGGTCTCTTTCCTTCTTTATTCACTAAAACAATGCACGTCCGAAGCAACGACTAGAGCTCTCACGAGGGTTGCTATTCGCGTTCTCTTCTCTTGTCCATCACCAGCTGGTTTTTATCTACGAAGGTAACTACAGATTCTCTTTGATTCCAATGCCTCTCTCTCTCTCTCTCTCTCTTTTCTTCTCACCATTTTGACATTTTCCCTTTAATTTCAACGTATGTAGCGTCGTTGTTGGTTTTCTCCGATTTTTCACGTCAATACCTCCTTCTACTTTTACAACTAGGCTGCTACTGCATTGCATTTCTTTCTGGGTCTCACGGTTAGTTTACTCACATTCTTGAGTTTCTTCCCATTTCTTTTAAGTCTTGAATTGCGTTAATTTTTTGTTTGTTCGTATGCACTCACCCACACATTCAGTTTCTTTATTCAGTTTTAAAAAATTGTATAGACTAACTACATTTTTTTCCCCATCATTTAACTCAGTCAGTGTCCACATAACTCAATTTGCCATTCGCTTTCTCTTCGATGGTTTTCATCTACGAAGGTAACTACAGATTCTCTCTTTGATTCCAATGCCTCTCTCTCTCTCTCTCTCTCTCTCTCTCTCTCTCTCTCTCTCTCTCTCTCTCTTTTCTTCTCACCATTTTGACATTTTCCCTTCAATTTCAACGTGTGTAGCGTCGTTTTTGGTTTTCTCCGATTTCCCATTTCCTTTAAGAGTTCTTCCGTTTTCCTGATTTGAATTTTGAGTTTTTTTTTCCTCGTATGCACTCACCCACACACACATTTAGGTTATGGGTTTTGGACTTTCATAGACATTAGAATGCATTATTTCTATATGCTCCTGCGAAAAAACTGAAGACGTCAAGTTCTACACATTTGTTTTCTTCAATTTCAACGTGTGTAGCGTCGTTGTTGGTTTTCTCCGATTTCCCATTTCCTTTAAGAGTTCTTCTGTTTTCTTGATTTGAATTTTGAGTCTTTTTTTACTCGTATGCACTCACCCACACACACGTTCAGTTTATGGGTTTTGGACTTTCATAGATATTAGAATGCAATATTTCTATATGCTCCTGCGAAAAAACAGAAGTCGTCAAGTTCCACACATTTGTTTTCTTCAATTTGAACGTGTGTAGCGTCGTTGTTGGTTTTCTCCGATTTCCCATTTCCTTTAAGAGTTCTTCCGTTTTCTTGATTTGAATTTTCGCTTTTTTTTTTACTCGTATGCACTCACCCACACACATTCGCTTATAGGTTTTGGACTTTCATAGACATTAGAATGCAATATATCTATATGCTCCTGAAAAACAAGTCGTCAAGTTCCACACATTTGTTTTCTTCAAATTCAACGTGTGTAGCGTCGTTGTTGGTTTTCTCCGATTTCCCATTTCCTTTAAGAGTTCTTCCGTTTTCTCTATTTGAATTTTGAGTTTTTTTTTTTCGTATACACTCACCCACACACATTCGCTTTATGGGTTTTGGACTTTCATAGACATTAGAATGCAATATTTCTATATGCTCCCGTGAAAAAACAAGTCGTCAAGTTCCACATATTCGTTTTCTTCAATATTAACGTGTGTAGCGTCGATATTGGTTTTCTCCGATTTCCTATTTCCTTTAAGAGTTCTTCCATTTTCTTGATTTGAATTTTGAGTTTTTTTTTTCTCGTATGCACTCACCCACACACACAATCAGTTTATGGGTTTTGGACTTTCATAGACATTAGAATGCAATATTTCTATATACTCCGCGAAAAACAAGCCGTCAAGTTCCACACATTTTTTTTCTTCTATTTCAACGTGTGTAGCGTCGTTGTTGGATTTCTCCGATTTCCCATTTCCTTTATGAGTTCTTCCGTGTTCTTGATTTGAATTTTGAGTTTTTTTTTTCTCGTATGCACTCACCAACACACACATTCAGTTTATGGGTTTTGGACTTTCATAGACATTAGAATGCAATATTTCTATATGCTCCTGCGAAAAAAAAGAAGTCGTCAAGTTCCACACATTTGTTTTCTTCAATTTCAACGTGTGTAGCGTCATTGTTGGTTTTCTCCGATTTCCCATTTCCTTTATGAGTTCTTCCGTTTTCTTGATTTGAATTTTGAGTTTTTTTTCCTCGTATGCACTCACCCACACACATTCAGTTTAAAGGTTTTGGACTTTCATAGACATTAGAAAGCAATATTTCTATATGCTCCCGCGAAAAACAAGTCGTCAAGTTCCACACATTTGTTTTCTTCAAATTCAACGTGTGTAGTCGTTGTTGGTTTTCTCCGATTTCCCATTTCCTTTAAGAGTTCTTCCGTTTTCTATTTGAATTTTGAGTTTTTTTTTTCTCGTATACACTCACCAACACACATTCAGCTTTATGGGTTTTGGACTTTCATAGACATTAGAATGCAATATTTCTATATGCTCCGTGAAAAAACAAGCGTCAAGTTCCACATATTCGCTTTCTTCAATATTAACGTGTGTAGCGTCGATATTGGTTTTCTCCGATTTCCTATTTCCTTTAAGAGTTCTTCCGTTTTCTTGATTTGAATTTTGAGTTTTTTTTTCTCGTATGCACTCACCCACACACACAATAATTTTATGGGTTTTGACTTTCATAGACATTAGAATGCAATATTTCTATATGCTCCCGCGAAAAAACAAGTCGTCCAAGTTCCACACATTTGTTTTCTTCAATTTGAACGTGTGTAGCGTCGTTGTTGGTTTTCTCCGATTTCCCATTTCCTGAAAGAGTTCTTCCGTTTTCTTGATTTGAATTTTGAGTATTTCGTCTTGTATGCACTCACCCACACACACATTCAGTTTATGGGTTTTGGACTTTCGTAGACATTAGAATGCAATATTTCTATATGCTCCTGCGAAAAAAAAGAAGTCGTCAAGTTCCACACATTCGTTTTCTTCAATTTCAACGTGTGTAGCGTCGTTGTTGGTTTTCTCCGATTTCCCATTTCCTTTAAGAGTTCTTCCGTTTTCTTGATTTGAATTTTGAATTTTTTTTTCTCATATGCACGCACCCACACACACATTCGGTTTATGGGTTTTGGACTTTCATAGACATTAGAATGCAATATTTCTATATGCTCCAGCGAAAAAAAAGAAGTCGTCAAGTTCCACACATTTTTTTTCTTCAATTTCAACGTGTGTAGCGTCGTTGTTGGTTTTCTCCGATTTCCCATTTCCTTTAAGAGTTCTTCCGTCTTCTTGATTTGAATTTTGAGTTTTTTTTTTCTCATATGCACTCACCCACACACATGAAGTTTTTGGGTTTGGGACTTTCATAGACATTAGAATGCAATATTTCTATATGCTCCTGTGAAAAAACAGAAGTCATGAAGTTCCACACATTTGTTTTCTTCAATTTCAACTTGTGTAGCGTCGTTGTTGGTTTTCTCCGATTTCCCATTTCCTTTAAGAGTTCTTCCGTTTTCTTGATTTGAATTTTGACTTTTTTTTCCTCGTATGCACTCACCCACACACACATTCAGTTTATGGGTTTTGGACTTTCATAGACATTAGAATGATATATTTCTATATGCTCCCGCGAAAACAAGTCGTCAAGTTCCACACATTTGTTTTCTTCAATTTCAACGTGTGTAGCGTCGTTGTTGGTTTTCTCCCATTTCCCATTTCCTTTAAGAGAACTTCGGTTTTCTTGATTTGAATTTTGAGTTTTTTTTTTCTCGTATGCACTCACCCACACAAATTCAGTTTATGGGTTTTGGACTTTGATAGGCATTAAAATGCAATATTTCTATATGCTACTGCGAAAAAACAGAAGTCGTTAAGTTCCACACATTTGTTTTCTTCAATTTCAACGTGTGTAGCGTCGTTGTTGGTTTTCTACGATTTCTCATTTCCTTTAAGAGTTCTTCCGTTTTCTTGATTTGAATTTTGAGTTTTTTTTTTCTCATATGCACTCACCCACACACATTCGCTTTATGGGTTTTGGACTTTCATAGACATTAGAATGCAATATTTCTATATGCTCAAAAAAAACAAGTCGTCAAGTTCCACACATTTGTTTTCTTCAATTTCAACGTGTCTAGCGTCGTTGTTGGTTTTCTCCGATTTCCCATTTCCTTTAAGAGTTCTTCCGTTTTCTTGATTTGAATTTTGAGTTTTTTTTTTTCTCGTATGCACTCACCCACAAACACTTTCGCTTTATGGGTTCTGACTTTCATAGACATTAGAATGCAATATTTCTCTATGCTCGAACAAACAAGTCGTCAAGTTCCACACATTAGTTTTCTTCAATTTCAACGTGTGTAGCGTCGTTGTTGGTTTTCTCCGATTTCCCATTTCCTTGAAGAGTTCTTCCGTTTTCTTGATTTGAATTGTGAGTTTTTTTTTTCGTATGCACTCACCCACACACATTCAAATTTATGAGTTTTGGACTTTCATAGACTTTAGAATGCAATATTCCTATATGCTCCTCCGAAAAAACAAAAGTCGTCAAGTTCCACACATTTGTTTTCTTCAATTTCAACGTGTGTAGCGTCGTTGTTGGTTTTCTCCGATTTCCCATTTCCTTTAAGAGTTCTTCCGTTTTCTTGATTTGAATTTTGAGTTTTTTTTTCCTCGTATGCACTCACCCACACACATTCAGTTAATGGGTTTGGGACATTCATAGACATTAGAATGCAATATTTCTATATGCTCCTGCGAAAAAACAGAAGTCGTCAAGTTCCACACATTTGTTTTCTTCAATTTCAACGTGTGTAGCGTCATTGTTGGTTTTCTCCGATTTCCCATTTCCTTTATGAGTTCTTCCGTTTTCTTGATTTGAATTTTGAGTTTTTTTTTTCTCGTATGAACTCACCCACACATATTCAGTTTATGGGTTTTGGACTTTCAAAGACATTAGAATGCAATAATTCTATATGCTCCTGCGAAAAAACAGAAGTCGTCAAGTTCCACACATTCGTTTTCTTCAATTTCAACGTGTGTAGCGTCGTTGTTGGTTTTCTCCGATTTCCCATTTCCTTTAAGAGTTCTTCCGTTTTCTTGATTTGAATTTTGAGTTTTTTTTCCTCGTATGCACTCACCCACACACATTCAGTTTAAAGGTTTTGGACTTTCATAGACATTAGAAAGCAATATTTCTATATGCTCCTGCGAAAAAACAGAAGTCGTCAAGTTCCACACATTTGTTTTCTTCAAATTCAACGTGTGTAGCGTCGTTGTTGGTTTTCTCCGATTTCCCATTTCCTTTAAGAGTTCTTCCGTTTTCTCTATTTGAATTTTGAGTTTTTTTTCTCGTATACACTCACCAACACACATTCAAATAAATTTATGGGTTTTGGACTTTCATAGACATTAGAATGCAATATTTCTATATGCTCCCGTGAAAAACAAGTCGTCAAGTTCCACATATTCGTTTTCTTCAATATTAACGTGTGTAGCGTCGATATTGGTTTTCTCCGATTTCCTATTTCCTTTAAGAGTTCTTCCGTTTTCTTGATTTGAATTTTGAGTTTTTTTTTTTCGTATGCACTCACCCACACACACAATCGCTTTATGGGTTTTGGACTTTCATAGACATTAGAATGCAATATTTCTATATGCTCCTGAAAAACAAGTCGTCAAGTTCCACACATTTGTTTTCTTCAATTTCAACGTGTGTAGCGTCGTTGTTGGTTTTCTCCGATTTCCCATTTCCTGAAAGAGTTCTTCCGTTTTCTTGATTTGAATTTTGAGTATTTCTCGTCTTGTATGCACTCACCCACACACACATTCAGTTTATGGGTTTTGGACTTTCGTAGACATTAGAATGCAATATTTCTATATGCTCCGCGAAAAAAAGAAGTCGTCAAGTTCCACACATTCGTTTTCTTCAATTTCAACGTGTGTAGCGTCGTTGTTGGTTTTCTCCGATTTCCCATTTCCTTTAAGAGTTCTTCCGTTTTCTTGATTTGAATTTTGAATTTTTTTTCTCATATGCACGCACCCACACACACATTCAGTTTATGGGTTTTGGACTTTCATAGACATTAGAATGCAATATTTCTATATGCTCCAAAAAAAAAAAAGAAGTCGTCAAGTTCCACACATTTTTTTCTTCAATTTCAACGTGTGTAGCGTCGTTGTTGGTTTTCTCCGATTTCCCATTTCCTTTAAGAGTTCTTCCGTCTTCTTGATTTGAATTTTGAGTTTTTTTTTTTTTTCATATGCACTCACCCACACACATGAAGTTTTTGGGTTTGGGACTTTCATAGACATTAGAATGCAATATTTCTATATGCTCCTGTGAAAAAACAGAAGTCATGAAGTTCCACACATTTGTTTTCTTCAATTTCAACTTGTGTAGCGTCGTTGTTGGTTTTCTCCGATTTCCCATTTCCTTTAAGAGTTCTTCCGTTTTCTTGATTTGAATTTTGACTTTTTTTTTTCCTCGTATGCACTCACCCACACACACATTCAGTTTATGGGTTTTGGACTTTCATAGACATTAGAATGATATATTTCTATATGCTCCTGCGAAAAAACAGAAGTCGTCAAGTTCCACACATTTGTTTTCTTCAATTTCAACGTGTGTAGCGTCGTTGTTGGTTTTCTCCCATTTCCCATTTCCTTTAAGAGAACTTCGGTTTTCTTGATTTGAATTTTGAGTTTTTTTTTTCGTATGCACTCACCCACACAAATTTTTATGGGTTTTGACTTTGATAGGCATTAAAATGCAATATTTCTATATGCTACTGCGAAAAAACAGAAGTCGTTAAGTTCCACACATTTGTTTTCTTCAATTTCAACGTGTGTAGCGTCGTTGTTGGTTTTCTCTGATTTCTCATTTCCTTTAAGAGTTCTTCCGTTTTCTTGATTTGAATTTTGAGTTTTTTTTTTCTCATATGCACTCACCCACACACATTCAGTTTATGGGTTTTGGACTTTCATAGACATTAGAATGCAATATTTCTATATGCTCAGCGAAAAAAAACAAGTCGTCAAGTTCCACACATTTGTTTTCTTCAATTTCAACGTGTCTAGCGTCGTTGTTGGTTTTCTCCGATTTCCCATTTCCTTTAAGAGTTCTTCCGTTTTCTTGATTTGAATTTTGAGTTTTTTTTTTCTCGTATGCACTCACCCACAAACACTTTCAGTTTATGGGTTCTGGACTTTCATAGACATTAGAATGCAATATTTCTATATGCTCAGCGAACAAACAGAAGTCGTCAAGTTCCACACATTAGTTTTCTTCAATTTCAACGTGTGTAGCGTCGTTGTTGGTTTTCTCCGATTTCCCATTTCCTTGAAGAGTTCTTCCGTTTTCTTGATTTGAATTGTGAGTTTTTTTTTCTCGTATGCACTCACCCACACACATTCAAACTTTATGAGTTTTGGACTTTCATAGACTTTAGAATGCAATATTCCTATATGCTCCTCCGAAAAACAAAAGTCGTCAAGTTCCACACATTTGTTTTCTTCAATTTCAACGTGTGTAGCGTCGTTGTTGGTTTTCTCCGATTTCCCATTTCCTTTAAGAGTTCTTCCGTTTTCTTGATTTGAATTTTGAGTTTTTTTTTTTCCTCGTATGCACTCACCCACACACATTCGCTTAATGGGTTTGGGACATTCATAGACATTAGAATGCAATATTTCTATATGCTCCCGCGAAAAACAAGTCGTCAAGTTCCACACATTTGTTTTCTTCAATTTCAACGTGTGTAGCGTCATTGTTGGTTTTCTCCGATTTCCCATTTCCTTTATGAGTTCTTCCGTTTTCTTGATTTGAATTTTGAGTTTTTTTTTTTTTTTTTTTTTTTCTCGTATGAACTCACCCACACATATTCGCTTTATGGGTTTTGGACTTTCAAAGACATTAGAATGCAATAATTCTATATGCTCCTGCGAAAAAACAGAAGTCGTCAAGTTCCACACATTCGTTTTCTTCAATTTCAACGTGTGTAGCGTCGTTGTTGGTTTTCTCCGATTTCCCATTTCCTTTAAGAGTTCTTCCGTTTTCTTGATTTGAATTTTGAGTTTTTTTTCCTCGTATGCACTCACCCACACACATTCAAACTTTAAAGGTTTTGGACTTTCATAGACATTAGAAAGCAATATTTCTATATGCTCCTGCGAAAAAATAGAAGTCGTCAAGTTCCACACATTTGTTTTCTTCAAATTCAACGTGTGTAGCGTCGTTGTTGGTTTTCTCCGATTTCCCATTTCCTTTAAGAGTTCTTCCGTTTTCTCTATTTGAATTTTGAGTTTTTTTTTCTCGTATACACTCACCAACACACATTCAGTTTATGGGTTTTGGACTTTCATAGACATTAGAATGCAATATTTCTATATGCTCCTGTGAAAAAACAGAAGTCGTCAAGTTCCACATATTCGTTTTCTTCAATATTAACGTGTGTAGCGTCGATATTGGTTTTCTCCGATTTCCTATTTCCTTTAAGAGTTCTTCCGTTTTCTTGATTTGAATTTTGAGATTTTTTTTCTCGTATGCACTCACCCACACACACAATCAGTTTATGGGTTTTGGACTTTCATAGACATTAGAATGCAATATTTCTATATGCTCCTGCGAAAAAACAGAAGTCGTCAAGTTCCACACATTTGTTTTCCTCAATTTCAACGTGTGTAGCGTCGTTGTTGGTTTTCTCCGATTTCCCATTTCCTTTAAGAGTTCTTCCGTTTTCTGATTCAAATTTTGTGTTTTTTTCTTCTCGTATGCACTCACCCACAGACATTCAATTTATGGGTTTTGGACTTTCATCGACATTAGAATGCAATAATTCTATATGCTCCCGCAAAAACAAGTCGTCAAGTTCCACACATTCGTTTTCTTCGGTTTCAACGTGTGTAGCGTCGTTGTTCGTTTTCTTCGATTTCCCATTCCCTTTAAGAGTTCTTCCATTTTCATGATTTGAATTTTGAGTTTTTTTTTCTCGTATGCACTCACCCACACACACATTCAGTTTATGGGTTTTGGACTTTCATAGACATTAGAATGATATATTTCTATATGCTCCTGCGAAAAAACAGAAGTCGTCAAGTGCCACACATTTGTTTTCTTCAATTTCAACGTGTGTAGCGTCGTTGTTGGTTTTCTCCGATTTCCCATTTCCTTTAAGAGTTCTTCCGTTTTCTTGATTTGAATTTTGAGTTTTTTTTCCTCGTATGCACTCACCCACACACACATTCAGGTTTATGGGTTTTGGACTTTCATAGACATTAGAATGATATATTTCTATATGCTCCTGCGAAAAAACAGAAGTCGTCAAGTTCCACACATTTGTTTTCTTCAATTTCAACGTGTGTAGCGTCGTTGTTGGTTTTCTCTGATTTCTCATTTCCTTTAAGAGTTCTTCCGTTTTCTTGATTTGAATTTTGAGTTTTTTTTTTTTTCATATGCACTCACCCACACACATTCAGTTTATGGGTTTTGGACTTTCATAGACATTAGAATGCAATATTTCTATATGCTCAGCGAAAAAACAGAAGTCGTCAAGTTCCACACATTTGTTTTCTTCAATTTCAACGTGTCTAGCGTCGTTGTTGGTTTTCTCCGATTTCCCATTTCCTTTAAGAGTTCTTCCGTTTTCTTGATTTGAATTTTGAGTTTTTTTCTCGTATGCACTCACCCACAAACACTTTCAGTTTATGGGTTCTGGACTTTCATAGACATTAGAATGCAATATTTCTATATGCTCAGCGAACAAACAGAAGTCGTCAAGTTCCACACATTTGTTTTCTTCAATTTCAACGTGTGTAGCGTCGTTGTTGGTTTTCTCCGATTTCCCATTTCCTTGAAGAGTTCTTCCGTTTTCTTGATTTGAATTGTGAGTTTTTTTTTTCTCGTATGCACTCACCCACACACATTCAGTTTATGGGTTTTGGACTTTCATAGACATTAGAATGCAATATTCCTATATGCTCAGCGAAAAAACAGAAGTCGTCAAGTTCCACACATTTGTTTTCTTCAATTTCAACGTGTCTAGCGTCGTTGTTGGTTTTCTCCGATTTCCCATTTCCTTTAAGAGTTCTTCCGTTTTCTTGATTTGAATTATGAGTTTTTTTTTTCTCGTATCCACTCACCCACACACACATTCAGTTTATGGGTTTTGGACTTTCATAGACATTAGAATGCAATATTTCTATATGCTCCCGCGAACAAACAAGTCGTCAAGTTCCACATTTGTTTTCTTCAATTTCAACGTGTGTAGCGTCGTTGTTGGTTTTCTCCGATTTCCCATTTCCTTGAAGAGTTCTTCCGTTTTCTTGATTTGAATTGTGAGTTTTTTTTTTTTTTTTCTCGTATGCACTCACCCACACACATTCAGTTTATGGGTTTTGGACTTTCATAGACTTTAGAATGCAATATTCCTATATGCTCCTCCGAAAAAACAAAAGTCGTCAAGTTCCACACATTTGTTTTCTTCAATTTCAACGTGTGTAGCGTCGTTGTTGGTTTTCTCCGATTTCCCATTTCCTTTAAGAGTTCTTCCGTTTTCTAGATTTGAATTTTGAGTTTTTTTTTCCTCGTATGCACTCACCCACACACATTCAAGTTAATGGGTTTGGGACATTCATAGACATTAGAATGCAATATTTCTATATGCTCCCGCGAAAAAATGAAGTCGTCAAGTTCCACACATTTGTTTTCTTCAATTTCAACGTGTGTAGCGTCGTTGTTGGTTTTCTCCGATTTCCCATTTCCTTTAAGAGTTCTTCGATTTTCTCTATTTGAATTTTGATTTTTTTTTTCTCGTATGCACTCACCCACACACATTCAGTTGATGGGTTTTGGACTTTCATAGATATTAGAATGCAATATTTCTATATGCTCCTGCGAATAAACAGAAGTCGTCAAGTTCCACACATTCTTTTTCTTCAATTTCAACGTGTGTAGCGTCGTTGTTGGTTTTCTCTGATTTCCCATTTCCTTTAAGAGTTCTTCCGTTTTCTTGATTTGAATTTTGATTTTTTTTTTCTCGTAGGCACTCACCCACACACATTCCGTTTATGGTTTATGGACTTTCATAGACATTAGAATGCCATATTTCTATATGCTCCTGCGAAAAAACAAAAGTCGTCAAGTTCCACACATTTGTTTTCTTCAATTTCAACGTGTGTAGCGTCGTTGTTGGTTTTCTCCGATTTCCCATTTCCTTTAAGAGTTCTTCCGTCTTCTTGATTTGAATTTTGAGTTTTTTTTTCTCATATGCACTCACCCACACACATGAAGTTTTTGGGTTTGGGACTTTCATAGACATTAGAATGCAATATTTCTATATGCTCCCCGTGAAAAAAAGCAAAGTCATGAAGTTCCACACATTTGTTTTCTTCAATTTCAACTTGTGTAGCGTCGTTGTTGGTTTTCTCCGATTTCCCATTTCCTTTAAGAGTTCTTCCGTTTTCTTGATTTGAATTTTGAGTTTTTTTTTTCCTCGTATGCACTCACCCACACACACATTCAGTTTATGGGTTTTGGACTTTCATAGACAAGAATGATATATTTCTATATGCTCCTGCGAAAAAACAGAAGTCGTCAAGTTCCACACATTTGTTTTCTTCAATTTCAACGTGTGTAGCGTCGTTGTTGGTTTTCTCCCATTTCCCATTTCCTTTAAGAGAACTTCGGTTTTCTTGATTTGAATTTTGAGTTTTTTTTCTTGTATGCACTCACCCACACAAATTCGCTTTATGGGTTTTGGACTTTGATAGGCATTAAAATGCAATATTTCTATATGCTACCGCGAAAAACAAGTCGTTAAGTTCCACACATTTGTTTTCTTCAATTTCAACGTGTGTAGCGTCGTTGTTGGTTTTCTCTGATTTCTCATTTCCTTTAAGAGTTCTTCCGTTTTCTTGATTTGAATTTTGAGTTTTTTTTTTCTCATATGCACTCACCCACACACATTCAGTTTATGGGTTTTGGACTTTCATAGTCATGAGAATGCAATATTTCTATATGCTCAGCGAAAAAACAGAAGTCGTCAAGTTCCACACATTTGTTTTCTTCAATTTCAACGTGTCTAGCGTCGTTGTTGGTTTTCTCCGATTTCCCATTTCCTATAAGAGTTCTTCCGTTTTCTTGATTTGAATTTTGAGTTTTTTTTTTTCTCGTATGCACTCACCCACAAACACTTTCAGTTTATGGGTTCTGGACTTTCATAGACATTAGAATGCAATATTTATATATGCTCAGCGAACAAACAGAAGTCGTCAAGTTCCACACATTTGTTTTCTTCAATTTCAACGTGTGTAGCGTCGTTGTTGGTTTTCTCCGATTTCCCATTTCCTTGAAGAGTTCTTCCGTTTTCTTGATTTGAATTGTGAGTTTTTTTTTCTCGTATGCACTCACCCACACACATTCAGTTTATGGGTTTTGGACTTTCATAGACTTTAGAATGCAATATTCCTATATGCTCCTCCGAAAAAACAAAAGTCGTCAAGTTCCACACATTTGTTTTCTTCAATTTCAACGTGTGTAGCGTCGTTGTTGGTTTTCTCCGATTTCCCATTTCCTTTAAGAGTTCTTCCGTTTTCTTGATTTGAATTTTGAGTTTTTTTTTCCTCGTATGCACTCACTCACACACATTCAGTTAATGGGTTTGGGACATTCATAGACATTAGAATGAAATATTTCTATATGCTCCTGCGAAAAAACAGAAGTCGTCAAGTTCCACACATTTGTTTTCTTCAATTTCAACGTGTGTAGCGTCGTTGTTGGTTTTCTCCGATTTCCCATTTCCTTTAAGAGTTCTTTAGTTTTCTCTATTTGAATTTTGATTTTTTTTTCTCGTATGCACTCACCCACACACATTCAGTTGATGGGTTTTGGACTTTCATAGATATTAGAATGCAATATTTCTATATGCTCCTGCGAAAAAACAGAAGTCGTCAAGTTCCACACATTCGTTTTCTTCAATTTCAACGTGTGTAGCGTCGTTGTTGGTTTTCTCCGATTTCCCATTTCCTTTAAGAGGTCTTCCATTTTCTTGATTTGAATTTTGAGTTTTTTTTTCTCGTATCCACTCACCCACACACACATTCGGTTTATGGGTTATGGACTTTCATAGACATTAGAATGCAATATTTCTATATGCTCCTGCGAAAAAAAAAAAGTCGTCAAGTTCCACACATTTGTTTTCCTCAATTTCAATGTGTGTAGCGTCGTTGTTGGTTTTCTCCGATTTCCCATTTCCTTTAAGAGTTCTCCAGTTTTCTCTATTTGAATTTTGAGTTTTTTTTTTCTCGTATGCACTCACCCACACACATTCAGTTTATGGGTTTTGGACGTTCATGGACATTAGAATGCAATAATTCTATATGCTCCGGCGAAAAAACAGAAGTCGTCAAGTTCCACATATTCGTTTTCTTCAATTTATACGTGTGTAGCGTCGTTGTTGGCTTTCTCCGCTTTCCCATTTCCTTTAAGAGTTCTTCCGTCTTCTTGATTTGAATTTTGAGTTTTTTTTTCTCGTATGCACTCACCCACACACATTCAGTTTATGGGTTTTGGACTTTCATTGACATTAGAATGCAATAATTCTATATGCCCCGGCGAAAAAACAGAAGTCGTCAAGTTCCACATATTCGTTTTCTTCAATTTAAACGTGTGTAGCGTCGTTGTTGGTTTGCTCCGATTTCCCATTTCCTTTAAGAGTTCTTCCGTTTTCTTGATTTGAATTTTGAGTTTTTTTTTCCTCGTATGCACTCACCCACACACATTCGCTTTATGGGATTGGGACTTTCATAGACATTAGAATGCAATATTTCTATATGCTCCTGCGAATAAACAGAAGTCGTCAAGTTCCACACATTCTTTTTCTTCAATTTCAACGTGTGTAGCGTCGTTGTTGGTTTTCTCCGATTCCCCATTTCCTTTAAGAGGTCTTCCAATTTCTTGATTTGAATTTTGAGTTTTTTTTTCTCGTATCCACTAAGCCACACACACATTCAGTTTATGGGTTTTTGGACTTTCATAGACATTAGAATGCAATATTTCTATATGCTCCTGCGAAAAAACAGAAGCCGTCAAGTTCCACACATTCGTTTTCTTCAATTTCAACGTGTGTTGCGTCGTTGTTGGTTTTCTCCGATTTCCCATTTCCATTAAGAGTTCTTCCGTTTTCTGATTCGAATTTTGTGTTTTTTTCTTCTCGTATGCACTCACCCACAGACATTCAATTTATGGGTTTTGGACTTTCATCGACATTAGAATGCAATAATTCTATATGCTCCTGCAAAAAAACAGAAGTCGACAAGTTCCACACATTCGTTTTCTTCGATTTCCCATTCCCTTTAAGAGTTCTTCCATTTTCATGATTTGAATTTTGAGTTTTTTTTTTCTCGTATGCACTCACCCACACACACATTCAGTTTATGGGTTTTGGACTTTCATAGACATTAGAATGATATATTTCTATATGCTCCCGCGAAAAACAAGCGTCAAGTGCCACACATTTGTTTTCTTCAATTTCAACGTGTGTAGCGTCGTTGTTGGTTTTCTCCGATTTCCCATTTCCTTTAAGAGTTCTTCCGTTTTCTTGATTTGAATTTTGAGTCTTTTTTTTTTTCGTATGCACTCACCCACACACATTCGGTTTATGAGTTTTGGACCTTCATAGACATTAGAATGTCATATTTCTATATGCTCTGCGAAAAACAGTGTCGTCATGTTCCACACATTTGTTTTCTTCAATTTCAACGTGTGTAGCGTCGTTGTTGAATTTCTCCGATTTCCCATTTCCTATAAGAGTTCTTCCGTTTTCTGATTTGAATTTTGAGTTTTTTTTTCTCGTATGCACTCACCCACAGACATTAAGTTTATGGGTTTTGGACTTTCATAGAAATTAGAATGCAATAATTTTATATGCTCTCGCGAAAAAACAAGTCGTCAAGTTCCACACATTCGTTTTCTTCAATTTCAACGTGTGTAGCGTCGTTGTTGGTTTTCCCCGATTTCCCAATTCCTTTAAGAGGTCTTCCATTTTCTTGATTTGAATTTTGAGTTTTTTTTTCTCGTATCCACTCACCCACACACACATTCAGTTTATGGGTTATCGACTTTCATAGACATTAGAATGCAATATTTCTATATGCTCTGCGAAAAAAAGAAGTCGTCAAGTTCCACACATTTGTTTTCCTCAATTTCAACGTGTGTAGCGTCGTTGTTGGTTTTCTCCGATTTCCCATTTCCTTTAAGAGTTCTTCCGTTTTCTTGATTTGAATTTTGAGTTTTTTTTTCTCGTATGCACTCACCCACAAACACTTTCAGTTTATGGGTTCTGGACTTTCATAGACATTAGAATGCAATATTTCTATATGCTCAGCGAACAAACAGAAGTCGTCAAGTTCCACACATTTGTTTTCTTCAATTTCAACGTGTGTAGCGTCGTTGTTGGTTTTCTCCGATTTCCCATTTCCTTGAAGAGTTCTTCCGTTTTCTTGATTTGAATTGTGAGTTTTTTTTCTCGTATGCACTCACCCACACATTCAGTTTATGGGTTTTGGACTTTCATAGAAATTAGAATGCAATAATTTTATATGCTCCTGCGAAAAACCAGAAGTCGTCAAGTTCCACACATTCGTTTTCTTCAATTTCAACGTGTGTAGCGTCGTTGTTGGTTTTCTCCGATTTCCCATTTCCTTTAAGAGGTCTTCCATTTTCTTGATTTGAATTTTGAGTTTTTTTTTCTCGTATCCACTCACCCACACACACATTCGGTTTATGGGTTATGGACTTTCATAGACATTAGAATGCAATATTTCTATATGCTCTCGCGAAAAAAGAAGTCGTCAAGTTCCACACATTTGTTTTCCTCAATTTCAACGTGTGTAGCGTCGTTGTTGGTTTTCTCCGATTTCCCATTTCCTTTAAGAGTTCTTCGAGTTTTCTCTATTTGAATTTTGAGTTTTTTTTCGTATGCACTCACCCACACACATTCGGTTTATGGGTTTTGGACTTTCATAGAAATTAGAATGTAATAATTTTATAAGCTCCCGAAAAAACAAGTCGTCAAGTTCCACATTCGTTTTCTTCAATTTCAACGTGTGTAGCGTCGTTGTTTGTTTTCTCCGATTTCCCATTTCCCGAATAGTTCTTCCGTTTTCTTGATTTGAATTTTGAGTTTTGTTCTTCTCGTATGCACTCACCCACACACACATTCAGTTTTGGGTTTTGGACTTTCATAGACATTAGAATGCAATATTTCTATATGCTCCCGCGAAAAACAAGTCGTCAAGTTCCACACATTCGTTTTCTTCAATTTATACGTGTGTAGCGTCGTTGTTGGTTTTCTCCGATTTCCCATTTCCTTTAAGAGTTCTTCCGTCTTCTTGATTTGAATTTTGAGTTTTTTTTTTTTTTTTTTTTTTTTTTTTTCTCGTATGCACTCACCCACACACATTCGGTTTATGGGTTTTGGACTTTCATAGACATTAGAATGCAATAATTCTATATGCTCCTGAAAAAAGAAGTCGTCAAGTTCCACATATTCGTTTTCTTCAATTTCAACGTGTGTAGCGTCGTTGTTGGTTTTCTCCGATTTCCCATTTCCTTTAAGAGGTCTTCCCATTTCTTGATTTGAATTTTGAGTTTTTTTTTTCTCGTATCCACTAACCCACACACACATTTAGTTTATGGGTTTTGGACTTTCATAGACATTAGAATGCAATATTTCTATATGCTCTCGCGAAAAAAAAAAAAGCCGTCAAGTTCCACACATTTGTTTTCTTGAATTTCAACGTGTGTAGCGTCGTTGTTGGTTTTCTACGATTTCCCATTTCCTTTAAGAGGTCTTCCAATTTCTTGATTTAAACTTTGAGTTTTTTTTTCTCGTAGGCACTCACCCACACACATTCAGTTAATGGGTTTGGGACATTCATAGACATTAGAATGCAATATTTCTATATGCTCCCGCGAAAAACAAGCGTCAAGTTCCACACATTTGTTTTCTTCAATTTCAACGTGTGTAGCGTCGTTGTTGGTTTTCTCCGATTTCCCATTTCCTTTAAGAGTTCTTCAGTTTCCTCTATTTGAATTTTGAGTTTTTTTTTTCTCGTATGCACTCACCCACACACATTCAGTTGATGGGTTTTGGACTTTCATAGATATTAGAATGCAATATTTCTATATGCTCCCGCGAATAAACAAGTCGTCAAGTTCCACACATTCTTTTTCTTCAATTTCAACGTGTGTAGCGTCGTTGTTGGTTTTCTCTCGATTTCCCATTTCCTTTAAGAGTTCTTCCGTTTTCTTGATTTGAATTTTGAATTTTTTTTTTTTTCGTAGGCACTCACCCACACACATTCAGTTTATGGTTTATGGACTTTCATAGACATTAGAATGCCATATTTCTATATACTCCTGCGAAAAAACAAAAGTCGTCAAGTTCCACACATTTGTTTTCTTCAATTTCAACGTGTGTAGCGTCGTTAATGGTTTTCTTTGATTTCCCATTTCCTTTAAGAGTTCTTCCGTTTTCTGATTTGAATTTTGAGTTTTTTTTCTCGTATGCACTCACCCACACACATTCGGTTTATGGGTTTTGGACTTTCATAGACATTAGAATGCAATAATTCTATATGCTCCTGCGAAAAACAAGTCGTCAAGTTCCACACATTCGTTTTCTTCAATTTAAACGTGTGTAGCGTCGTTGTTGGTTTGCTCCGATTTCCCATTTCCTTTAAGAGTTCTTCCGTTTTCTTGATTTAAATTTTGAGTTTTTTTTTCCTCGTATGCACTCACCCACACACATTCAGGTTTATGGGTTTGGAACTTTCATAGACATTAGAATGCAATATTTCTATATGCTCCTGCGAAAAAACAGAAGTCGTCAAGTTCCACACATTCGTTTTCTTCAATTTATACGTGTGTAGCGTCGTTGTTGGTTTTCTCCGATTTCCCATTTCCTTTAAGAGTTCTTCCGTCTTCTTGATTTGAATTTTGAGTTTTTTTTTCGTATGCACTCACCCACACACATTCGGTTTATGGGTTTTGGACTTTCATAGACATTAGAATGCAATAATTCTATATGCTCCGGCGAAAAACAAGTCGTCAAGTTCCACATATTCGTTTTCTTCAATTTCAACGTGTGTAGCGTCGTTGTTGGTTTTCTCCGATTTCCCATTTCCTTTAAGAGGTCTTCCAATTTCTTGATTTGAATTTTGAGTTTTTTTTTTCTCGTATCCACTAACCCACACACACATTCAGTTTATGGGTTTTTGGACTTTCATAGACATTAGAATGCAATATTTCTATATGCTCCTTCGAAAAAACAGAAGCCGTCAAGTTCCACACATTCGTTTTCTTCAATTTCAACGTGTGTAGCGTCGTTGTTAGTTTTCTCCGATTTCCCATTTCCTTTAAGAGTTCTTCCGTTTTCTGATTCAAATTTTGTGTTTTTTTCTTCTCGTATGCACTCACCCACAGACATTCAATTTATGGGTTTTGGACTTTCATCGACATTAGAATGCAATAATTCTATATGCTCCCGCAAAAAACGAAGTCGTCAAGTTCCACACATTCGTTTTCTTCGCTTTCAACGTGTGTAGCGTCGTTGTTCGTTTTCTTCGATTTCCCATTCCCTTTAAGAGTTCTTCCATTTTCATGATTTGAATTTTGAGTTTTTTTTTTCGTATGCACTCACCCACACACACATTCAAATTATGGGTTTTGGACTTTCATAGACATTAGAATGATATATTTCTATATGCTCCCGAAAAAACAAGTCGTCCAAGTGCCACACATTTGTTTTCTTCAATTTCAACGTGTGTAGCGTCGTTGTTGGTTTTCTCCGATTTCCCATTTCCTTTAAGAGTTCTTCCGTTTTCTTGATTTGAATTTTGAGTCTTTTTTTTTTCTCGTATGCACTCACCCACACACATTCGCCTTTATGAGTTTTGGACCTTCATAGACATTAGAATGTCATATTTCTATATGCTCCTGCGAAAAAACAGTAGTCGTCATGTTCCACACATTTGTTTTCTTCAATTTCAACGTGTGTAGCGTCGTTGTTGAATTTCTCCGATTTCCCATTTCCTTTAAGAGTTCTTCCGTTTTCGATTTGAATTTTGAGTTTTTTTTTTCGTATGCACTCACCCACGTACATTAAGTTTATGGGTTTTGGACTTTCATAGAAATTAGAATGCAATAATTTTATATGCTCCTGCGAAAAAAAAAAAGTCGTCAAGTTCCACACATTCGTTTTCTTCAATTTCAACGTGTGTAGCGTCGTTGTTGGTTTTCCCCGATTTCCCATTTCCTTTAAGAGGTCTTCCATTTTCTTGATTTGAATTTTGAGTTTTTTTTTTTCTCGTATCCACTCACCCACACACACATTCAGTTTATGGGTTATGGACTTTCATAGACATTAGAATGCAATATTTCTATATGCTCCGCGAAAAAAAAGAAGCAGTCAAGTTCCACACATTTGTTTTCCTCAATTTCAACGTGTGTAGCGTCGTTGTTGGTTTTCTACGATTTCCCATTTCCTTTAAGAGTTCTTCCGTTTTCTTGATTTGAATTTTGAGTTTTTTTTCTCGTATGCACTCACCCACAAACACTTTCGGTTTATGGGTTCGGACTTTCATAGACATTAGAATGCAATATTTCTATATGCTCGCGAACAAACAAGTCGTCAAGTTCCACACATTTGTTTTCTTCAATTTCAACGTGTGTAGCGTCGTTGTTGGTTTTCTCCGATTTCCCATTTCCTTGAAGAGTTCTTCCGTTTTCTTGATTTGAATTGTGAGTTTTTTTTTCTCGTATGCACTCACCCACACACATTCAGTTTATGGGTTTTGGACTTTCATAGAAATTAGAATGCAATAATTTTATATGCTCCTGCGAAAAAACTGAAGTCGTCAAGTTCCACACATTCGTTTTCTTCAATTTCAACGTGTGTAGCGTCGTTGTTGGTTTTCTCTGGTTTCCCATTTCCTTTAAGAGGTCTTCCATTTTCTTGATTTGAATTTTGAGTTTTTTTTTCTCGTATCCACTCACCCACACACACATTCAGTTTATGGGTTATGGACTTTCATAGACATTAGAATGCAATATTTCTATATGCTCCGCGAAAAAAAGAAGTCGTCAAGTTCCACACATTTGTTTTCCTCAATTTCAACGTGTGTAGCGTCGTTGTTGGTTTTCTCCGATTTCCCATTTCCTTTAAGAGTTCTTCGCTTTTCTATTTGAATTTTGAGTTTTTTTTTTCTCGTATGCACTCACCCACACACATTCAGTTTATGGGTTTTGACTTTCATAGAAATTAGAATGTAATAATTTTATATGCTCCCGCGAAAAACAAGTCGTCAAGTTCCACACATTCGTTTTCTTCAATTTCAACGTGTGTAGCGTCGTTGTTTGTTTTCTCCGATTTCCCATTTCCTGAATAGTTCTTCCGTTTTCTTGATTTGAATTTTGAGTTTTTTTCTTCTCGTATGCACTCACCCACACACACATTCAGTTTTTGGGTTTTGGACTTTCATAGACATTAGAATGCAATATTTCTATATGCTCCTGCGAAAAACAAGTCGTCAAGTTCCACACATTCGTTTTCTTCAATTTATACGTGTGTAGCGTCGTTGTTGGCTTTCTCCGATTTCCAATTTCCTTTAAGAGTTCTTCCGTCTTCTTGATTTGAATTTTGAGTTTTTTTTTTTCTCGTATGCACTCACCCACACACATTCGCTTTATGGGTTTTGGACTTTCATAGACATTAGAATGCAATAATTTTATATGCTCCCCGCGAAAAAAAAGAAGTCGTCAAGTTGCACACACATTCGTTTTCTTCAATTTCAACGTGTGTAGCGTCGTTGTTGGTTTTCTCCGATTTCCCATTTCCTTTAAGAGGTCTTCCATTTTCTTGATTTGAATTTTGAGTTTTTTTTCTCGTATCCACTCACCCACACACTCATTCAGTTTATGGGTTATGGACTTTCATAGACATTAGAATGCAATATTTCTATATGCTCCCGCGAAAAAAAGAAGTCGTGAAGTTCCACACATTTGTTTTCCTCAATTTCAACGTGTGTAGCGTCGTTGTTGGTTTTCTCCGATTTCCCATTTCCTTTAAGAGTTCTCCAGTTTTCTCTATTTGAATTTTGAGTTTTTTTTTTCTCGTATGCACTCACCCACACACATTCAAACTTTATGGGTTTTGTACTTACATAGACATTAGAATGCAATATTTCTATATGTTCTGCGAAAAAAAAGTCGTCATGTTCGACACATTTGTTTTCTTCAATTTCAACGTGTGTAGCGTCGTTGTTGGTTTTCTCGGTTTCCCATTTCCTTTAAGAGTTCTTCCCTTTTCTTGATTTTAATTTTGAGTTTTTTTTTTCCTTGTATGCACTCACCCACACACATTCGGTTATGGGTTTTGGACTTTCATAGACATTAGAATGCAATATTTCTATATGCTCCTGTGAAAAAAAAGAAGTCGTCAAGTTCCACACATTTGTTTTCTTCAATTTCAACGTGTGTAGCGTCGTTGTTGGTTTTCTCCGATTTCACATTTCCTTTAAGAGTTCTTCAGCTTTTCTCTATTTGAATTTTGAGTTTTTTTTTTCCTCGTATGCACTCACACACACACATTCGCTTTATGGGTTTTGGACTTTCATAGACATTAGAATGTAATAATTTTATATGCTCCCCGCGAAAAAATAGAAGTCGTCAAGTTCCACACATTCGTTTTCTTCAATTTCAACGTGTGTAGCGTCGTTGTTTGTTTTCTCCGATTTCCCATTTCCTGAAAGAGTTCTTCCGTTTTCTTGATTTGAATTTTGAGTTTTTTTCTTCTCGTATGCACTCACCCACACACACATTCAGATTTTTGGTTTTGGACTTTCATAGACATTAGAATGCAATATTTCTATATGCTCCTGCGAAAAAAAAGAAGTCGTCAAGTCCCACACATTCGTTTTCTTCTATTTCAACGTGTGTAGCGTCGTTGTTGGTTTTCTCTGGTTTCCCATTTCCTTTAAGAGTTCTTCCCTTTTCTTGATTTGAATTTTGATTTTTTTCCTCGTATGCACTCACCAACACACACATTCGTTTATGGGGTTTGGACTTTCATAGACATTAGAATGCAATATTTCTATATGCTCCTGCGAAAAAAAGAAGTCGTCAAGTCCCACACATTCGTTTTCTTCAATTTCAACGTGTGTAGCGTCGTTGTTTGTTTTCTCCGATTTCCCATTTCCTGAAAGAGTTCTTCCGTTTTCTTGATTTGAATTTTGAGTTTTTTTTTCTTCTCGTATGCACTCACCCACACACGCATTCAGATTTTTGGTTTTGGACTTTGATAGACATTAGAATGCAATATTTCTATATGCTCCTGCGAAAAAAAAGAAGTCGTCAAGTCCCACACATTCGTTTTCTTCTATTTCAACGTGTGTAGCGTCGTTGTTGGTTTTCTCTGGTTTCCCATTTCCTTTAAGAGGTCTTAACATTTCTTGATTTGAATTGTGATTTTTTTTTCCTCGTATGCACTCACCAACACACACATTCAGTTTATGGGTTATGGACTTTCATAGACATTAGAATGCAATATTTCTATATGCTCCGCGAAAAAAGAAGTCGTCAAGTTCCACACATTTGTTTTCCTCAATTTCAACGTGTGTAGCGTCGTTGTTGGTTTTCTCCGATTTCCCATTTCCTTTAAGAGTTCTTCGGTTTTCTATTTGAATTTTGAGTTTTTTTTTTTCGTATGCACTCACCCACACACATTCGGTTTATGGGTTTTGGACTTTCATAGAAATTAGAATGTAATAATTTTATATGCTCCCGCGAAAAACAAGTCGTCAAGTTCCACACATTCGTTTTCTTCAATTTCAACGTGTGTAGCGTCGTTGTTTGTTTTCTCCGATTTCCCATTTCCCGAATAGTTCTTCCGTTTTCTTGATTTGAATTTTGAGTTTTTTTCTTCTCGTATGCACTCACCCACACACACATTCAGTTTTTTTGGGTTTTGGACTTTCATAGACATTAGAATGCAATATTTCTATATGCTCCCGCGAAAAACAAGTCGTCAAGTTCCACACATTCGTTTTCTTCAATTTATACGTGTGTAGCGTCGTTGTTGGCTTTCTCCGATTTCCAATTTCCTTTAAGAGTTCTTCCGTCTTCTTGATTTGAATTTTGAGTTTTTTTTTTCTCGTATGCACTTACCCACACACATTCAGTTTATGGGTTTTGGACTTTCATAGACATTAGAATGCAATAATTCTATATGCTCCGGCGAAAACACAGAAGTCGTCAAGTTCCACATATTCGTTTTCTTCAATTTCAACGTGTGTAGCGTCGTTGTTGGTTTTCTCCGATTTCCCATTTCCTTTAAGAGGTCTTCCCATTTCTTGATTTGAATTTTGAGTTTTTTTTTTCTCGTATCCACTAACCCCCACACACATTCAGTTTATGGGTTTTGGACTTTCATAGACATTAGAATGCAATATTTCTATATGCTCCGCGAAAAAAAAAAGTCGTCAAGTTCCACACATTTGTTTTCTTGAATTTCAACGTGTGTAGCGTCGTTGTTGGTTTTTTTTCCGATTTCCCATTTCCTTTAAGAGGTCTTCCAATTTCTTGATTTGAACTTTGAGTTTTTTTTTTTTCTCGTAGGCACTCACCCACACACATTCGCTTTATGGTTTTTGGGCTTTCATAGACATTAGAATGCCATATTTCTATATGCTCCTGCGAAAAAATAGAAGCCGTCAAGTTCCACACATTCGTTTTCTTCAATTTCAACGTGTGTAGCGTCGTTGTTGGTTTTCTCCGATTTCCCATTTCCTTTAAGAGTTCTTCCGTTTTCGATTCTAATTTTGTGTTTTTTCTTCTCGTATGCACTCACCCACGTACATTCAATTTATGGGTTTTGGACTTTCATCGACATTAGAATGCAATAATTCTATATGCTCCGCAAAAAAACAAGTCGTCAAGTTCCGGACATTCGTTTTCTTCGGTTTTCAACGTGTGTAGCGTCGTTGTTCGTTTTCTTCGATTTCCCATTCCCTTTAAGAGTTCTTCCATTTTCATGATTTGAATTTTGAGTTTTTTTTTTCTCGTATGCACTCACCCACACACACATTCAGTTTATGGGTTTTGGACTTTCATAGACATTAGAATGATATATTTCTATATGCTCCTGCGAAAAAACAGATGTCGTCAAGTGCCACACATTTGTTTTCTTCAATTTCAACTTGTGTAGCGTCGTTGTTGGTTTTCTCCGATTTCCCATTTCCTTTAAGAGTTCTTCCGTTTTCTTGATTTGAATTTTGAGTCTTTTTTTTTCTCGTATGCACTCACCCACACACATTCAAATTTTTATGAGTTTTGGACCTTCATAGACATTAGAATGTCATATTTCTATATGCTCCCGCGAAAAAACAATTAGTCGTCATGTTCCACACATTTGTTTTCTTCAATTTCAACGTGTGTAGCGTCGTTGTTGGTTTTCTCCGATTTCCCATTTCCTTTAAGAGTTCTTCCGTTTTCGATTTGAATTTTGAGTTTTTTTTTCTCGTATGCACTCACCCACGACATTCGGTTTATGGGTTTTGGACTTTCATAGAAATTAGAATGCAATAATTTTATATGCTCCTATGAAAAACAAGTCGTCAAGTTCCACACATTCGTTTTCTTCAATTTCAACGTGTGTAGCGTCGTTGTTTGTTTTCTCCGATTACCCATTTCCTTTAAGAGTTCTTCCGTTTTCGATTTGAATTTTGAGTTTTTTTTTCTCGTATGCACTCACCCACGAGACATTCGGTTTATGGGTTTTGGACTTTCATAGAAATTAGAATGCAATAATTTTATATGCTCTCGCGAAAAAAAGAAGTCGTCAAGTTCCACACATTCGTTTTCTTCAATTTCAACGTGTGTAGCGTCGTTGTTGGTTTTCTCCGATTTCCCATTTCCTTTAAGAGGTCTTCCATTTTCTTGATTTGAATTTTGAGGTTTTTTTTCTCGTATCCACTCACCCACACACTCATTCAGTTTATGGGTTATGGACTTTCATAGACATTAGAATGCAATATTTCTATATGCTCCTGCGAAAAAAAAGAAGTCGTGAAGTTCCACACATTTGTTTTCCTCAATTTCAACGTGTGTAGCGTCGTTGTTGGTTTTCTCCGATTTCCCATTTCCTTTAAGAGTTCTCCAGTTTTCTCTATTTGAATTTTGAGTTTTTTTTTTCTCGTATGCACTCACCCACACACATTCAGTTTATGGGTTTTGTACTTACATAGACATTAGAATGCAATATTTCTATATGTTCTGCGAAAAAAAGAAGTCGTCATGTTCGACACATTTGTTTTCTTCAATTTCAACGTGTGTAGCGTCGTTGTTGGTTTTCTCTACGGTTTCCCATTTCCTTTAAGAGTTCTTCCTTTTCTTGATTTTAATTTTGAGTTTTTTTTTTCCTTGTATGCACTCACCCACACACATTCAAATTATGGGTTTTGGACTTTCATAGACATTAGAATGCAATATTTCTATATGCTCCCGTGAAAAAAAAAAGAAGTCGTCAAGTTCCACACATTTGTTTTCTTCAATTTCAACGTGTGTAGCGTCGTTGTTGGTTTTCTCCGATTTCACATTTCCTTTAAGAGTTCTTCAGTTTTCTCTATTTGAATTTTGAGTTTTTTTTTCCTCGTATGCACTCACACACACACATTCAGTTTATGGGTTTTGGACTTTCATAGACATTAGAATGTAATAATTTTATATGCTCCTGCGAAAAAATAGAAGTCGTCAAGTTCCACACATTCGTTTTCTTCAATTTCAACGTGTGTAGCGTCGTTGTTTGTTTTCTCCGATTTCCCATTTCCTGAAAGAGTTCTTCCGTTTTCTTGATTTGAATTTTGAGTTTTTTTTCTTCTCGTATGCACTCACCCACACACACATTCAGATTTTTGGTTTTGGACTTTCATAGACATTAGAATGCAATATTTCTATATGCTCACTCGAAAAAAAGAAGTCGTCAAGTCCCACACATTCGTTTTCTTCTATTTCAACGTGTGTAGCGTCGTTGTTGGTTTTCTCTGGTTTCCCATTTCCTTTAAGAGTTCTTCCCTTTTCTTGATTTGAATTTTGATTTTTTTTCCTCGTATGCACTCACCAACACACACATTCAGTTTATGGGGTTTGGACTTTCATAGACATTAGAATGCAATATTTCTATATGCTCCCGAAAAAAGAAGTCGTCAAGTCCCACACATTCGTTTTCTTCAATTTCAACGTGTGTAGCGTCGTTGTTTGTTTTCTCCGATTTCCCATTTCCTGAAAGAGTTCTTCCGTTTTCTTGATTTGAATTTTGAGTTTTTTTTTCTTCTCGTATGCACTCACCCACACACGCATTCAGATTTTTGGTTTTGGACTTTGATAGACATTAGAATGCAATATTTCTATATGCTCCTGCGAAAAAAAAGAAGTCGTCAAGTCCCACATTCGTTTTCTTCTATTTCAACGTGTGTAGCGTCGTTGTTGGTTTTCTACGGTTTCCCATTTCCTTTAAGAGGTCTTAACATTTCTTGATTTGAATTGTGATTTTTTTTTCCTCGTATGCACTCACCAACACACACATTCGTTTATGGGGTTTGGACTTTCATAGACATTAGAATGCAATATTTCTATATGCTCCTGCGAAAAAACAGAAGTCGTCAAGTTCCACACATTTGTTTTCTTGAATTTCAACGTGTGTAGCGTCGTTGTTGGTTTTCTCCAATTTCCCCTTTCCTTTAAGAGTTCTTCCGTTTTCTGATTCTAATTTTGAGTTTTTTTTTTCTCGTATCCACTAACCCGCACACACATTCAGTTTATGGGTTTTGGACTTTTATAGACATTAGAATGCAATATTTCTATATGCTCCTGCGAACAAAAAGAAGTCGTCAAGTTCCACACATTTGTTTTCTTCAATTTCAACGTGTGTAGCGTCGTTGTTGGTTTTCTCCGATTTCCCATTTCCTTTAAGAGTTCTTCCGTCTTCTTGATTTTAATTTTGAGTTTTTTTTTCTCGTATGCATTCACCCACACACACATTCGGTTTATGGGTTTTGGACTTTCATAGACATTAGAATGATATATTTCTATATGCTCCTAAAAAAGAAGTCGTCCAAGTGCCACATTTGTTTTCTTCAATTTCATCGTGTGTAGCGTCGTTGTTGGTTTTCTCCGATTTCCCATTTCCTTTAAGAGTTCTTCCGTTTTCTTGATTTGAATTTTGAGTCTTTTTTTTTTCTCGTATGCACTCACCCACACACATTCAGTTTATGAGTTTTGGACCTTCATAGACATTAGAATGTCATATTTCTATATGCTCCTGCGAAAAAACAGTAGTCGTCATGTTCCACACATTTGTTTTCTTCAATTTCAACGTGTGTAGCGCGTTGTTGGTTTTCTCCGATTTCCCATTTCCTTTAAGAGTTCTTCCGTTTTCTGATTTGAATTAAGGTTTTTTTTTTCTCGTATGCACTCACCCACAGACATTCAGTTTATGGGTTTTGGACTTTCATAGAAATTAGAATGCAATAATTTTATATGCTCCTGCGAAAAAACTGAAGTCGTCAAGTTCCACACATTTGTTTTCTTCAATTTCAACGTGTGTAGCGTCGTTGTTGGTTTTCTCCGATTTCCCATTTCCTTTAAGAGGTCTTCCATTTTCTTGATTTGAATTTTGAGTTTTTTTTTCTCGTATCCACTCACCCACACACACATTCAGTTTATGGGTTATGGACTTTCATAGACATTAGAATGCAATATTTCTATATGCTCCTGCGAAAAAAAAGAAGTCGTCAAGTTCCACACATTTGTTTTCCTCAATTTCAACGTGTGTAGCGTCGTTGTTGGTTTTCTCCGATTTCCCATTTCCTTTAAGAGTTCTTCTGTTTTCTCTATTTGAATTTTGAGTTTTTTTTTTCGTATGCACTCACCCACACACATTCGGTTTATGGGTTTTGGACTTTCATAGAAATTAGAATGTAATAATTTTATATGCTCCCGCGAAAAACAAGTCGTCAAGTTCCACACATTCGTTTTCTTCAATTTCAACGTGTGTAGCGTCGTTGTTTGTTTTCTCCGATTTCCCATTTCCCGAATAGTTCTTCCGTTTTCTTGATTTGAATTTTGAGTTTTTTTCTTCTCGTATGCACTCACCCACACACATTCAGTTTTTGGGTTTTGGACTTTCATAGACATTAGAATGCAATATTTCTATATGCTCCCGCGAAAAACAAGTCGTCAAGTTCCACACATTCGTTTTCTTCAATTTATACGTGTGTAGCGTCGTTGTTGGCTTTCTCCGATTTCCAATTTCCTTTAAGAGTTCTTCCGTCTTCTTGATTTGAATTTTGAGTTTTTTTTTTCTCGTATGCACTCACCCACACACATTCGGTTTATGGGTTTTGGACTTTCACGTACATTAGAATGCAATAATTCTATATGCTCCGCGAAAACACGAAAGTCGTCAAGTTCCACATATTCGTTTTCTTCAATTTCAACGTGTGTAGCGTCGTTGTTGGTTTTCTCCGATTTCCCATTTCCTTTAACAGGTCTTCCAATTTCTTGATTTGAATTTTGAGTTTTTTTTTCTCGTATCCACTAACCCACACACACATTCAGTTTATGGGTTTTGGACTTTCATAGACATTAGAATGCAATATTTCTATATGCTCCCGCGAAAAAAAAGTCGTCAAGTTCCACACATTTGTTTTCTTGAATTTCAACGTGTGTAGCGTCGTTGTTGGTTTTTTCCGATTTCCCATTTCCTTTAAGAGGTCTTCCAATTTCTTGATTTGAACTTTGAGTTTTTTTTTCTCGTAGGCACTCACCCACACACATTCGCGCTTTATGGTTTTTGGGCTTTCATAGACATTAGAATGCCATATTTCTATATGCTCCTGCGAAAAACAAGCCGTCAAGTTCCACACATTCGTTTTCTTCAATTTCAACGTGTGTAGCGTCGTTGTTGGTTTTCTCCGATTTCCCATTTCCTTTAAGAGTTCTTCCGTTTTCGATTCTAATTTTGTGTTTGTTTCTTCTCGTATGCACTCACCCACGTACATTCAATTTATGGGTTTTGGACTTTCATCGACATTAGAATGCAATAATTCTATATGCTCCCCGCAAAAATGAAGTCATCAAGTTCCACACATTCGTTTTCTTCAGTTTCAACGTGTGTAGCGTCGTTGTTCGTTTTCTTCGATTTCCCATTCCCTTTAAGAGTTCTTCCATTTTCATGATTTGAATTTTGAGTTTTTTTTTTCTCGTATGCACTCACCCACACACACATTCAGTTTATGGGTTTTGGACTTTCATAGACATTAGAATGATATATTTCTATATGCTCCTGCGAAAAAACAGAAGTCGTCAAGTGCCACACATTTGTTTTCTTCAATTTCAACGTGTGTAGCGTCGTTGTTGGTTTTCTCCGATTTCCCATTTCCTTTAAGAGTTCTTCCGTTTTCTTGATTTGAATTTTGAGTCCTTTTTTTTCTCGTATGCACTCACCCACACACATTCAGTTTATGAGTTTTGGACCTTCATAGACATTAGAATGTCATATTTCTATATGCTCCGCGAAAAAAGCATGAGTCGTCATGTTCCACACATTTGTTTTCTTCAATTTCAACGTGTGTAGCGTCGTTGTTGGTTTTCTCCGATTTCCCATTTCCTTTAAGAGTTCTTCCGTTTTCTCGATTTGAATTTTGAGTTTTTTTTTCGTATGCACTCACCCAGACATTCGCGTTTATGGGTTTTGGACTTTCATAGAAATTAGAATGCAATAATTTTATATGCTCTGCGAAAAACAAGTCGTCAAGTTCCACACATTCGTTTTCTTCAATTTCAACGTGTGTAGCGTCGTTGTTGGTTTTCTCCGATTTCCCATTTCCTTTAAGATTTCTTCCGTTTTCGATTTGAATTTTGAGTTTTTTTTTTCTCGTATGCACTCACCTACGTACGTTCGGTTTATGGGTTTTGGACTTTCATAGAAATTAGAATGCAATAATTTTATATGCTCTCGCGAAAAAACAAGTCGTCAAGTTCCACACATTCGTTTTCTTCAATTTCAACGTGTGTAGCGTCGTTGTTGGTTTTCTCCGATTTCCCATTTCCTTTAAGAGGTCTTCCATTTTCTTGATTTGAATTTTGAGTTTTTTTTTCGTATCCACTCGACCACACACACATTCAGTTTATGGGTTATGGACTTTCATAGACATTAGAATGCAATATTTCTATATGCTCTGCGAAAAAAAAGAAGTCGTCAAGTTCCACACATTTGTTTTCCTCAATTTCAACGTGTGTAGCGTCGTTGTTGGTTTTCTCCGATTTCCCATTTCCTTTAAGAGTTCTCCAGTTTTCTCTATTTGAATTTTGAGTTTTTTTTTTCTCGTATGCACTCACCCACACACATTCAGTTTATGGGTTTTGTACTTACATAGACATTAGAATGCAATATTTCTATATGTTCCTGCGAAAAAAAAGAAGTCGTCATGTTCGACACATTTGTTTTCTTCAATTTCAACGTGTGTAGCGTCGTTGTTGGTTTTCTCTGGTTTCCCATTTCCTTTAAGAGTTCTTCCTTTTCTTGATTTTAATTTTGAGTTTTTTTTTTCCTCGTATGCACTCACCCACACACATTCAGTTTATGGGTTTTGGACTTTCATAGACATTAGAATGCAATATTTCTATATGCTCCTGTGAAAAAAAGAAGTCGTCAAGTTCCACACATTTGTTTTCTTCAATTTCAACGTGTGTAGCGTCGTTGTTGGTTTTCTCCGATTTCACATTTCCTTTAAGAGTTCTTCAGATTTTCTCTTGATTTGAATTTTGAGTTTTTTTTTCCTCGTATGCACTCACACACACACATTCGGTTTATGGGTTTTGGACTTTCATAGACATTAGAATGTAATAATTTTATATGCTCCTGCGAAAAAATAGAAGTCGTCAAGTTCCACACATTCGTTTTCTTCAATTTCAACGTGTGTAGCGTCGTTGTTTGTTTTCTCCGATTTCCCATTTCCTGAAAGAGTTCTTCCGTTTTCTTGATTTGAATTTTGAGTTTTTTTTCTCGTATGCACTCACCCACACACACATTCAGATTTTTGGTTTTGGACTTTCATAGACATTAGAATGCAATATTTCTATATGCTCCTAACGAAAAAAAAAAAAAGTCGTCAAGTCCCACACATTCGTTTTCTTCTATTTCAACGTGTGTAGCGTCGTTGTTGGTTTTCTCTAATTTCCCATTTCCTTTAAGAGTTCTTCCCTTTTCTTGATTTGAATTTTGATTTTTTTTCCTCGTATGCACTCACCAACACACACATTCAGTTTATGGGGTTTGGACTTTCATAGACATTAGAATGCAATATTTGTATATGCTCCTGCGAAAAAAAAGAAGTCGTCAAGTCCCACACATTCGTTTTCTTCAATTTCAACGTGTGTAGCGTCGTTGTTTGTTTTCTCCGATTTCCCATTTCCTTAAAGAGTTCTTCCGTTTTCTTGATTTGAATTTTGAGTTTTTTTTTCTTCTCGTATGCACTCACCCACACACGCATTCAGATTTTTGGTTTTGGACTTTGATAGACATTAGAATGCAATATTTCTATATGCTCCTCGCGAAAAAAAAAGTCGTCAAGTCCCACACATTCGTTTTCTTCTATTTCAACGTGTGTAGCGTCGTTGTTGGTTTTCTCTGGTTTCCCATTTCCTTTAAGAGGTCTTAACATTTCTTGATTTGAATTGTGATTTTTTTTCCTCGTATGCACTCACCAACACACACATTCAGTTTATGGGGTTTGGACTTTCATAGACATTAGAATGATATATTTCTATATGCTCCTGCGAAAAAACAGAAGTCGTCAAGTGCCACACATTTGTTTTCTTCAATTTCATCGTGTGTAGCGTCGTTGTTGGTTTTCTCCGATTTCCCATTTCCTTTAAGAGTTCTTCCGTTTTCTTGATTTGAATTTTGAGTCTTTTTTTTTTCTCGTATGCACTCACCCACACACATTCAGTTTATGAGTTTTGGACCTTCATAGACATTAGAATGTCATATTTCTATATGCTCTGCGAAAAAAAGAGTCGTCATGTTCCACACATTTGTTTTCTTCAATTTCAACGTGTGTAGCGCGTTGTTGGTTTTCTCCGATTTCCCATTTCCTTTAAGAGTTCTTCCGTTTTCGATTTGAATTAAGGTTTTTTTTTTCGTATGCACTCACCTACGTACATTCGGTTTATGGGTTTTGGACTTTCATAGAAATTAGAATGCAATAATTTTATATGCTCTGCGAAAAAACTGAAGTCGTCAAGTTCCACACATTTGTTTTCTTCAATTTCAACGTGTGTAGCGTCGTTGTTGGTTTTCTCCGATTTCCCATTTCCTTTAAGAGGTCTTCCATTTTCTTGATTTGAATTTTGAGTTTTTTTTTTCTCGTATCCACTCACCCACACACACATTCAGTTTATGGGTTATGGACTTTCATAGACATTAGAATGCAATATTTCTATATGCTCCCGCGAAAAAAGAAGAAGTCGTCAAGTTCCACACATTTGTTTTCCTCAATTTCAACGTGTGTAGCGTCGTTGTTGGTTTTCTCCGATTTCCCATTTCCTTTAAGAGTTCTTCGTTTTCTCTATTTGAATTTTGAGTTTTTTTTTCTCGTATGCACTCACCCACACACATTCGCTTTATGGGTTTTGGACTTTCATAGAAATTAGAATGTAATAATTTTATATGCTCTGCGAAAAACAAGTCGTCAAGTTCCACACATTCGTTTTCTTCAATTTCAACGTGTGTAGCGTCGTTGTTTGTTTTCTCCGATTTCCCATTTCCTGAATAGTTCTTCCGTTTTCTTGATTTGAATTTTGAGTTTTTTTCTTCTCGTATGCACTCACCCACACACACATTCAGTTTTTGGGTTTTGGACTTTCATAGACATTAGAATGCAATATTTCTATATGCTCTCGCGAAAAAAAAGTCGTCAAGTTCCACACATTCGTTTTCTTCAATTTATACGTGTGTAGCGTCGTTGTTGGCTTTCTCCGATTTCCAATTTCCTTTAAGAGTTCTTCCGTCTTCTTGATTTGAATTTTGAGTTTTTTTTTTCTCGTATGCACTCACCCACACACATTCAGTTTATGGGTTTTGGACTTTCACGAGACATTAGAATGCAATAATTCTATATGCTCCGCGAAAACACGTAAGTCGTCAAGTTCCACATATTCGTTTTCTTCAATTTCAACGTGTGTAGCGTCGTTGTTGGTTTTCTCCGATTTCCCATTTCCTTTAAGAGGTCTTCCAATTTCTTGATTTGAATTTTGAGTTTTTTTTTCTCGTATCCACTAACCCCCACACACATTCAGTTTATGGGTTTTGGACTTTCATAGACATTAGAATGCAATATTTCTATATGCTCCTGCGAAAAAAAAAGTCGTCAAGTTCCACACATTTGTTTTCTTGAATTTCAACGTGTGTAGCGTCGTTGTTGGTTTTTTCCGATTTCCCATTTCCTTTAAGAGGTCTTCCAATTTCTTGATTTGAACTTTGAGTTTTTTTTTCTCGTAGGCACTCACCCACACACATTCAGTTTATGGTTTTTGGGCTTTCATAGACATTAGAATGCCATATTTCTATATGCTCCTGCGAAAAAACAGAAGCCGTCAAGTTCCACACATTCGTTTTCTTCAATTTCAACGTGTGTAGCGTCGTTGTTGGTTTTCTCCGATTTCCCATTTCCTTTAAGAGTTCTTCCGTTTTCTGATTCTAATTTTGTGTTTGTTTCTTCTCGTATGCACTCACCCACAGACATTCAATTTATGGGTTTTGGACTTTCATCGACATTAGAATGCAATAATTCTATATGCTCCCGCAAAAAACAAGTCATCAAGTGCCACACATTCGTTTTCTTCATTTTCAACTTGTGTAGCGTCGTTGTTGGTTTTCTCCGATTTCCCATTTCCTTTAAGAGGTCTTCCATTTCCTTGATTTGAATTTTGAGTTTTTTTTCCTCGTATGCACTCACCAACACACACATTCGGTTTTATGGGTTTGGACTTTCATAGACATTAGAATGATATATTTCTATATGCTCCCGCGAAAAACAAGTCGTCAAGTGCCACACATTTGTTTTCTTCAATTTCATCGTGTGTAGCGTCGTTGTTGGTTTTCTCCGATTTCCCATTTCCTTTAAGAGTTCTTCCGTTTTCTTGATTTGAATTTTGAGTCTTTTTTTTTCTCGTATGCACTCACCCACACACATTCATTTTATGAGTTTTGGACCTTCATAGACATTAGAATGTCATATTTCTATATGCTCCTGCGAAAAAACAGTAGTCGTCATGTTCCACACATTTGTTTTCTTCAATTTCAACGTGTGTAGCGCGTTGTTGGTTTTCTCCGATTTCCCATTTCCTTTAAGAGTTCTTCCGTTTTCTGATTTGAATTAAGGTTTTTTTTTTCTCGTATGCACTCACCCAGACATTCGGTTTATGGGTTTTGGACTTTCATAGAAATTAGAATGCAATAATTTTATATGCTCCCGCGAAAAAATAGAAGTCGTCAAGTTCCACACATTTGTTTTCTTCAATTTCAACGTGTGTAGCGTCGTTGTTGGTTTTCTCCGATTTCCCATTTCCTTTAAGAGGTCTTCCATTTTCTTGATTTGAATTTTGAGTTTTTTTTTCTCGTATCCACTCACCCACACACACATTCAGTTTATGGGTTATGGACTTTCATAGACATTAGAATGCAATATTTCTATATGCTCCCGCGAAAAAAGAAGTCGTCAAGTTCCACACATTTGTTTTCCTCAATTTCAACGTGTGTAGCGTCGTTGTTGGTTTTCTCCGATTTCCCATTTCCTTTAAGAGTTCTTCAGTTTTCTCTATTTGAATTTTGAGTTTTTTTTTTCGTATGCACTCACCCACACACATTCAGTTTATGGGTTTTGGACTTTCATAGAAATTAGAATGTAATAATTTTATATGCTCCTGCGAAAAAACAGAAGTCGTCAAGTTCCACACATTCGTTTTCTTCAATTTCAACGTGTGTAGCGTCGTTGTTTGTTTTCTCCGATTTCCCATTTCCCGAATAGTTCTTCCGTTTTCTTGATTTGAATTTTGAGTTTTTTTCTTCTCGTATGCACTCACCCACACACACATTCAGTTTTTGGGTTTTGGACTTTCATAGACATTAGAATGCAATATTTCTATATGCTCCTGCGAAAAAACAGAAGTCGTCAAGTTCCACACATTCGTTTTCTTCAATTTATACGTGTGTAGCGTCGTTGTTGGCTTTCTCCGATTTCCAATTTCCTTTAAGAGTTCTTCCGTCTTCTTGATTTGAATTTTGAGTTTTTTTTTTTTTCTCGTATGCACTCACCCACACACATTCGGTTTATGGGTTTTGGACTTTCATAGACATTAGAATGCAATAATTCTATATGCTCCGGCGAAAACACAGAAGTCGTCAAGTTCCACATATTCGTTTTCTTCAATTTCAACGTGTGTAGCGTCGTTGTTGGTTTTCTCCGATTTCCCATTTCCTTTAAGAGGTCTTCCCATTTCTTGATTTGAATTTTGAGTTTTTTTTCTCGTATCCACTAACCCCCACACATTCGGTTTATGGGTTTTGGACTTTCATAGACATTAGAATGCAATATTTCTATATGCTCCTGCGAAAAAAAGTCGTCAAGTTCCACACATTTGTTTTCTTGAATTTCAACGTGTGTAGCGTCGTTGTTGGTTTTTTCCGATTTCCCATTTCCTTTAAGAGGTCTTCCAATTTCTTGATTTGAACTTTGAGTTTTTTTTTTTCGTAGGCACTCACCCACACACATTCGCTTTATGGTTTTGGGCTTTCATAGACATTAGAATGCCATATTTCTATATGCTCCCGCGAAAAAACAAGCCGTCAAGTTCCACACATTCGTTTTCTTCAATTTCAACGTGTGTAGCGTCGTTGTTGGTTTTCTCCGATTTCCCATTTCCTTTAAGAGTTCTTCCGTTTTCGATTCTAATTTTGTGTTTGTTTCTTCTCGTATGCACTCACCTACGTACATTCAATTTATGGGTTTTGGACTTTCATCGACATTAGAATGCAATAATTCTATATGCTCCCGCAAAAAAAAAGTCATCAAGTTCCACACATTCGTTTTCTTCGCCAACGTGTGTAGCGTCGTTGTTCGTTTTCTTCGATTTCCCATTCCCTTTAAGAGTTCTTCCATTTTCATGATTTGAATTTTGAGTTTTTTTTTTCGTATGCACTCACCCACACACACATTCAGTTTATGGGTTTTGGACTTTCATAGACATTAGAATGATATATTTCTATATGCTCCCGCGAAAAACAAGTCGTCAAGTGCCACACATTTGTTTTCTTCAATTTCAACGTGTGTAGCGTCGTTGTTGGTTTTCTCCGATTTCCCATTTCCTTTAAGAGTTCTTCCGTTTTCTTGATTTGAATTTTGAGTCCTTTTTTTTCTCGTATGCACTCACCCACACACATTCAGTTTATGAGTTTTGGACCTTCATAGACATTAGAATGTCATATTTCTATATGCTCCTGCGAAAAAACAGTAGTCGTCATGTTCCACACATTTGTTTTCTTCAATTTCAACGTGTGTAGCGTCGTTGTTGGTTTTCTCCGATTTCCCATTTCCTTTAAGAGTTCTTCCGTTTTCTGATTTGAATTTTGAGTTTTTTTTTTCTCGTATGCACTCACCCACAGACATTCAGTTTATGGGTTTTGGACTTTCATAGAAATTAGAATGCAATAATTTTATATGCTCCTGCGAAAAAACAGAAGTCGTCAAGTTCCACACATTCGTTTTCTTCAATTTCAACGTGTGTAGCGTCGTTGTTGGTTTTCTCCGATTTCCCATTTCCTTTAAGATTTCTTCCGTTTTCGATTTGAATTTTGAGTTTTTTTTTTCGTATGCACTCACCTACGTACGTTCGGTTTATGGGTTTTGGACTTTCATAGAAATTAGAATGCAATAATTTTATATGCTCCCGCGAAAAGAAGTCGTCAAGTTCCACACATTCGTTTTCTTCAATTTCAACGTGTGTAGCGTCGTTGTTGGTTTTCTCCGATTTCCCATTTCCTTTAAGAGGTCTTCCATTTTCTTGATTTGAATTTTGAGTTTTTTTCTCGTATCCACTCACCCACACACACATTCAAACTTTATGGGTTATGGACTTTTATAGACATTAGAATGCAATATTTCTATATGCTCCCGCGAAAAAAAGAAGTGAAGTTCCACACATTTGTTTTCCTCAATTTCAACGTGTGTAGCGTCGTTGTTGGTTTTCTCCGATTTCCCATTTCCTTTAAGAGTTCTCCCGAGTTTTCTCTATTTGAATTTTGAGTTTTTTTTTTCGTATGCACTCACCCACACACATTCGGTTTATGGGTTTTGTACTTACATAGACATTAGAATGCAATATTTCTATATGTTCTGCGAAAAAAGAAGTCGTCATGTTCGACACATTTGTTTTCTTCAATTTCAACGTGTGTAGCGTCGTTGTTGGTTTTCTCTGGTTTCCCATTTCCTTTAAGAGTTCTTCCCTTTTCTTGATTTTAATTTTGAGTTTTTTTTTTCCTTGTATGCACTCACCCACACACATTCAGTTTATGGGTTTTGGACTTTCATAGACATTAGAATGCAATATTTCTATATGCTCTCGTGAAAAAAAGAAGTCGTCAAGTTCCACATTTGTTTTCTTCAATTTCAACGTGTGTAGCGTCGTTGTTGGTTTTCTCCGATTTCACATTTCCTTTAAGAGTTCTTTTCTCTATTTGAATTTTGAGTTTTTTTTTTCCTCGTATGCACTCACACACACACATTCAGTTTATGGGTTTTGGACTTTCATAGACATTAGAATGTAATAATTTTATATGCTCTCGCGAAAAATAGAAGTCGTCAAGTTCCACACATTCGTTTTCTTCAATTTCAACGTGTGTAGCGTTGTTTGTTTTCTCCGATTTCCCATTTCCCGAAAGAGTTCTTCCGTTTTGATTTGAATTTTGAGTTTTTTTTCTTCTCGTATGCACTCACCCACACACACATTCAGATTTTTGGTTTTGGACTTTCATAGACATTAGAATGCAATATTTCTATATGCTCCCGCGAAAAAAGAAGTCGTCAAGTCCCACACATTCGTTTTCTTCTATTTCAACGTGTGTGCGTCGTTGTTGGTTTTCTCTGGTTTCCCATTTCCTTTAAGAGTTCTTCCCTTTTCTTGATTTGAATTTTGATTTTTTTCCTCGTATGCACTCACCAACACACACATTCGCTTTATGGGGTTTGGACTTTCATAGACATTAGAATGCAATATTTCTATATGCTCCTGCGAAAAAAAAGAAGTCGTCAAGTCCCACACATTCGTTTTCTTCAATTTCAACGTGTGTAGCGTCGTTGTTTGTTTTCTCCGATTTCCCATTTCCTGAAAGAGTTCTTCCGTTTTCTTGATTTGAATTTTGAGTTTTTTTCTTCTCGTATGCACTCACCCACACACGCATTCAGATTTTTGGTTTTGGACTTTGATAGACATTAGAATGCAATATTTCTATATGCTCCGCGAAAAAAAAGAAGTCGTCAAGTCCCACACATTCGTTTTCTTCTATTTCAACGTGTAGCGTCGTTGTTGGTTTTCTCCGGTTTCCCATTTCCTTTAAGAGGTCTTAACATTTCTTGATTTGAATTGTGATTTTTTTTCCTCGTATGCACTCACCAACACACACATTCAGGTTTATGGGGTTTGGACTTTCATAGACATTAGAATGCAATATTTCTATATGCTCCCGCGAAAAAAAGTCGTCAAGTTCCACACAATGTTTTCTTCAATTTCAACGTGTGTAGCTTCGTTGTTGGTTTTCTACGATTTCCCATTTCCTTTGAGAGTTCTTCCGTTTTCTCTATTTGAATTTTGAGCTTTTTTTCGTATGTATTCACCCACACACATTCAAATTTATGGGTTTTGGACTTTCATAAGCATTAGAATGCAATATTTCTATATGCTCCGCGAAAAAACAAAGAGTCGTCCAGCCCACACATTTGTTTTCTTCAATTTCAACGTGTGTAGCGTCGTTGTTGGTTTTCTCTGGTTTCCCATTTCCTTTAAGAGTTCTTCCCTTTTCTTGATTTTAATTTTGAGTTTTTTTTTCCTTGTATGCACTCACTCACACACATTCAAACTTTATGGGTTTTGGACTTTCATAGACATTAGAATGCAATATTTCTATATGCTCCTCGCGAAAAAAGAAGTCGTAGAGTTCCACACATTTGTTTTCTTCTAATTCAACGTGTGTAGCGTCGTTGTTGGTTTTCCCCGGTTTCCCATTTCCTTTAAGAGTTCTTCCGTTTTCTTGATTTGAATTTTTAGTTTTTTTTTTGGCTCGTATGCACTCACCCACACACATTCAGTTTATGGGTTTTGGACTTTCATAGACATTAGAATGCAATATTTCTATATGCTCCTGCGAAAAGACAGTCGTCAAGTTCCCACATTCGTTTTCTTCAATTTCAACGTGTGTAGCGTCGTTGTTGGTTTTCTCCGATTTCCCATTTCCTTTAAGAGTTCTTCCGTTTTCTTCGATTGGAATTTTGAGTATTTTTCTTCTCGTATGCACTCACCTGGTACATTCAATTTATGGGTTTTGACTTTCATAGACATTAGAATGCAATAATTCTATATGCTCCCCGCAAAAAAATGCAGTCGTCAAGTTCCACACATTCGTTTTCTTCAATTTCAACGTGTGTAGCGTCGTTGTTTGTTTTCTCCGATTTCCAATTCCTTTTAAGAGTTCTTCCATTTTCATGATTTGAATTTTGAGTTTTTTTTATTCTTGTATGCACTCACCCACACACACATTCAGTTTATGGGTTTTGACATTGATAGACATTAGAATGATATATTTCTATATGCTCCCGCGAAAACCGAGGTCGTCAAGTGCCACACATTCGTTTTCACATTTTCAACTTGTGTAGCGTCGTTGTTGGTTTTCTCCGATTTCATTTCCTTTAAGAGGTCTTCCATTTCCTTGATTTGAATTTTGAGTTTTTTTTTTCTCGTATCCACTCACCCACACACATTCGGTTTTATGGGTTTTGGACTTTCATAGACATTATAATGCAATATTTCTATATGCTCCGCGAAAAGACAGAAGTCGTCAAGTTCCACATTCGTTTTCTTCAATTTCAACGTGTGTAGCGTCGTTGTTGGTTTTCTCGATTTCCCATTTCATTTAAGAGTTCTTCCGTTTTCGATTGGAATTTTGAGTATTTTTCTTCTCGTATGCACTCACCCACGTACATTCAATTTATGGGCTTTGGACTTTCATAGACATTAGAATGCAATAATTCTATATGCTATAGCAAAAAAATGTAGTCGTCAAGTTCCACACATTCGTTTCTTCAATTTCAACGTGTGTTGCGTCGTTGTTTGTTTTCTCCGATTTCCAATTCCTTTTAAGAGTTCTTCCATTTTCATGATTTGAATTTTGAGTTCTTTTATTCTTGTATGCACTCACCCACACACACATTCAAATATGGGTTTTGGACTTTGATAGACATTAGAATGCAATATTTCTATATGCTCCGCGCGGTGCGAAGACGTCAAGTGCCACACATTCGTTTTCTTCATTTTCAACGTGTGTAGCGTCGTTGTTGGTTTTCTCCGATTTCCCTTTCCTTTAAGAGGTCTTCCATTTTCTTGATTTGAATTTTGAGTTTTTTTTCTCGTATCCACTCACCCACACACGCATTCGGTTATGGGTTTTGGACTTTCATAGACATTAGAATGCAATATTTCTATATGCTCTCGCGAACAAAAAGAAGTCGTCAAGTTCCACACATTTGTTTTCTTCAATTTCAACGTGTGTAGCGTCGTTGTTGGTTTTCTCCGATTTCCCATTTCCTTTATGAGTTCTTCCGTCTTCTTGATTTTAATTTTGAGTTTTTTTTTCTCGTATGCACTCACACACACACATCGGTTTATGGGTTTTGGACTTTCATAGACATTAGAATGCAATATTTCTATATGCTCCGCGAAAAAACAAGTCGTGAAGTTCCACACATTGTTTTTTTCAATTTCAACGTGTGTAGCGTCGTTGTTGGTTTTCTCCGATTTCCCATTTCCTTTGAGAGTTCTTCCGTTTTCTCTATTTGAATTTTGAGCTTTTTGTTTCGTATGTACTCACCCACGCACACATTCATTTTATGGGTTTTGGACTTTCATAGACATTAGAATGCAATATTTCTATATGCTCCTGCGAAAAAAAGTCGTCAAGTTCCACACATTCGTTTTCTTCAATTTCAACGAGTGTAGCGTTGTTGGTTTTCTCCGATTTCCCATTTCCTTTAAGAGTTCTTCCATTTTCTTGATTTGAATTTTGAGTTTTTTTTCGTATGCACTCACCCACACACACATTCAGTTTATGGGTTTTGGACTTTCATAGACATTAGAATGCAATATTTCTATATGCTCCTGCGAAAAAAAAGAAGTCGTCAAGTCCCACACATTCGTTTTCTTCTATTTCAACGTGTGTAGCGTCGTTGTTGGTTTTCTCTAATTTCCCATTTCCTTTAAGAGTTCTTCCATTTTTCTTCATTTGAATTTTGAGTTTTTTTTTTTTTTTTTTCGCGTATGCACTCACCCACACACATTCGTTTATGGGTTTTGGACTTTCGTAGACATTAGAATGCAATATTTTTATATGCTCCTTCGAAAAAACAAGTCGTCAAGTTCCACACATTTGTTTTCTTGAATTTCAACGTGTGTAGCGTCGTTGTTGGTTTTCTCCGATTTCCCATTTCCTTTAAGAGTTCTTCCGTTTTCTTGATTTGAATTTTGAGTTTTTTTTATCCTCGTATGCACTCACCCACACACATTAAGTTTATGCGTTTTGAACTTTCATAGACATTAGAATGCAATATTTCTATATGCTCCTGCGAAAAAACAGAAGTCGTCAAGTTCCACACATTTGTTTTCTTCAATTTCAACGTGTGTAGCGTCGTTGTTTGTTTTCTCCGATTTCCCATTTCACGAAAGAGTTCTTCCGTTTTCTTGATTTGAATTTTGAGTATTTCTCTTCTCGTATGCACTCACCCACACACACACTCGCTTTATGGGTTTTGGACTTTCATAGACATTAGAATGCAATATTTCTATATGCTCCTGCGAAAAAACAGAAGTCGTCAAGTTCCACACATTCGTTTTCTTCAATTTCAACGTGTGTAGCGTCGTTGTTGGTTTTCTCCGATTTCCCATTTCCTTTAAGAGTTCTTCCGTTTTCTTGATTTGAATTTGGAGTTTTTTTTTTCCTCGTATGCACTCACCCACACACATTCAGTTTATGGGTTTGGGACTTTCATAGACATTAGAATGCAATATTTCTATATGCTCCTGCGAAAAAACAGAAGTCGTCAAGTTCCACACATTCGTTTTCTTCAATTTCAACGTGTGTAGCGTCGTTGTTGGTTTTCTCCGATTTCCCATTTCCTTTAAGAGTTCTTCCGTTTTCTTGATTTGAATTTTGAGTCTTTTTTTTCCTCGTATGCACTCACCCACACACATTCAGTTTATGCGTTTT
The DNA here is from genome assembly GCA_019022615.1 of Acacia melanoxylon. NCBI lineage: Eukaryota > Viridiplantae > Streptophyta > Magnoliopsida > Fabales > Fabaceae > Acacia > Acacia melanoxylon. The sequence goes on along the minus strand of JAFJYJ010000144.1, from coordinate 9,617 downwards.
GAACTTTCATAGACATTAGAATGCAATATTTCTATATGCTCCGCGAAAACAAGTCGTCAAGTTCCACACATTTGTTTTCTTCAATTTCAACGTGTGTAGCGTCGTTGTTGGTTTTCTCCGATTTCCCATTTCCCGAAAGAGTTCTTCCGTTTTCTTCATTTGAATTTTGGGTATTTCTCTCTCGTATGCACTCACCCACACACACATTCGTTTATGGGTTTTGGACTTTCATAGACATTAGAATGCAATATTTCTATATGCTCCTGCGAAAAAAAAAAAGTCGTCAAGTTCCACACATTTGTTTTCTTCAATTTCAACGTGTGTAGCGTCGTTGTTGGTTTTCGCCGATTTCCCATTTCTTTTAAGAGTTCTTCCGTTTTCTACTTCGAATTTTGAGTTTTTTTCTTCTCGTATGCACTCACCCTACGTACATTCAATTTATGGGTTTTGGACTTTCATAGACATTAGAATGCAATAATTCTATATGCTCCTGCGAAAAAACAGAAGTCGTCAAGTTCCACACATTGTTTTCTTCAATTTCAACCTGTGTAGCGTCGTTGTTGGTTTTCTCCGATTTCCCATTCTCTTTAAGAGTTCTTCCATTTTCATGATTTGAATTTTGAGTTTTTTTATTCTCGTATGCACTCACCCACACACACATTTAGTTTATGGGTTTTGGACTTTCATAGACTTTAGAATGCAATATTTCTATATGCTCCCCGCGAAAAAGAAGTCGTCAAGTTCCACACATTTGTGTTCTTCAATTTCAACGTGTGTAGCGTCGTTGTTGGTTTTCTCCGATTTCCCATTTTCTTTAAGAGTTCTTCGTTTTCTCTATTTGAATTTTGATTTTTTTTTTCTCGTATGCACTCACCCACACACATTCAGTTTATGGGTTTTGGACTTTCATAGAAATTAGAATGTAATAATTTTATATGCTCCGAAATAAAAAACAGAAGTCGTCAAGTTCCACACATTCGTTTTCTTCAATTTCAAGGTGTGTAGCGTCGTTGTTTGTTTTCTCCGATTTCCAATTTCCCGAAAGAGTTCTTCCGTTTTTCTTGATTTGAATTTTGAGTTTTTTTTCTCGTATGCCCTCACCCACGCACACATTCAATTTTTGGGTTTTGGACTTTCATTGACATTAGAATGCAATATTTCTATATGCTCCTGCGAAAAAACAGAAGTCGTCAAGTTCCACACATTCGTTTTCTTCAATTTCAACGTGTGTAGCGTCGTTGTTGGTTTTCTCCGATTTCCCATTTCCTTTAAGAGTTCTTCCATTTTCTTGATTTGAATTTTGAGTTTTTTTTTTCTCGTATGCACTCACCCACACACACATTCAGTTTATGGGTTTTGGACTTTCATAGACATTAGAATGCAATATTTCTATATGCTCCCGCGAAAAAAGAAGTCGTCAAGTCCCACACATTCGTTTTCTTCTATTTCAACGTGTGTAGCGTCGTTGTTGGTTTTCTCTAATTTCCCATTTCCTTTAAGAGTTCTTCTGTTTTTCTTCATTTGAATTTTGAGTTTTTTTTTTCCGCGTATGCACTCAACTACACACATTCAGTTTATGGGTTTTGGACTTTCATAGACCTTAGAATGCAATAATTCTATAAACTCCTGCGAAAAACCAGAAGTCGTCAAGTTCCACACATTATTTTTCTTCAATTTCAACGTGTGTAGCGTCTTTGTTGGTTTCTCCGATTTCCCATTTCCTTTAAGAGTTCTTCCGTTATCTTGATTTGAATTATGAGTTTTTTTTTTTCTCGTATCCACTCACCCACACACATTCGGTTTATGGGTTTTGGACTTTCATAGACATTAGAATGCAATATTTCTATATGCTTCCCGCGAACAAACAAGTCGTCAAGTTCCACACATTGGTTTTCTTCAATTTCAACGTGTGTAGCGTCGTTGGTTTTCTCCGATTTCCCATTTCCTTTAAGAGTTCTTCCGTTTTCTGATTTGAAATTTGAGTTTTTTTTTTTCTCGTATGCACTCACCCACACACATTCAGTTTATGGGTTTTGGACTTTCATAGAAATTAGAATGCAATAATTTTATATGCTCGCGAAAAAACAAGTCGTAAAGTTCCACACATTCGTTTTCTTCAATTTCAACTTGTGTAGCGTCGTTGTTGGTTTTCTCCGATTTCTCATTTCCTTTAAGAGTTCTTCGTTTTTCTATTTGAATTTTGAGTTTTTTTTTTCTCGTATGCACTCACCCCCACACACATTCAGTTTATGGGTTTTGGACTATCGTAGACATTAGAATGCAATTTTTCTATATGCTCTCGCTTGAAAAAACGAAGTCGTCAAGTTCCACACATTGTTTTCTTCAATTTCAACGTGTGTAGCGTCGTTGTTGGTTTTCTCCGATTTCCCATTTCCTTTTAAGAGTTCTTCCATTTTCTCTATTTGAATTTTGAGCTTTTTTTTTCGTATGTACTCACCCACACACATTCGGTTATCGGTTTTGGACTTTCATAGACATTAGAATGCAATATTTCTATATCTTCTTTGCAAAAAAAGAAGTCGTGAAGTTCCATACATTTATTTTCTTCTAATTCAACGTGTGTAGCGTTTTGTTGGTTTTCTCCGATTTCCCATTTCCTTTAAGAGTTCTTCCGTTTTTTCTTGATTTGAATTTTTAGTTTTTTTTTTTTTTTTCCTCGTATGCACTCACCCACACACATTCGGTTTATCGGTTTTGGACTTTATAGACATTAGAATGCAATATTTCTATATGCTCCTGCTAAAAAACAGTAGTCGTCAAGTTCAACACATTTGTTTTCTTCAATTTCAACGTGTGTAGCGTCGTTGTTGGTTTTCTCTGGTTTCCCATTTCCTTTAAGAGTTCTTCCCTTATCTTGATTTGAATTATGAGTTTTTTTTTTCTCGTATCCACTCACCCACACACACATTCAGTTTATGGGTTTTGGACTTTCATAGACATTAGAATGCAATATTTCTATATGCTCCTCGCGAACAAACAAGTCGTCAAGTTCCACACATTGGTTTTCTTCAATTTCAACGTGCGTAGCGTCGTTGGTTTTCTCCGATTTCCATTTCCTTTAAGAGTTCTTCCGTTTTCTGATTTGAAATTTGAGTTTTTTTTTTTCTCGTATGCACTCACCCACACACATTCAAATTATGGGTTTTGGACTTTCATAGAAATTAGAATGCAATAATTTTATATGCCCTCGCGAAAAACCGTAAGTCGTAAAGTTCCACACATTCGTTTTCTTCAATTTCAACTTGTGTAGCGTCGTTGTTGGTTTTCTCCGATTTCTCATTTCCTTTAAGAGTTCTTCAGTTTTCTCTATTTGAATTTTGAGTTTTTTTTTTCTCGTATGCACTCACCCCCACACACATTCAGTTTATGGGTTTTGGACTATCGTAGACATTAGAATGCAATTTTTCTATATGCTCCCCGCGAAAAACAAGTCGTCAAGTTCCACATTGTTTTCTTCAATTTCAACGTGTGTAGCGTCGTTGTTGGTTTTCTCCGATTTCCCATTTCCTTTTAAGAGTTCTTCCATTTTCTCTATTTGAATTTTGAGCTTTTTTTTTCGTATGTACTCACCCACACACATTCAGTTTATCGGTTTTGGACTTTCATAGACATTAGAATGCAATATTTCTATATGCTGCTGCAAAAAAAAAGAAGTCGTGAAGTTCCATACATTTATTTTCTTCTAATTCAACGTGTGTAGCGTCGTTGTTGGTTTTCTCCGATTTCCCATTTCCTTTAAGAGTTCTTCCGTTTTCTTGATTTGAATTTTTAGTTTTTTTTTTTTTTTCCTCGTACGCACTCACCCACACACATTCGGCTTATCGGTTTTGGACTTTATAGACATTAGAATGCAATATTTCTATATGCTCCCGCTAAAAACAGTAGTCGTCAAGTTCAACACATTTGTTTTCTTCAATTTCAACGTGTGTAGCGTCGTTGTTGGTTTTCTCTCGGTTTCCATTTCCTTTAAGAGTTCTTCCCTTTCTTGATTTGAATTTTGACTTTTTTTTTTCCTCGTATGCACTCACACACACAAAATCGGTTATGGGTTTTGGACTTTCATAGACATTAGAATGCAATATTTCTATATGCTCTCGCGAAAAAAAAGAAGTCGTCAAGTTCCACACATTTATTTTCTTCTAATTCAACGTGTGTAGCGTCGTTGTTGGTTTTCTCGATTTCCCATTTCCTTTAAGAGTTCTTCCGTTTTCTTGATTTGAATTTTTAGTTTTTTTTCCTCGTATGCACTCACCCACACACATTCGGTTTATGGGTTTTGGACTTTCATAGACATTAGAATGCAATATTTCTATATACTCCGGCAAAAAACAAAGTCGTCAAGTTCCGCACATTTGTTTTCTTCATTTCAACGTGTGTAGCGTCGTTGTTGGTTTTCTCCGATTTCCCATTTCCTTTAAGAGTTCTTCATTTTCTCTATTTCAATTTTGAGTTTTTTTTTTTTTTTCGTATGCACTCACCACACACGGTTTTTATGGGTTTTGGACTTTCATAGACATTAGAATGCAATATTTCTATATGCTCCCTGCGAAAAAAAAGTCGTCAAGTTACACACATTTATTTTCTTCTAATTCAACGTGTGTAGCGTCGTTGTTGGTTTTCTCCGATTTCCCATTTCCTTTAAGAGTTCTTCCGTTTTCTTGATTTGAATTTTGAGTTTTTTTTCTCGTATCACTCACCCACACATCGTTTATGGGTTTTGGACTTTCATAGACATTAGAATGCAATATTTCTATATACTCCGCAAAAAACAAGCGTCAAGTTCCACATTTGTTTTCTTCAATTTCAACGTGTGTAGCGTCGTTGTTGGTTTTCTCCGATTTCCCATTTCCTTGAAGAGTTCTTCCGTTTTCTTGATTTGAATTTTGAGTTTTTTTTTTCGTTTGCACTCACCCACACACACATTCACTTTATGGGTTTTGGACTTTCATAGACATTAGAATGCAATATTTCTATATGCTCCCGCGAAAAACAAGAGTCGTCAAGTTCAACACATTTGTTTTCTTCAATTTCAACGTGTGTAGCGTCGTTGTTGGTTTTCTCCGATTTCCCATTTCCTTTAAGAGTTCTTCGCTTTTCTATTTCAATTTTGAGTTTTTTTTTCTCGTATGCACTCACCCACACACAAATCGGTTTATGGGTTTTGGACTTTCATAGACATTAGAATGCAATATTTCTATATGCTCCCGCGAAAAAAGAAGTCGTCAAGTCACACATTTATTTTCTTCTAATTCAACGTGTGTAGCGTCGTTGTTGGTTTTCTCCGATTTCCCATTTCCTTTAAGAGTTCTTCCGTTTTCTTGATTTGAATTTTGAGTTTTTTTTTCTCGTACGCACTCACCCACACAGTCCAGTTTATGGGTTTTGGACTTTCATAGACATTAGAATGCAATATTTCTATATACTCCGCAAAAAAGCAAAGCGTCAAGTTCCACATTTGTTTTCTTCAATTTCAACGTGTGTAGCGTCGTTGTTGGTTTTCTCCGATTTCCCATTTCCTTTAAGAGTTCTTCCATTTTCTTGATTTGAATTTTGAGTTTTTTTTTTTTTCGTTTGCACTCACCCACACACACATTCACTTTATGGGTTTTGGACTTTCATAGACATTAGAATGCAATATTTCTATATGCCCTGCGAAAAAGAAGTCGTCAAGTCCCACAAATTCGTTTTCTTCTATTTCAACGTGTGTAGCGTCGTTGTTGATTTTCTCTAATTTCCCATTTCCTTTAAGAGTTCTTCCGTTTTTCTTCATTTGAATTTTGAGTTTTTTTTTCCGCGTATGCACTCACCCACACACATTCGGTTTATGGGTTTTGGACTTTCATAGACCTTAGAATGCAATAATTCTATAAACTCCGCGAAAAAACAAGTCGTCAAGTTCCACACATTATTTTTCTTCAATTTCAACGTGCGTAGCGTCTTTGTTGGTTTTCTCCGATTTCCCATTTCCTTTAAGAGTTCTTCCGTTTTCTTGATTTGAATTATGAGTTTTTTTTTTCTCGTATCCACCACCCACACACACATTCGTTTATGGGTTTTTGACTTTCATAGACATTAGAATGCAATATTTCTATATGCTCCTCGCGAACAAACAAATTAAGTCGTCAAGTTCCACACATTGGTTTTCTTCAATTTAAACGTGTGTAGCGTCGTTGGTTTTCTCCGATTTCCCATTTCCTTTAAGAGTTCTTCCGATTTGAATTTTTGATTTGAATTTTGAGTCTTTTTTTTCTCGTATGCACTCACCCACACATTCAAATTTATGGGTTTTGACTTTCATAGACATTAAAATGCCATATTTCTATATGCTTCTCGCGAAAAAAAAAGAAGTCGTCGAAGTTCCACACATTTGTTTTCTTCAATTTCAACGTGTGTAGCGTCGTTGTTGGTTTTCTCCGATTTCCCATTTCCTTTAAGAGTTCTTCCGTTTTCTTGATTTGAATTTTGAGTCTTTTTTTTTTCTCATGCACTTACCCACACATTCAAACTTTATGGGTTTTGACTTTCATAGACATTAAAATGCCATATTTCTATATGCTCCCGCGAAAAAAGAAGTCGATCCAAGTTCCACACATTTGTTTTCTTCAATTTCAACGTGTGTAGCGTCGTTGTTGGTTTTCTCCGATTTCCCATTTCCTTTAAGAGTTCTTCCGTTTTTCGATTTGAATTTTGAGTTTTTCTCTGTTCGCACTCACCCACACACATTCGGTTTATGGGTTTTGGACTTTCATAGAAATTAGAATGCAATAATTTTATATGCTCCGAAAAAAACTCGGGGATCCGTCAAGTTCCACATTCGTTTTCTTGATTTGACTTGGCCCCAATCAGGTAAGCGTCGTTGTTGGTTTTCTCCGATTTCTCATTTCCTTTAAGAGTTCTTCGCTTTTCTCTATTTGAATTTTGAGTTTTTTTTCTCGTATCACTCACCACACACATTCGGTTTATGGGTTTTGGACTATCGTAGACATTGGAATGCAATTTTTCTATATCTTTCGCGAAAAACAAGTCGTCAAGTTCCACACATTGTTTTTCTTCCAATTTCAAACGTGTGCGTCGTTGTTGGTTTTCTCTCGATTTCCCATTTCCTTTAAGAGTTCTTCCGTTTTCTCTATTTGAATTTTTGAGCTTTTTTTTTTTTCGTATGTACTCACCCACACATTCAGTTTATCGGTTTTGGACTTTCATAGACATTAGAATGCAATATTTCTATATGCTCTCGCGAAAACAGTAGGTCGTCAAGTTCAACACATTTGTTTTCTTCAATTTCAACGTGTGTAGCGCCGTTGTTGGTTTTCTACGGTTTCATTTCCTTTAAGAGTTCTTCCCTTTTCTTGATTTGAATTTTGAGTTTTTTTTTCCTCGTATGCACTCACCCACACAAATTCAGTTTATGGGTTTTGACTTTCATAGACATTAGAATGCAATATTTATATGCTCCGCGAAAAAAAGAAGTCGAAGTTCCAGCACATTTATTTTCTTCTAATTCAACGTGTGTAGCGTCGTTGTTGGTTTTCTCCGATTTCCATTTCCTTTAAGAGTTCTTCCGTTTTCTTGATTTGAATTTTTAGTTTTTTTTTTTTTTTTTTTTTTTTTTTTTTCCTCGTATGCACTAACCCACACATTCGGTTTATCGGTTTTGGACTTTATAGACATTAGAATGCAATATTTCTATATCTTTCCGCTAAAAAATGCATTAGTCGTCAAGTTCAACACATTTGTTTTCTTCATTTCAACGTGTGTAGCGTCGTTGTTGGTTTTCTCTGGTTTCCATTTCCTTTAAGAGTTCTTCCTTTTCTTGATTTGAATTTTGAGTTTTTTCCTCGTATGCACTCACCTACACACGCCGGTTTATGGGTTTTGGACTTTCATAGACATTAGAATGCAATATTTCTATATGCTCCCGCTTAAAAAAAGAAGCCGTCAAGTTCCACACATTTATTTTCTTCTAATTCAACGTGTGTAGCGTCGTTGTTGGTTTTCTCCGATTTCCATTTCCTTTAAGAGTTCTTCCGCTTCTTGATTTGAATTTTTAGTTTTTTTTTTCTCAGATGCACTCTCACCCACACACATTCGGTTTATGGGTTTTGGACTTTCATAGACATTAGAATGCAATATTTCTATATACTCCTCGCAAAAACGAAGTCTCGTCGAGTTCCACATTTGTTTTCTTCAATTTCAACGTGTAGCGCCGTTGTTGGTTTTTCTCCGTTCCACATTCCTTTAGAGTTCTTCTACGGGTTTATTTGAATTTTGAGATTTTTTTTTTTTCTGAATACCTTCCCACACACTGTTGATCTTTATGGGTTTTGGACTTACAGACATTAGAATGCAATATTTCTATATCTTTCACTGCTAAAAAAGAAGTCACAAGTTCCACACATTTATTTTAACTTCTAATTCAACGTGTGTAGCGTCGTTGTGGTTTTCTCGATTTCCGATTTCCTTTAAGAGTTTTCCGTTTTTCTTGATTTGAATTTTTTAGTTTTTTTCCTTGTATGCACTCACCCACACATTCGCTTTATGGGTTTTGGACTTTCATAGACATTAGAATGCAATATTTCTATATACTTTCCTGCAAAAAGCGAAGTCGTCAAGTTCCACGCATTTGTTTTCTTGATTTCAACGTGTGTAGCGTCGTTGTTGGTTTTCTCCGATTTCATTTCCCTTTAAGAGTTCTTCGGTTTTTCTCTATTTGGAATTTTGAGTTTTTTCTCGTATGCACTCGCACACACGGTCGGTTTATGGGTTTTGGACTTTCATAGACATTATAATGCAATATTTCTATATATGCTCCGCGAAAAAAAGAAGTCGTCTAAGTTCCACGATTTGTTTTCTTCATTTCAACGTGTGTAGCGTCGTTGTTGGTTTTCTCGATTTCACATTCCTTTAAAGAGTTAACTTTTCTATTTGAATTTTTTAGTTTTTTTTTCTCGTATCACTCACCCACACACATTCGGTTTATGGGTTTTGACTTTCATAGAAATTAGAATGTAATAATTTTATATGCTCACGCAAAAATAGAAGTCGTCAAGTTCCATTACATTCGTTTTCTTCCCCCATTTCAACGTGTAGCGTTTTGTTTGTTTTCTCCGATTTCCCATTCTGAAAGAGTTCTTCCGTTTTTTCTTGATTTGAATTTTTAGTTTTTTCTTCTCGTATGCACTCACCACACACACATCGAGTTTTTGGTTTTGGACTTTTATAGACATTAGAATGGAATATTTCTATATGCTCTGCTTGAAAAAAAGAAGTCGTCAAGTTCCACACATTCGTTTTTCTTCAATTTCAACGTGTGTAGCGTCGTTGTTGGTTTTTCTCCGTTCTCATTTCTCTTGCACGCTTCTTGTTTTCTTGATTTGAATTTTGAGTTTTTTTTCTCGTATGCACTCACCCACACACACATCGGTTTATGGGTTTTGACTTTCATAGACATTAGAATGCAATATTTCTATATGCTCCCGTGAAAAAAAAAGAAGTCGTCAAGTCCCACACATTCGTTTTCTTCAATTTCAACGTGTGTAAGCGTCGTTGTTTGTTTTTCTCGATTTCCCGTTTCCGAAAGAGTTCTTCCGTTTTCT